>WBMW01000273.1:414121-532257 GCA_013396635.1 Penelope pileata | reverse complement strand
GGGGAGGGGAGGCAGCTCCTACAGAGAAGCAGAGTCTCCTCCACCAGGTCTCAGAAACTCCCCGGCTTTCCTCCCCCTCAGGGAGATGGGTGGCTGCACCTCAGCTCCTGCCCCAGCCCGAGAACATGCTGTGGTCTGTTGGCAGAAGTCGCTTTCCCTTCAGTTTCCCCCAGGACTATTTTTGCAGAAGAAATGATTTGATCTTAGGTAACGTGCCAGATCTCACGTTTTTGAGAAGAAAAGCCAAAGCATGCTGATTAAAAGCCTCATCAAAAGATTTTGCAATGACTAATATGTCACATGGAGAGATAACTCACTTTCTGCTTCAGAAGTATGGTTTGGGGCAAGCTGTTCTTCACAGAGCCTATACTGCAGTGAAGGGATTTAATTAATACCATGTCCACAGTAATTGGCTATATGTGTTAAATCCCATGAATTTCACATGACAAATCCTGCTATACACTGTCCCATAAATTCATATACTCGTATCAACTACAGGAATCATTATGTGAAAAAGTCTGCAATCTGGAATATGAAAGCCTCACGCGGAAAGACATTCTGCTTCACAGTGGGATTGCAATCTGTTAGGGCTCAGCTTGGCACTGAAGCAGTAGTTACTCAGCTGAGTTTAACATTTGGGAAGGCAGTAACCGCACACGGTCAGGCTGAAGCAGGAGAGGACGGAAAAAAGTTTGGCAGAAAGAAAAACTCCAGGCTCAAAGGTAAAAACGGGATGTAGCAATGGTCCTGCCTTGCTGACCTAAGGCTCTGTCTTGCAAATACACCCTGAAGAGGCACAGCGTACACCAACTGCACCTTGAGAGGGCAGACTATACGGCACCATCAAACTGTTTTTATCTTCTACAGTTTATCACCTGGATAAGAGGAGATCCAAAAGACTTTTCCTGTAAGACAAGCAAGCATGGCTTTCTCTACTGTCTTTTATAAGAACCTAGGAGGAGTTTGGAACAATTACTAAAACAAACAAGACGACAAAGATGCCTTACTGAGCAAGGCAAAGCATTAAGCAAAGGGCCACAACTCAGTCCTGGTAAAAGTAAAGCTATTTCAGAGCACAGGTTTTTTGGATTCTTTGCTTAGGGAACAGCTTCTGCACAGACACTTGATTGAGCCTGGGATTACCTCAGCTGGGCACTAAGGGCGTAAGTACAGTGCCGTTAGTGCAGCACATGGTCTAAACCAACTTCTGCTGAGAGTATGCTGGGGGCAGCCATTTCTTCTGCTTTTATTCGCTAAAAGTTATTTGTTCCAACAGAACCATTTGGTTCACTGGACTCAGGGTGGAATTACTCCATCTGGTTCCATGCCTCAGGCCCACCTCTGAAGCCTGGGAATCTTTATGGGGCTTGCCTCAGGCAAATCTCAAGAATGGAGATTGACAGCTGAAAACTTGTTCTTTTCAAAGGACTTAACTGAATGCCAGTCCTAAGAAGGCTGATTCTGGAGACAAAACAGTGGGTCCTGAGCTGTGTTTGAGAAGGGGGAAGAGCTGAGGAACCTGTGCATGGCCTGCAGGCACTGTTGTTCTCAAGAACTGGCCCCGCGTGCATCTCTGCAAGTAAGCAAATTACACAGGAGCCTAAAGCCAGTGATGAAGCTTGGACTATAAACAAACTCTGGACAAGCCATGCACCTATTTGCTTTTCCTCAGAAAACAATGGGGGAAAAAAAATTAATATGGAGGTCAAAAATGAGGAAATAAATCATTTAAAATTATGTTTAGAGAAAGGCCATGTATTGAGTCATTGGACAGGGAAACCCACTACCACATGTATCACAGATACCAAGATCTTTGCGGGAATCAAAAGCATCAGACATTTGTAGGAAACAGCAGAAATGGCTGAAGGTTTTTGTTACAAACAGTCATCCTGGATGTTATGGGATGGCTGAAAAGGATCAAGCTCAGGCCTACACTTCCCAGCAGAGCTTATTTCCTCACAGCTTGTGGCAGGATATCGTGCGTTTTCCCTCCGGCCTTTGCAAACAAATGTCACTGGTCTAAACAGAATGATGACCTGCTAATTGCTGCAGTTCCACGCTGCATTTGTAATTCAGCCAACTTCTGAAACTTGCTCTGATTTCCTAGTTTATTAATTGCGCAGAGATATCTCAAACTGATTACAAGTATCCTGATTACTTTAATAAGCAAATAAAGAAATTAACCAGTTCCGGGAACCTTCTCATGTGAAAGCAGCCCTGACTGAGTTAGTCTAAGTGATTTATTAGGACACTACGGATGCCTCCCCTCCTGCTCTCCGAGAGGTTAAATCGGAGGAAATAAATATTTAAATTCAGTTTATTCTGAGCAGACTTGATCTACTAGCAGATGCTTAGGGGAAGAAAAATATGCTCTCCACCAAAACTTTTCTACTTGCCAACTTCCACTCTAGTACCAGCGGAAGAGATGAATAAAAGCTATTTTTTCTTGGGGTTTGCTGAGTTGACCTTAAATGTGAAAAATTCTTTGGTCTTTCTTGTCCTTTTTGCTAGAGGAGAAAAACATATATTTTAGTGAGCTAACTTGTGTAGAGCCAGTGCTTCTGAATGAAATAAAATTTACTGAGCTGTCAACATCTTTTCTTGTTCGTGTGGGCACTGGGAGAACGGCTGCAAGCCAAGCAGCTACAGCTGGTCCTCATTCCCCTCTGCCCATTGTAGGCATGTACCGCTGTCATTCACTGTCTCTTCAGAACAGATTCACTTAAAGAAAAACAAAACAATCGAAAAAACACCCGCTCTACGAAAGTCCAGAGATGCAGCTGTAAGCTACAACCTGGAAAACCAGCGTTTGGGTTTCAGTACATTTAATGATGGACTGAAAAGACAAACGTACAGCTTGACAGTCTTGCCCTGAGAAGCGTAGTTATTTAAGCCAGCATGAAGATATCTGAATCATCTTGAAACACGGCTTGAAATGACAGAAGGTGATGAGCAGAAATAAGACTATTTTAAGGATACAAACCCATGCACTATATAGAAACATGGGTCACAAAACCTACTGGGCTGCACACTCTGAGGAGGGAACAGAAAAGGTCTAGAAGGCTGCTGACAGGGGTAGCTACAGCACAGGCACACATTCAGCTCTGGACAAAGTTGTTTTGGGAGGACTCACACTTATTGATAGCCAGAAACTTGCTCTCCTCATTGGAGACAGTTAGGTCTGGACTAACTGTACAGCAAAAAAATAAACTAAAATTGGAAGTACCTTTGCCTTTCTTCCCCTTCCTATTTCATATCTGTTAAGGACAGTTCTAGCATTAGGACAATACCATTTTATCACTGCTTCTCAGGTCCCTCAGCACTCAAGTTTGCCAGACCTTTGTGAATGTGCCAACAATGAGATATACTCAGGCCACGGCCCAGATAAGAAAAAGGCAGCATATTTTCCTCTTGTTTTACAACCCTATGTACTGCTTAAAAAAGGACTGGCCTGGATGCCGGCTTCCACAGTCGGTGCTTTGAACTTCCCTAGCAGTGCTACAAGGCTCTGAGGCTCCTGTCATTGCAAGGTTTCCACAATGGAGAGCAAATCTCCTCTAACAGCATGACCATGCGGCATCTGCTCTGCGTTCCCTTTGGATGAGGAAGCCTGCATCCTTGCACTCGGCCAGCTCTTTTCTGCTGCCCTGGATTTCTGAAGGTATTATCTGCTAAGCCCGGGCTGCAACAATTTAAAGGGCACCAAACTTTTCGCAGAGTGGCAGAAGTGTGCAGCTATCACTGGTTGGGGCCACAGAGCCTGAAGTCACTTGTGCACAATTTCCCCCGTGAGCTGTACCATCTCTCCTTTGTTGATAGCATAGGATCCGTCTCTTTTGCTCTGTAGCATAAACAATAAGGACTCCGTAAGAACCACTCCAAGATGTGGGTGGTGGTGGCAACGTCCCTCAGAAAAGTACACCTCTCGGGCCTGGGAGAGGCAGCCGGGGGACAGAGACGTGATTTAGCATTTCAACATCTTGGCACGTTTGAATCCCTGTGCAACTCTCAACAATCTGAAAGACGGATAATGAAGCCAACAGAGCCACAGATTTGCACTAAGATCTTCTGAATCTGGACAGCATCTGTCTCCACAGATTCTGGAAGAGCTGAGCGCAAAGTCAGGCGACTTGGCAGATGCTCATGCCAAAAGCACCGAAAAAGCGTTGCCTGGAAAAGTTCATCAGAGCCAGAGGTTCTCAGCTCTGTTCCTAGACTGAAGACGACTACTCTCCTTTCTGCAAGAGACTGATTTTTTTATGGACTACCAACATAAAGTCCAAGAATTGCAGATAGTCTGAGAACTAGAATTTGTAAAGCATTAGATTCGTTCTCCTGATATTTTAGATAGCATTAGATCTCTGTATAGCATCTAACGTATCACAGCCCAAGTTACCACAAAGTTTCTTTCAGCAGTGAACCAGAGGGAATGTATTGTCCTTAGGAAACATAATGCCACTTTGCGTCAATAAAATAAACATAGATTGGAGTGCATCATTGTCACATTTTCTCTCCTTACGGGAAGGCACAAGGATAAAGCCTTCCGGAATGAGGGCAGCTTAATGCCTAACTATAATTCAGACATGGCAACAATTTTCCTCTCTCAGTTGCCTGTAATCTATTGTGAATATTAATGTCCAAACATGTTTATCTACACACAAATACAATTATTACAACGGGTGGAGGTAAAGGCGTGCATGTACACATCCACTTACAAAATATACATATTGTAAATGCTGGAGTGAATCTGTGATGATTCCATCCTTCTATATATTATGTATACACATAAACCACACCACAGTACAGCACATATTAATTCCATCAACCTGGGGTACCCGGGGACTATAGAACATGATAATCCTGAACCCTAGAATTCTCAAATTCTACATTGCTTGTGGTGACTTTCACTGCAGTGAATAACTTCAGTTAAACTCAGCCCTTCGCCGGGGGAGAGGAGGAAAGCAAGAAGCCACATTTTAAGTATGAGGAAAGAGAAGATTAAGCGAAATTGCTTTTCTGCCTGGGAACTGTCGATTTTGTAACACGGCATTAGTTCCCAGAATGAACCCAGGCAGTCTGTTGAGCATCTGGTACAGTAAACATGATGACTATAAACAACTTGCCTGAGATCACACAGCAAGTCAGCGATCCAGCTTCCCGAGTCCCATGACTTAGTCACCACGGGCAGGCCTACGAAGCACGCTCACCCCAGCTGACTGCCTCTACTGACTGAGCACCGAGATTAATTCAACTACGATTACTGTGCAGATGTGTCTTTAAAAGTCCTCAATTACAACAAACAAACAAACAAACAAACCCCTTAGTACTACTGTTCTGGTTTCACAAGAAAGCTTTGATTTATTCCCAATCACAAGAAAAACCAACCTGAAAGATCATGACGGGCAGGGTGTACAGGAAGAATCACATTTCCACAGCAACGGCTGTTATATTTTTCCTTTCACATTTCCTACTTTATATATATATATATATATACAGTCTACAGCTTCAGCCAAGCGGCTGGTTCAGAGGTCTGTTCTTCTCAGATCAAGTTTTACAGCATCTCTGAGAATTTCTGGCCTTCAGCTCCACCTTTGCTCACTGAGATGCCATGTTTTTAGAAACCCTTTTCTGCCCCGTGCCAAGCTGCACCAGTCTGACTTGTGTTCTAGACTGGCCTGGACCTTCACGCTTCTCTCTGCCTCTGCAACTGTTTTAAATCCCATCAATCCATCGGCAAATAATATTTGAAATTATTTTGGAAAAGACTGAACTGATGGAAGTGGAGGGTAAATCCTGTTTACTCTGTGTCCTGAGTAAGCAGAATTCATGTTTAAAATTGGAATAGACTCCATGGATCCAAACAATTTCTGCACAAACATCCTCAAATGCAGAACTGTGTACAAATAACCTCCTTACCCACACTTAGAACAGCTGTTAGTTAATCCCTGCAGAAATTCATTTCTCCTTTTCTCCCTTTCCTCTCGTCTTGTCCTCCATCACCCTCCCAACAGATCTCCATTTCTGAGTGAAATGAGGGCTGACATTCAGGATACAGACATTGAATGGGTGGTCAGACTGTCTCACAAACACCTCACAGATGCATCCCTTCTCCAAAGCACAGGAACTATAGGACCACGAATACAACATATCCAACTCTGCAGCCTTCCTGAGAGCAGTTTAGCTGAGAGTATCTGACAGAGATGTGCCAGTGTAACACCTCTTCTGCCGCTGCGCAGAGCTACCTAAGGTAAGACCTCCCTGATCACCACCAACAGACTCAAGAGCATTGGATACTGAAGTCCTCCACACTACCTGCCTCAGAGCAAGGAATAGGGACCTGTGCTGTACTGCATTTTCATTGCAACTGCAGTGAAAGACGACAAGATTTCTTTCTGAAGAATCAAGCCAGTTTTCCTATGAATTCTCGAAGAGTTGGTAGCCACTGCCAACACTGTCACAATGCATCCACTGAAACTAAGTTGTTAAAAATCTCTGTCATCTTCCCTGTGCATCCAGCTAGTACAGCGGGATCTAATTACTTGTTCGGTTTTCCTTCACTTCTAAAGCTGTTTGGAAATGTTGGAAAAAGAATCAGTAAGATGTTCACATTCTTCTGGAATACGTTCCATGAAGGATTTTCCCAAGCCTCATCAGCCTCCCTCAACAAATCAATAAACAAGTACAATTACTCCTTTTTCACTGAGCAGCCCAAAGTGTATCATGGTGGGAGAGAAGAAAACGGCACGAGTTGGCCAGGCACGAGCTCTTCAGTGAGGAATGTAGGCCTTGCAGTTATGAAAAACGCAAGTGTCCTAACGGGCAAGGGGAAAGGCAGGTCTCTGCTACCTGGACTGATGCTCTGCTTCACTCAGCACTGCTGAGAGCTCAGCTGGGTCTGGCGTGTGGCTTCACACAGGCCTGGCACCCAGCAGGGTGAGAGCTGGGAAAGGGAGAGCGAGTGTAGCCAGAGAGCTGGGGCCACACAGAACCACCCTGCGGGGCCTTCACCAGGGGAGCAAGGAGAAGAGCATCCCAAACGGCTATGATGAGGGGTTATGGGAGTAAATTAACTCAAGGGAGATGCAATTTACACACTGAAAATATCTATCTTACAGAGAGGCTATTGAAGCAATAGAAGGGGTGAGCCTGGAGAAGTCATTAAACACAGCACAAACTAAATCAGACACTACAGGAACGGGTATTTTGGTATGTGTTGGGAGGTGAGGTTAGATGCCTTCAAGGTCCCTTCCAGCAATACTACTTGACTTTTTCCTGAATTCAACTTGAGATTTAACACTTTCAATTTGTATTTTTTTTGATTTCTGTGAAACATAACCCTACTGCAGTACTATGAACACTGGTTTAACTTCTTCACTGGGCCACGTATCTCTAACTTACTTTCTCACAGTGAATACCAGAGTGAGAGAACAACAAAAACCACCCTTACAAAACACATTTCACTTCCTTGTAAGGCTAAAATTTCTTCCCAGAGCCTGGGATGCGGGTTAAATTGGAACAAATGGACCCAATTGTGAGACTGGGAGGCTTCAAGCAGGAAAGTCAACCCAGTAATTCCCCAAAAGGCTTCTCACTTTTTCGGAAATTATAAGACAAATCAGAATGCCAAATCTCACATTTTGCCAAAGGCAACATTAGAACAACAAATAAGAGAGGATAGCAACATGTAATCTGCTTACCAGCTCATGCACACATCCTTCCAGTTCTCATCACAGCACAGTTCTGATTCCACATTTTAAGAATTTAACTTGGCATCAGTGTAAACTGATTCAATTGCTCTTGTAAAACATTAACCTGAGGCAACTGTGATTCAGATCTTGGCAGATACAGCAATGGAGAGGTCATATGAACAGGGGTTTTTCTTTTTTTCTAATTGTTAATCTTATCTAAATCTTGTCTGATTAATATCACTGGATAACTGAGTGTGCTTGTTTCTAATATCTCTTACATACAATGGGTAAAACTAAACTGCTTAACCAATTTTGCAGCGTAAAAGCAAAAGGCCTTTCAGAAGACCTTGGTAGCAGACAAAATTTAATCTCTTTGAAGTGTTTTTTTTTTTTTTTTGTTAAGAAATATGAATGATTACAGACTCTTTCCAATTCACTGAGTAGCTGCCACATACTAACAACTCAAAAACCATTTTTCTAACCGCATTTTATTTTTTTCAACAGAGCAATAACTCTTCTGTTATTGTAACTTAGTCAAGGCATGTTTATGGAGTTTAATGCTTGGCAATACAGGATAAGATACTTACCCCCAAAAAAAGAATGCTGCTCCGGGAGGGACATTTTCAATGCCATACTGTTGTAAATATGGTTACGAAAGGTAGAGGTGAGTTTTCTTACTTCTTAATTTGCCTGAAGCACCTCCTACAGAACCGTTTAAATCAGATTCTGAAAAAATTAATTATTTTTCTTTGAATGGTAAATATATTGAATTCCCAGCGAAGCTCCCACTCGGAGAACAAGGTCTCTGAGTCATAAGAAATAGAGACTACAGATAGACACAAGTGCTGTGCGGGCCCACTTCACAGAGTGGTTTTTCACCGAGCAGTCTAACTAAAAACTGCAGTAGAAACTTCTCATACTGCTACAAGTGGGCACAGTAACTGCCTGGCAATACTCCTTTTTAAGGTGACAGTGGCTATCAATTACAAACCAGTAAATAAACATTTACACAAACAAATGGAATACCACGCCTCTTAGGATGAAGTGCTGAACACACATTTGTTTATAGCACAGATATGTTCAACATATTTTCACAGGAGAAGAACCACGGCATTTTCTGCAATACTGACCCACCATGTCACTGAGAACAACTGCACTGTAATGAGCAGTTATTCTAGAAGAAGAAAGACAAAGAAATACTCACAGCATTTTTTTCCTCTATCCACCAAGATTTAAATGCTCCATCATAACCATACAATTAAACATAGTTCTGCTCTTGTTCCCATTGCCTTCTAGGTGTAGGTGCATAACCCTACAGTCCTGATATTATTGAACACAGAACCGCCGATGAAAGGAAAAAAGCTTACAAGTGACAGATTTGCTATAGTACCGGGTGAATCATGTTTCTTTGTGTATATGTCTGTTCACTCAAGCATTCACCCCTCGCTGAATTATAGAACACACAACCCAAATTCATCCCTTCTAGAAAGACAGGTACTAAATCATTCATAGGATGAGTTGTCCACCAAACCACTTACAGAAAGTAATCTGCTATCTTGAAGCTTTCAGTGGACTTTCAGATCAGCTCAAGGAATTATTCAAGTTTAGACAGATTGGAGAGCTGCAGAAGCACGAGAGTAGCTCCATCCCATGGCATATTTTCATAGAGTAGAAAAGAAGGCTGGGTATTAGCATCGGCTGTATGTGGCTGAAATGCTGCACTATTACATGGAAAGGAAAACAAAGCGAAGTTGTACAGATTGCTTAAGATGGCTTTTCTAAGGAAAAATCAACTTATGCAATCATGCTGAACGTACGTGTGCTTGTGAGCGTGCATCCTCATAGTGACCTTGAAACCCCTGGAGAACAGCAGCACCAGGCTGCTGTGTGTGGGGGGCTGGAGGAGGGGGCACAGCCAGCACAGCAAGGCCGGGGCTGCCGCTGTACGCTGGGTCCCTGCAAAATTCAGCAGGGGCAAATGCAGAGCTCAGCAGCCAGAGTACAGCAACCCCCTGCAACAACACAGAAAGTGGCACTGAGAGGCTGTGGGAGACTGCCCTACTGCTGTTGTGGAAGAGAATCATAAAAACCACAAATCTCTGCTGAGAAATGGACAGTCCAGGCCTTGACGTGGAGACAGTATATTCTCCCATCACCTCAGACTCAAAATGGTAGGTGCATTTCTGTGGGTGCATTTCTGCAATTCCGCAACTCTGTGATTTCCACTTCACGAAGCAATCACAAACACTGACGGGAGCAGGGGTGACAAGTGACATTTAAGTGCAAGGGACAAAAGCTGAGCCTAGCCAGAAAAAAGGACGACTTAAAAAACGACCAGAAATGTACAGCAGCTCTTTTCCCATATGAATTGAAATCTATACAATAGTGAGAAACCTCTTCTTGCTTCATGCATTACAAAGCTAAAATTTATCTGCTCACTTTATCACAAATGTAACTGCATCTCCTCTATTCCTGTAAATTCCTCTGTTCACTACGGAAATTAACAAAGACCTACACAAGCTGGAGAAAAAAACACAACGCAAGCATATAAATTCCTGTGAAACATGAAACACGACATTTGAGGCTCAGCTGAAGGCTACAGATGTCATGCTCTCTGACTCTGAAACCACATTTGTAGCCGATTCCTCCTTCAGAGAAATGCAATTAGAAATCAAAAGAGGAACTTCTCTAAATGTTGCTCAGAAGAAACTTCCGAGTAGAGCGTCTGCTTCCAATGACATCAGAAAAACAGAGCAGGATGGAGAAACACTGGGAAGTGGCCACTGCCACCGGGAAGAAGGAAACGCACGACAAATTGTCGAGGTAAGTATGCAACTTTGGTGATGCAAAAGAAACCTGAAAACATTTCCTGTGCCTTGCTTAGGGCAGAACTAGCTGAGCACATTGTCCATTAGAAGAAGATTTACCCTTGAAATTAATGAAGCAAAACGCTGCCTGACTCTGTGAGGACAGGCAGAGCTGCACCTCAGACCCACAGCACAACCCCATCTCGGGACAGCTCTGCGAGGTCAGCAGAGCACCTCGGCGAGGGACCAACCCAAGATATCTGCTGTATGGCTGATCTGGGTTACACATCATCCAATACAACAAAGAACGTTGAAAAGTTTTGTTAAAAAAAATAATCAGACTTTCTACACTAGGCAATAATGCTTGGCCTTTGAGCTCCTACCTCACTCAGAAAACATGGCTCACCCATTTAAAATTAAGAAGCCCATATTTGCCAAGACTAATACAGCAACACATAATTTGACATTTAGAGACTCCTGAAAATGTAAAACCAAAATAAAATGGCATCTTCCCATCAATCAGAGATGTCTGCATTGGTCCAGAGATGTATTTTTCTATTGGAAATTCTGTGTTTTATCTAAACTTACGAGAACTCTAAAGACAAACATCCAAAATCCCGATTTCACACACAGACTTGCATATGGTTATACTTCTAAACTACTTGCCAATTTCAAAATTCATCACAACAACTCAACATTTACATACACTGCATGTCAGTACTCAAACATTACAGTCATTTTAGTTACATAACACCTAATTATAATCTTGATGAATGGTTTTGTAAAGATTTATTTTTTTTTTTTAAAGTTATCCTTTAAACTACATGAATTCTGTAAAAGGAAACAACAGACCAGCAAGTAAGAATCAGTATCTGACTCATACTGAAAAGTCATTAGTTTCAGGTATGCTTGAGTGTTTGGGTGGTGAAAGGGAAAAAATAACTTTTGATCTCAAAGATTAGATTTTTTTTTTTTTAATTGATTTTCTAAGGTAATTCAGGACAAGCCAGCTTCAGAAAAAGCAAGAGAAATTCCCCCGTGTTTTGAGACTGGTTACTTATTTTGGTATTTCAGCACATAATTCTCAGTATGAGCAAGCATCCAGAATGCAGATGTGCACACACTGATAACCAACGATGTGAGCAGCGCGCTGGGCCAACAGCTAACCTCTCGTATAAGACAAAGTGCTAGCAAGCTGTAATTTTTTAGGTTTATCCGCATGCTTAGTTTGCACAGTCATCATGAACCATGTAACGGGCCCCAGCAGCAGCCTCTTGTTCACCTCCTAACGTAAATGCAACGCATCTTCCCTGGTGCTCCTCACCATTTGCTGCCTGTCTCAGTAAAACCATACTAAAGACTCTGATGCTCCCTCTTCAAACTCGTGGTGCTTTACATTCCCACTAGCACCAATGACCACAGACAAGTGTCACTTTGTATGAACGTGACAGTGCTCACGTGGGATTAGACAAAATCTAAAAAGCTACGGAATATTTCTATTTTCCCAAATGTAACCCAGTGTCATTTCCTTACAGCCAGTGAGAGAAATGCGCATCTTTAAGACATTTTATGTATGTGTTCTAGCCAGCACTGTGCTCCTTAATTACGCTGAAAGGATGCAGGATATCCTGGCTGTAGGATACTACCATCACTGCTGCCAGTGGGAACACGTAGGAAGAAAAAATTCACGCTTCACATCTGAATCCATTCCTCAGACATCAGGGTTGCCAATTTTTATGTTGAGAACGATCAGAGTGACTGATTATTAAGCAAACTGGACAGGATAAGAGAGGAATAAACCTGCCTTAGTTTAGAAATAACATATAAACTGTTAGAATAATATATGCTTTAATCTCTTCAAATGGATTTGCATAAATTAAAGCAAAAGTCTTACCAGCAAGAAAATATGAATTTTCTATGCCTCTTTGATATTCAAACCTGGAATCTGGAGAAGTCATCTCCTATCAGCTGCAGCAGTTCCATTGTTATTGTGCAGCAAAGGCTTGCAATACAAGTACTCTCTCCTCCCCTCCCCCCTCAGTTTAATAGTATAATCTGGTTTTAGAACAATTAAATAAAGAAGGAAACAAGGTATGCTGTGTTACAGAAAATTTATTTAGGAATGCAAGAGGATTCTAATCTTTGAAACAATAAAAAGCATTCAAGAGTAAGAGAAGAATATTAGAAACGGCAGCTACTCACGTAGCTACACAATAACAGCATTTAACCTTGTTTCCTTCTTCAAGGGTAACTATAATAAAAGATTGACACTATGAATATAAAAATGACAGTAGGAATCCGAGACATTTATATATCATATATAGAACATAGTAGTAAAACTACTGTTCACTTTGGGCACCCTCTAATAGTTTTACGTCCTTACGTTCTCGTGTCCAAATATACTTTTGAGTATGTTAAATTCACATCCTTTTCTCAATTGTATGTGGCCTGGTAGCATGCTTGGTGCTTTGAGATGAGCCAAAGAAAGGCTCTCAGACTTCTCACATCACAGATCACCCGGCCAATTGCTTTATAATGTTCCCTTGGCACCCCATGGTATTTCTGACACGTAACTCCCACACAGGTAACTCCCAGCAGCTGCTACCAGCTCCAGGTTTGGGGAGATTTAAACTATAGTGAGGTTAAGCTTAGTTCTGTTTCTCCTAGTTTTCAGAAGCAGCAATGTTTCTCAGCTCTGGAAAGGCATACAATACATCAAGGCAGCACCGGCATTTATATTTTTAGCCAGAGGAACTGACTTGAGTATGTGCTGAAATGCAAGTATCTCCATGCGACAGATCTACCTGGGTCGTAAAGCATGAAGTTTACCCAGCTTGTAGTCTTAACTCATATTTTCACACCAGTCTCAGAAATTGACAGAATTCCAGGTTTTAGGTCCAATTCGCTATACTAAGGAAAACACTTTCACTCAAAAGTGACAAATTTGATGAAGCATTCACCAACAGACCCCACATCATACCACACCATACCAGTAATTATCCCAGTGTGACGGCACCTCTGACATGGAAATACACAACGCTTAAACAATTACCAGTGGGGAAATGCAAAGTGCAGATGAGATTCCCACCTTTAGACATGTTCAATGTTTTAAGCTTCCCATCAATTTCAAAGGGCCCACATTTCTTATGTTTGCAACTGTATTTTCAAAACAGAAGAAAGAAAATGTAACAGCGGGGAGGAGCTTGAGGGCAGATCAATTATTTAAGTTTTTCTCATCATCTTCCTGCAGCTCCTTTCTCTCAAATGTCTGACCATATTTCTCAATGTTTAAGAAATTTCTAACAAAAATATTTTAATGACAGCAAGCATTTTTTTTTTGTATTTTTAATTTTGTTAATGTTGAAGCAGCTGTCCTCTTTCCTCCCCCGCCATGTGGCTATTCTGCTCCCCCTCTTCTTCCACAGCTTACAGGTAATTCCCCCTTTCCTCTATGCCACCTGCTAATCTTCTCTTTTCTGCTTTCACTCAGTCATCTCTCTTTCATCTTCTTATCCCTGTACCCTCTGACCTACCTCAGAAAAACTTTTATTTTCCCTCTTCACAGCACCAAAGATTTGTTCTGCTCTCTAACCTGCGTTGTTGGTGGCAAACACTGAAATTATGTAATTCAGCATTACCTTCTGATGACAGAGCTGAACTGCTGCACCAACTTGGACTTAACTGAGATTTGCACAGGTTTAACTGGCTCACTTAATCCCCCCAGTCTTTTGGAAGGCCAGGCATCGTGTGCAGGCAGATGTCAAATTGCAAAGTCTTGGCAGGCAGGCAGGCAGGCAGTCACAGCTGGGAAGCACTGACCCAGATGGAGCTTGAAAAATAGGACAGTTCCAGTTTAAATGAGCTAAATCTATAAGCAACTGAAACACATCCCATTCATATTTGTGGCTTAAGAATATTTTGAAAGTATGTTGAAGAACACCACCTTATTTCACTTTGGCTCAGGAAAAAAAAAATCATTTGGGCAGCAAGTGACCTTTAAAACAAAAAGTCAGACTGGTCCGAGCCCGAACACGCCATGCTCCTTGTGTGTACCACAGATAAGAAGGGGCTGGGGAAAAACAAACACATAACGATAGTTCCCACACAGAATTTACTCCAGAAAAGAACTAAAGTAAGGATTAGATCCCTCCATACATTGCTGAGTTCTTCAAGATGTATCGACTTTGGGAACTAAAAGACAATCAGAAGCGCAGTTCTGTAAGTTCTGCAGATAGGCTCCTTCAATTCACATTTTGAACATGAGACAATAACTTACTTACCAAGAACTATTTATACCCACTACGTAGATTTGAACAAGAAGTCTCTGCAGCATCACAAGTTGGTATTCCCCCTTGTAATGTGTGGCACAAGGGTCTTTGGCTTATGACGTCTCTTTGCTTCTTCTAGGATCATTCACTCAATCAGCTGCAAAACAGCTGATCTTCCATCTAGAAAACTAACTTCAATGAATGCATTAACCACTCTATGCAGAAATACACCTTCCTGTATAATCTATTAACACAAACAGATGAAAAGTTGATAAAGGGATGCGCTGGTATACAAAAATACGACAGCAGTTTGACACTTATGACATTATTGGTGAACTGATACGAATACAAAACTCCTTAAAATAGAAGTGTCTCTGAGAAATCACAAGAATAAAGAGCCTTTAAAAACACTTGATGAAGCACCACTTCACTCTACATATATTCTGTAGACACCTAGAAGGGAAAAACATTATTTAAAAAAATCAGAATAAATAGTTTTTATCAGATAAACTAACCAGTTGCTACACATTCAAAGATTTTAGATTTAAGAAAAAAATAAATACTTTTCTGAAAATATCATATCAAATTTCACTTTGAGGCTACATTTAAAAATTCAGATGAATATTAAAACTATTTAATATTAGTACAGTAATTGTCAAAGAAAAAAAAAGAAAAACTCCTGTGCAGTACTGAATAGGATTATCATTTTGAATCCCTAGCGTGAATGTTCTGCAATCATAGTTCAAAAAATAAATGACAAAATAAAATCTGTAGAGTAGATGATGAATAGTTACTTTGCTGACTCATTTCCCCATGTACACGAGTTCTGAAAACGGGAGCTCCCACGACCGATGCCAGCTGAGATGGAGGTGAGGGAAACTGCCCCAAGATCCTTGTAGAAGCACTCTTCAATCAGGCTGCTGCTAAATCACAGCAGCCAGCTCTCTGCTGTCATTCAAAGACTGCAAGTACCACACCGTTTGGGTTAATAGACTTAATTCCAAAATCCCCCAGCAGATGTCCTCACAAGGCAGTTGTGTCAGTGAGGTTAGAGACGTCACCATTCCAAAAAGACTGAGATGAGAAGGAAGACAGACTCACGATAGCAGTGATACACATATCTAGACAGACAAATTAAAAATGTTTGATTTATTCTGAAGTGCCAAACAACAAAAACAAAAGCATTCTAGAAAACAGAAGGTTGTCATCTTAAAAACTGAACAGTCGTGAGCAAATACATAACTAGCACACCTGTTTTAAGTAGCACATCACTTTCATTTGTGTTAGGTTTTTCTTATACCTCAGGTATAAAACAAAATAAGGTTTGAAAATGATGTTGAAAAGCATGATGAAAAGTTTCACATGGAAAACAACATGAAGATGCTAATCCTGTTCTTTTTCCTCATTCCACGTTAAAACTGACACAGATCTCATCATGTGCTCAGAGCTGATGTGCAGCTTCCTATACTATTGGTGGCAGTGACATAGGAATGTTGTCACGAAGCTGGTATTCTTGGAAGCATGAAATCCCTCAGGGATTTTAAGGCAAATTTAAAAAGAACAACTTGCTAGAAACAGTGATCTTCACCATCAGTGCTATGAGTGGGAAGTTAATAAAACACGTGATAAATATCTGACTTATCCTTCTATATCACGGGCAATGCATCCATAGTTAATTAGCCACAGGCACTGTGAGATGATGATTCAGTCAAGTACTGGTCTACAAACTCAAAGCAAACTCAAATTCCTACAAGATCAGCATCTCCCATGCTCAATCCATTATCTGCTTTAATTCAGATGCTCGTGGCTTCATACATGAGAAGCCACATCAGGGAAAGATGGAATCAAGATGATGGGCATCGGTGACTCATCTTTAAGAGCATACACTGAAATAAATGCAGGTACGTGAGGCTTACTGGGAGACCAATCAGCAGGAAGATGTTCTTTTCACTAGCCAAACTATAGGGACTGGCTTGAGACTGTCCCAGCTTCAGAAATGTGCTGGAAGGGTGGCTAAAATAGCTGGGACAGACTTCTCTGCCAGAGGTTCTTTGGTGGACCCGTTACTGCCGTTACGGTCAGAAAGCGTTGTTACGTTCCACATGCTGAATCAGGTGGAAGTATCATCCATTGTAGAAACATTGCTTATGAAATCTTGAAGGAGTGCAGTTTTTGTTAATATCTTGTCTGATACTTCAAAAGTACGGGTGGCTAATTCTCTGCAGGCTGATTGTCCTCGTTGTCAACAATGAAAATAAAAACAAGATTTTTAGCTTTGTGTTATTGAATGACCTTACGTGAACAATACAGAACTGTCACATTTCTGAACTAGTGAACGTTTTCATGTCATAGACGCATCAGATAAACTACATTCTGAAATTAGTTTGTCCTGAGAAAAGACGAATCCGGGTCCCACATCCTGAAAAGCATGGCAAATACAGTATTAAAGCTATTCAGCTCTCTCCGCTTATCTAAGGTTCTGTCCAGTTATCATCAAAACAAATAATCTCCTTAACATTTTCATTGTGCTTCACTTAAACAAACAACAAGCAAACAAAAAATCGAAACAAAAACAAAATCGAAAAACAACCAGAAGAATGATCCGAAATCAACATTTCCATTTAAAATACTAGAGAACAAACAAATGAAGCATGATGGCCAGGAGGCGGCTACAGTACAAGGTTGCTTCACTAAGCCATCTCTTTGTCCTGAACTGTAAGCTCCTCACCCTTTAGCCACACAGGGAACACAGAATTACAGTCCAAGCAGACACAAACTCTACTGTTTCCAAATACAGACTTGTGATGGGAACAAATACACATCTCAAACAAAGCCATGAAAGATGCTGAAGCAAAACTTATCGTAAGCAGCTTTTCATCTGTAGCTCTGGTTTCATTAAGTAAACGTATTCCAGTTAAACTCTTTACAAACTATGTCAACAAATCTTGATCTTCCCATCTTACCCCAGAAAAACTGTACAAGGATAACTGTACACGTGTCCAAGAAATAGAGGATGTCATTTTATTGGAGGTCCACAGGTAATTGTATCACATTAGGGAGTGGAAGAATCTGGTGGTATGGCACAACACAATATCTCACTCTAAACACTTAACAAAAGGTTAAATGATATGCAACATGATCAAGTCAGTAACTCTCCATCTTCTAGGCACCACTGAAAAATTTAAAATAAACTTTCATAAATTGAAAAAATAATATAGTCCATTCATTTGTTTGTTGCACTGTCTTTAAATGAAACAGCACTTTGAAAGTCACAAATAAAAAAAGCAGCACTTTCTCTTAATACCAACACCACTGTAACACATACTGTAGCGTGGCATGCAAATCCATATCTGCAGTCTTTTTTTTTTTTTTGTATTAACAAATGGAATGGTAATTTTTCTATCTCAAATATTAGTAGCATAACATGTAAGTGCAGATCATTCTGGCCACGAGTGTGGTAAGCCTTAACAAGTGTGTATTACAAGAGCATAGAACACAGAGCATGACACTTACAACCAAGAATCCCTCTTTGTACTGTACATGGTCTTTATTACAGGCCGAATTCCAACTTGCTGTACCCAAACTGCAGGAAACAAGATGATTGACCATTTCTGGTTTTGCTCAAAAATGAGACGCAGTCACCATCAAAGCACAGCCATTAATAACCTGGTCAAAAAAATGCCATAGCTCCGCTGAAAAAAATAAGTTGTCTTTTTAGTAGACTCCATTACGCAATAAAGTTTCCATTATAGCCATGTTACGAAGTCTTACAGTGGTACTGCAGTGTCATTCCTGTTAAGTAAAGATTTGTATAGACACCAAGAAACGGTGCAATGTTCAAAGAAGCTGCTCAAACTGAGCTAAGCTTCACGAGACCACGGACTGAGTCTTCATGCAAAGAATCTTGGCTGGCTAGACTCAGGACGTGCATTGTATGGCTGTGTGTAATAGGACTTCCACTTGGCAGCATCCCAGGGGGTGACGGAGCTTCTTCAGGAGTAAGAAACTGATGACCTTCGTGTTCTTCTTTTAAAGGTATCATGTCTGTCAAACCTGTCTCTGACGTGAGATTTGGCATGGAAGATGGTGGTGTTGGTTGCCCTAGAGTTAGAGTTGCACAAGGCCCACTGATAGAAGTCTTTCCTGGTAAGGGTAGCTCTTCGCTAGTTATGCTGGGCTCACTCTGTAGTAGGGGGGTGGCAGCGGCCTGCAAAACGAATTTAGTGCTCTGAATGCACTGATCTTGGTCACACTGTAGAATGGAAGGGTGTCAAAATTATAAGGCAAACAAAACAGATGAAAAAAAGAGAGAACACGAAAGATATGGAAAAGAATGGGATGTGAAGAGAAAAAAAGAGAGACATTAGTATCATTCCATGGTTAGCCACCCAAAAATCCCATTGCATGCGTAACTAAGCCAGTGCTTTGGATTATTACCAAACTAAATTATGATAAATATTTACGTTGTTCACGTAAGAGTTTTTGGTTACCTTCAAAATAGTATGTTGTAAGTATTGTAATTCAGTTAGTTTGCTTAGACTTGTTTGAAGCAACTTGGAAAACCAAGCTGAACAGTCCCTGTGTAGCTCACCACACAGGACACCTCACAACCTGCCTGGTTTCTAGGTGACAGAAGCAGGCAGGTGAATCACTTCCACTTTACTCATTTTACCCTTGAGTAGCTGGCAGTTCACGGCAGTTCAGAGAGGCCCAAAGGCAAAATCTGAGCACTGTTCCAAGTTCATAAACACTAGGCAAGTGTATTTTATTTTACTGGTCTTCACATGCAGGAACTAAAGTGCTACAGATTTTTCAGAATAAGAATTCCTTTGATATTGAAGATGGTTTTATGTAGGTGTCAACACAGCCTCCATGATTACAATTTTTATTTTCCAATGTAATAATTATATTCTTACTCAAGATGTGTGCAAATAAGGCAGCACTGCATATGTAATAATTCAATAGAAAAAACAGCCAACTTTCATGATTTTTAAGGCTGTTTCTTGATTAATTTAATTTTGACAACATGAAGAATCACGCTAGCAAACAAGAGTTTTCTGGCAAGCACTTTCACAGTAACAAGGCAAATTCAGCATTATATAAATCCAGTTAAGCTCAGTGAATATTACTAGGAATGCTTTTGGCTCTGCATCATTCCTAAGCAGTGTTGATATAAAATTGTCATTTGTTCCTTGAGATGACAAGACAGGTGGGTGTTTCAGCTAGCTAAGTGGCAAGTAGACCTCCTGCCAAATTAAGTTTCTTTAACACTAACTGGCATGATTTTTGAGAGCTTCTAAAGACAATACATATTCAATTCACAGCCTGATCAGTTATAACATTTGCAGATGTTCCAAACCCTGTTTGATTCATTTGCCCCACTACTGTTCTGCTGTACAAGAGAAACGCTACAGTCAGTGAATGCAACTGTAAATCCTACGCAGCAAAGAAAATTTGGACACAAGCAGAGTAAAACAAAACAAAACAAAACATATCCTGAGGTAAGACATGCCTATTTACTCCTATTTCAGGGACTCTGTTAAAGCAAGATGTTCTACTTTACGACTGACTTCTTCAATCTATATCAAATTACCAAAAGTCATTACAAATCCAACATCTGTTCGAGATACTGCCAACCCCAACCATTGTTACTGACATTGCAGCAATTCACTAAAATGTCCATTCATGTTTAATAAGCCACTGTCATGCAAACTCACAGCAAGACTTCTGCTTCCTCTACTATACGATGAAAACCATCCCTATGATGGCTCCTCTGATATTTTCAGGTCCTCTGACTCTACCATTGAATACGTTGATGGATGTGCACACAGTATGTTCAGAACGCGTGCCAGCTGACCGCTTGGTCTCAGTAGACAGGCATTATTTTAAACACAGCGAAGTGGTTTAGGACCCTGAAGCCAACTACTTTTTGACAGGCAGAAGTCTGATCCTTATTCTTCCCAATACTTACTCTTTCAGAAAGATAAATGAACTGACTTAGTTACATAGACGGAGTTTGTACAAATTGCAGGCAATTTCCTCTCCCCACAAATGACAAACAGCCCCAGCTGAACAATTTAAGCCATCCCATATAATTTCAGAGGGATTATTCATAGGCTTAAAGCCAAAACCTTGTATAAGTACCTTACTAAGGAGAAAATTGTTCAGCACTTTCTAGAGTCATGCTTTCAATTACTAATTCACTGTAACTATTTCTTGATCAATACGCTGTTATTCACTTCTGCTCATTTAAATGAAACTATAGCCCTCGAACCAACCTTCCTATGCAGACCTTAAAAATCTGTTAACCAAATTCTCAAGCTTCAAAAAACACAAACAAAATCCATCTTCTCTGAAAAGCAGTAACTAAAGAGCACGTTAAATAACAAAGGAGTGCCTACAACCACGGGGGTACATCGAAAACAAACAATTTCAGCAGCTGACTTATTGCTTTAGTGAAGATACAGCGCAGATCTTCAAAAGCAGATCATTACTTCATGTGTTCAGGCAATACAAGTTCGCAGTTTTAAAATAGCTGGAGGTAATTTACTCAAACTCTTTGTATAGTCTGAATTAATTTTCTTCTTACTCACTGCTACTGCATTTCAACTGAATCAACATTGAAAAGATAAAGCAGCATCATAAAGCTCCATTAAACAGAAGGTTATAAAACTTCTTCAAGTCCTGTATCTCTCTTCATTTTCCATGCACTTATGACTTCCCTAAAGCCTCTGATCTTATTCAGATACATAATTTCAGGTTTGGGGTGGGTTTTTTTTTCCCCTCTATTGTTTCTTTTTTTAATGAACAGTGATTATCATGAAATATCTTAGTTAAGAAGAAAAGGCTGTGATCAGCTTTCAAAAGTGTCTAGGTAGACGTGTTAAATGAAGCTCTCAAAAACATATGATAAAAGCAGCATACACTACACAGGCAGACTATTCTGCAGTCTAAATAACTAATACAAAACTAAACAAAGAAATCACATTTAATTATAGAGCTGGCTTTTTTTTTTTTTTCCTGGATTCAGTATTTGATTCTTAACTAAACGAAATCTATGGGCAAAGGTCTAACAGCTGTAAGTCACAAGAAAATGGAAGCCAAGCTCTGAAATCTAAATAGTTAAAAATCTAGTGTAGAAATTACTCCACCAGTACCTTCTTTCTTCAGATCTACTGATTTTATTTTCCATTTACAATTTCCACTGTTTCAGAGGAACAGCAGATTCCAAAGGTAAGTTTAATAAACACTACAAGTACAGAATTTCAAGCATATAGATGCATAGAAAATTTCAGCCATCACTATTTATTTTTACATTAAAAGGCACTAACCAAAGCAAATTAGACAAATCTAAAACTGAGTTTATTTCACAAATAAATACAAACAACTTTGCCTGAAACAAGTTTTAATTTTCCAGCTTTTTTCCTAAGCTAAACAAAACATACATGTCAACAAAGCTCTTGCACATGGCAATGTTTTTTCACATTTGTAATGCCAAACCAGAGATTAATTACCCTGAATTTAAAATTAACTTTGTTAAAATTGTTCTGGCACCAGTAACATTAAAGAATTTTTACGGTTCCCAAAGATGGAGGAAAAAAAAGGTTGAACTAGCATCTCTGAACAAAGTACAAACAACAAAAAGTTCAGAGGAGATCTGACAGCACTGAAGTGCCAGGTGGTAACAGAAAGGATGCTGAAATGCCGCGCTATATGGATACAATAGATGGGTAAAGAGCAGAAGGATGGAGCTGCATAACGGTTTGCAAAGAACTTAGGATTCCATGCTCAGAATCATGGTACTGTGCAGCAGCCGAGCCATGGGCCCAGCAGACATTGGCTCCACTAGCAAGAAGCACAGCACAACAGGAGTGAGTCAATGGAGAGAAACAGCTCTGATGCAAAGGCGGACTTATCCCTCTTCCAGGGATTTTACTTCAGACTAGCTACAGTTTGTTCTTGGGGGCTGAATGCCCATGAATGGTTAGAACATACTGTGGGCATTCCAGGAGCACATCTTCTGAAAGAAGGCTAGTCCATGTGCTCTGATACTGCTCTGCGATGTGGATGAAAACGCGCTAAATATGCACGGTCAAAAGAACTGCTTCTTTGCAAACCAAAGCAAAATACTCAAGCTGATCTGATGAATGTGCCCTTAACCTGTTTGAACTATGCAGTAAAATGCTTTAATGAAAAACTCCATCAACCTTGGCTGTAGGAATGCTGACTAGGTGAGAACCCTAAGCTCTGTCTGGGGCGACGAAAAATCATGGAAGTACTGCAGCAAATATTTAAGGGAACACAACCGTAAAATCCTCAGTAATCCTGAGTAAGAGAGAATGTATTTCACTGAAAACAAGTGTCTGGCAAGTTATACATAGATTAATATTTGTTTTGAACTTAAATGCAAAAACAATGATCTGCTAGGAGATGTATTAAAATAAATGAAAGCAGAACACAACACCAACCAACCTTGAGAGATTTAAAAAGTGACCAGAGGCTAGTTGAGGCACAGGGATTCTATTTAGAAAGATATCAGTCAATGGACAAAAGATTTGAAGGAGGGGATGAAAAGAGGGAAAAGAGAACAACAGTGTGAGAGAAAACGCTCATTAAAACCTTTAACATCAATGGACAAGAGACATTTTAGCATATCTGTGGATTTAGTTTAACACCTAGAAATTAAGATTCAATATAAACATAAGAGATAATGCATTCTGGAAAAAAAAACCAAAGGAGACATCCAATAAAAGTGGACTAGAACACAGTTCAGATTTCTGATAAATGATTTCCTGGACTCACAGTGAACCTGCTAAAATAGCACAATTATCTCTGGCGACATATAAATGACTAAGCCTCTGCCCATTAAAACAGAATTTACGGACTAAGACTACAATCTGCGTACGATTTTAAGTCAAGGAATTTCATTCTATTTGTCCTTTTTTGAAAGCATATTAATACAAGCTGCTGTTTCAGACATGTCCCCTTCAAAGCAGCCACTTCTTTAGGGCCTACCTTTTCTCAGCTCCAAGAACACATTTTTCATTTTATGCCTCTGCCTTTATTTATAAGAGATACGCAACCTTCCAGAAGGAAAGATGGAATCGCATTCCACGTATTGCCTAACTTTTGTCAGTGAGGACAACTGGTAAAAAGGAAACCTTTTCTGCCACAAAGACTTTCCTGTTCCACATCCACTGCAGTCTTGGGCTTGAGCCAGTCAGCTACTGAAACCTTCTATCACCAAAAGAAATTTTCATGTTGACTTCTCAACTCTCAGCAAAAGGAATTCCAGAGAATCTTGTAGAGACTTCTTCTCTAAAATAAACGGGATGTCATGTACTTTGTTTGTTCTCTGCCATGAAGTGTACTCCATTGCCTTTCATTCAAAAAACTACAGCAGGCTTTTTCAGAGACCAAGCGAATGGGTGCTGTTCTCAGCACTGCTGCCCTCAAACTTCTGAAGAAACTAAGATTGTGTAGTGGAAGAAAGACGAGAGAGATTGATAATGTAAAGTTTGGAAAAGCATTACAGGTCACTTTATGGGATAAGTTTTAAACAGAATGATGAAGTTTTTCTTGATTAAGCCTGCCTAAATTTGCATTGGAATGGGAACTCTGGTAACCAAGTAGAATGGCTGAAAGCAATCAAGCTAGCAGTAACATGAATTAAATTTTATTTATTTATTTTAAAGAATCCATTATGTGGATGAGATTGAGATCTTAACTGCAAATTAGGGAAATTGGTTTTGTTGTTTGATGCTTTATGAGATCGGAGAGAGAGGAACAAAGATAGCTTCAAGGTCTACTGAGAAGAGCAAAAACAACCCCCTTACAATACAGTAGAAGGGAAACATGACACAAGAACAATTAAGAGGTGACGTTATGTCCCACTGCACTGTTGGTCCCTTCCAACCTGAACCATTCTATGACTTCTAGAGATGAATTCAGCCTATCTTCTATCAAACTGACAATAGATTTGCTCATTAATATCACATATAATGATAATGTCTTCTTACAGTGTGATCTTAATTCCTTTAATGTTAAGATAATTGAATGCCAAGAACTTATTGAGGGCTTATGATCACAAATAAGAAATCTCAATACAGTCAGGAAGTTTCGACAATCCCTGAAAGACCTCAGGCTATTTTTGAGTTTTGCTTTCTTTTTCTTCCTTTAACATCCCCTTCTCTTTTCAGGGTTAATTTTTTTTTAAAAGTAAAATTTGCATGGAGCATTACCTTGTTCTGCACAACTACATTTCACAGAAAATTCAGACTCAACGTGTCTCTAATACATTTTCTCATAAAGGAGACTAATCTTCCACTTTATTCTCAAAATACTAAGTAGAAAAAGCTTAGGAACTAGAGCAATAATTTTGTATCAGCTTATCAGCAACATAAACTGATCTGTCTGGGAAGAGTTACATTAGAAGGCTCCATGGCCTCCTCTTTTTTGGCAGAGGGTACACAACCCATGGTTTCTTTGACAAAATCTTAGAACTCAAGATTACATAAAGGTATGTGGAAAACAATTCAAAGATAGGCACATATGTAAGATGCTTGCCTTTGGATAAAGATCTCTTTCAGTTATTCTCTTCTTCTTGGCACTGGAAATCCTATCTTCCATTATGATAGCCATTGCTACCAGCAAAAAAAAAAAAAAGCAGTAAAAACTGTTGGCACAGTTTCAAAAGATGTTTAAAAGCTTTGTTGTAACAATCCAGTTGCCATATTTTGTTCATTGGAAGTTGTGTCCTCCTGTTCTTTCTTCAACATACTTCCCCCCTAGAAACACCTCTTTGTTCATCTTTGCTTTTTAAACCACGTAGTCTATGCAAAACTGCAGCGTACAAGCAAAGAAGGAAACACAGTACACAAAAAGTGCTACACCAAAGAACAATCAGTTGGAAACCAATGAACCAGAGCAAATCCATAACGCTTGAATATTCCAGTTCAAAACACAGCACGTTAACAGTTCAAGTCAAAACGCCAGTATATTCAATAAACCAACAGTGCAGAAAAGCCTCTCTTTTTCAGAATCCATGAACATTAACTATTACACTGTGTAAAACAGACATTAAAAAGAGCCTTGTTTTCCTTTCTGTACTGTTAATAAACAAGTCATTCCACCCAGAGTGTCAGCTGTATCCAGTTAGTTATTACTTGATTAGTTCACATGAAAGTGGAGAAGGAAAACATTCACAGGAATCTTGATGAACAACACTATGGGATGATTCCTACCATGTTGCTCTGAGATTGCGTGGCCCCATACATAGTAATGCCATTTGATGGTCCTGCTAATTGTGGCGTATCTGGTTGTATAAATCCTCTTCTGTCAATTAAGCTATGGAATAATCAAAATAAAGACAAAGAGAGTTAGAAATATTTCTGACCAATAACTATTTCCTCTAAATAAAAGAGGAGAGAAAGTTTATGGCATTCAACAGACCTTAATGCATTACCAATACCTTCAAATGTCACTTTCTAATTAACTGAGGAAGTACAAGACTTCATTTCTAATCATCAGCAAGTTAGCTGCTCCCTTGTAACACTGCCTTCCATACAGTTATTTGTACTGCTACTTCCCTGGAGGTTTATCAGGGACAAAAGATTTAGAAGCTGACCAGCAGTTTATCAGGACCATGAGAAAATGCATTTTAAACCACGGGCATGAAAACAAATTACAGACTCACTAGTGCACTTTGAACTGAAATCGACTTCAAAAGCTCTTTTGTTATTCTGTTTCTACACCTTTAAATTAAAGCTCATCAAAAAATACTAATTTTTTATAAGCTAATTAATCAAAATTTAGAAAGACAGAAAGAGAAGTTCTTGTTTAGAAGACCTACTCGCCAGCTGCCTCCTGATGGCTAACACTGCTCAGAGAGCTCCTCTAATCTTCTCAAAGTGATAAACTTATTTTAAGGAACTTTAAGAAAAAATGTTTTGTGGAGAAATTAATAGAAAGAAATAAAACCATATATAAGATTTTAAAAAACAATGAATGGAATTACCTGATGTAGCTAAAGATTTTTGCTAAAATTCCACAATTTTACCCTCAGTTTGAGAACTATATTCCTGAATGTAGCAGACTGTAGTACTGTACTCTGCATGTCTATTAGCTCATTATTTTCACACAAAACAAAAACTTTTCACCAGTTCATGCTTCAATTCATTCAAAGTTGTTTTTTTTTTTAATTAGTTTCAATTATAGTTTCACACATTTTTATTTTTTTTTAATCTTAGATGAAAATGTTATTTTCCTGTGACATTAACAGTGTTGCTTCCCATCTGGAAAGCTAGAAGCTTGACAAGTCACGAATGCTATAACATTTTAATTCTCTCCAGGCCTCGACCAAAAAAAGAAAAAAGAAAAGAAAAAGAAAACAATACCATAGGATACCAAACTCTTAATTGGAGGTTTTATAGCTCCTGCTACTAACTGACAGGAATGCCTTAAAACACCTAAGAGCTGAAGTCAAGATATAATTAGTTTTATTTGCTGATTTATGGGACCTCTCAATTCCCTCCAGGTCAAGATAGCCTCAATTTGAAAAGATAAGCACAGGATCCACAGAAAAAGCTGCAGCATTTCCCCTCTCGAAAGTCAATGATATTTCCACCACTCATAACACAGTTTAAGATCTCCTCATGAAGCTCTGCAGAACAGGTTTTTACTGTGCACTCAAAACACTTCGAAATCCATCTGAAATTGAAATGTGTCTTGTCAAAAGCACTCCTTCAAAAATCAGCTGCTTGAGAAAGCAGATGATTTATTACACCAGAACACTAGTTAGACCTACGTTGACAGCTATGAATCAAATTAAGATTTGAAAGTTACTGCTGAGGACATGTAAAACGCATTCTGAATTTTCTAGCATGGGCTTAAAATGAGAAGCCACTTTTAATGGCAGTGAGAAAAGTTTAGATTATTATCTACTCTGCATTCCATTTTGAATTTTATGCTGCAGTCACTAATAAGCCATTTTACTGGAGTTTAAGGAAAAAACACATTTGAATATCTAGTGACTTGGATTGTAGCTGAGATTAAATATTTCAGTGTGATTTTGTTCTCAGAGTGTTAGATTCTTTGTTAGATTTCAGACCAGGAAGGTGAGTACCAAAAATGCAAGGCTACGGGCTACGTTTTGAAGTCACAACATTTTTACAGTCAGTCACAAACTACTTATCTGCAGAAAGTTTACATGTACTTTAGCATCTAAATGAATTACTTTAGTTTGTGGAATTTGGGGAAAAAATGTACAAACTCTGTGAAAACACAAGAGTCTATGCCAGTTTGGTCTATCGTGTGTTGCTAATTGTATCAGTCCAAGCAGCTATTCCAAATATTGAGAAACGTGGTTTTAATAACTATTTCCATGTGGAAGCCAAACGAAAGATTTGGAAGCAAGGCATTGAGTTTTTCTATGAAGAGCAAAAGAGCAGGATTAAAGGTCTGGCCTCAGGCACCATCCCCAGAGGCAAGAAGCAAAGGCAGAGTTACCCTTTCCCACCACAGGGATTACAGTGTTAACCCAGTACGAGGAAGTCATAACTCAGTTATCTCCTCCTCAGGAAAAGATGCCAGCCTCTCCTGCTGACCTCCTACTGCTCTGCAGAAGAATCTCTGGTATTTGTAAGAGCAAAGACAGAAATGCCACATCCAATGAAACACCTTAGCCACTGAACTATCAATTCATTTACTCTCTCAAGAGTTCAGATTCAGGCTTACATCATTTCAGACAAAGCAAACAAGCTTCAACAGGTGAGTACTGCCACAAGAACAATCTATAAGACAAAAGTCATTTTCTACTGAGAAACTGGGCCTCTGCGGTACACACACCAGACAAGCTATCTAACCACTGGGCACTGAAGTTAGATGAGAGTTGCACCTTTCTTGCTGCCAGTTATTTTTTCTGTAGTCTTACCTCTGTCTCATATTTAATCACAATGAAGAAGTGTATGTAATCTCGAAAATAAAAATAGTCTGGATTTGTAAAGTGAAAAATATGTGCCAGAAATTAAACTAGTAATCTTTCTCTGGGATTACTTTGGTGTAAGGGAACCAAAATAGTCTTGGTGTGTATATGTTAAAAGTAGTATAAATAAAGAAGAATTATTGACCATTTAAATAAAATAGTTCAGAGACAAAATAAACAATTAACAAACTAGTTGTAAAATTAAGGAACCAAGTACATCTCTCTCCTAGACTCATGTCACATCCGTTAGATATGTAAGAGTTTAATTAACTTCCAATAGCTCTCCATGCAACATCTAACTACCAAGAATTTTTTTACTGCCAGCAGTTATTAACTGCAGTGGTGAAGTTTCAAAGAACAAATAATAATTCTATTTTAATTTCAGAAATCAACATTAAATCTACATATTTTACAGGATCTGATCACTAACTTAGTTTAACTACAATTTACCAACTTACCTCTTTCATACCGAAGAAAAATTTAATTAATGCTTATGAAGGACAGCAAAACATAACGTTATTTGTTGAGCAAACTCAAGAAATATGAAAGAATATTTTTTCCATCAACCATCATTGTGCCTTCACTTACACTAACAATACTTTTGATACTCTTACCTTGGAGAGAGGGGCCCACAGAGTGCAGCACAGCAATTAGTAAAGATGTTGCCATAGCTGTATGGATTATAGTTTTCTTTACCTCTTTTATTTGACCATGATCCTTTAATCTGAAGAGATACAAACAATTTCCATCAGACATGATACAATACAGAAAATGATTGAGGCAAATTAAGGGCTCCTAAAACAGCAGCATGCTGCTTACAGAGGCAGACCAGAGAAAACCCATAACAGCTTTGGCTGTTATTAAAGATGGATACTAAAATCTTAGAAGCAAGCACGGCTCTACCTTCATACATTTAGACAGTCCAAAATCTCAAAGGACAAATAGGAATTTCAGAATATAAACATGTTTTGCATGATGGTCTAAGCTTAATCTTACAGGAATTATGGCCTGTTCTACAGAAGAGCTTCAATTGCAACATACCATTACAGCCAGCAACAGAGCACTTATTTCCCATACTCTTGGGCAACTTCTCAAGCTGTCCAATACCACAAAGCACAATCTTCCCTTAAAGGCCACAAATGGATTTAAAATATTATGAAGTAATTGCAGTCATTAAAGCAATTGCAGTCATTACTGCCTTTTAGCCCATACTGTTTTTTTTTTTTTTAATCTGACCTTACTTTTCTTTTTGTGAGGTGCTTGACCACTTTACTGTGTTCAGCTGGAAATATGATGTGCTTTAATTTCTGCTATACTGCTGCAGTTCCTCACTACTTGACTTTCAGCTATCCAAAAGAGATTTGAGGGATTCTTGTTGGAACACCTGATACCGTGGTACATTCTAAGCCTGCTCGGTAAGATTTTCCTGGTTGATAAGTATTTTTTCCAGTTTATAATTGTAATTGTGATCTTAAATAACAACAAAGCATGTATTTGACAATCCCTATGATGCTACTTTTATATTCAAAAAACATCTCTGAAAAAGGTACAACAGGAAACTACAATAATTTCAATTCTGCAGTAATTTGTTAGCTTATTTGCTAAATTCCAACACACCTTCTAACATTAACTAACTAGCTTTATTTTCTCCTTTCATTCATTTCCTGTCTCATTTGTTAGTAAAGGAAAGACACATGAAGCCTTCACACAGTTAAATATGGCTTTACAGCAAAATGATGGAAACCCATGTGCAAAATAGGACAACCAGAAATGGGAAAGTTGACCTTTGAGTTAATGACATACTCCCTACTAGAGGTTTTAGACCTTAGAGTGGCAAAGAAAGTGGCAAAAATATGATAAAGATTAAAATTTTATTTTGAGAATTCATCATACCTTGAAATTTTCTACAGTAAGAAATCTTTGAGTCAAATGGCATTTAGGACTCCAGGTAAATTTTCTACTGAATTGAAATGTATGAAATATACTTGTTTCTTTGTATTCTCCCTTCTGCATCTTCCTATTTCAACATACAGGTCCTGTGAGTGTGAATCATAATGGACACGCTGTGTAACCAGCACATCTTCAGCCACAGCGATGGTCCAAAAGAACTCTTCTGATATTTTGAATCAAACATGACAAATTTTATTCCTTCTTTCCTACTCAAGCATTCATAAAACTATGTATCTGTGACTACTTTAAGAATTACAGAGAAAAACTGCATTAAAATTTATAATCTCATTACTATATAGAAATATGTATGTAGAAATTATGAACTTACATCTTCATTTGTTGTTTGATTGGAGCTGATCAAATATGTGTGAAAACCTGAGAGGCCCACAATGGACCATACGGAGAAAAAACACACCACAGCTTCCAGCACAGTAACTGAATGTCAAGGAAATATATGCAAATGAAAAAGACATTATATCCAATAACAAGCAGATACAATTAGAAAGTTTGAGTAGTCAATTTATAGTCCACAACTCTATTGAGATCTTCAGGTTACTTCAAACATTAAACTCCGAAAAGCCAAGTCAGTATGCTTCACTGTACAGTCCGTGGAACAGTATCAACACCAGAAAACGTTTAAGGGCCTGTGCACTGAAGATGGCCAGAAATTACTGAGTGGTTCTGACCTCAACTGCTGAAAGTCAAACTTACACGTCCACTCTAGGCTGTGGGAACACCAAACACAAGCCAGGTTATCCAAGGCTAGCTAAGTAACAAAGACTGCACCAATATGTTTGTAAAAATAATTAGTGCACAATAGGAGTCTTGAGCAAGGGGCTAAGGGCTCTAAGACCTGTGCTCATAGAAATAACTAAAAAACCACACCTCAGTTACGTGTGTTAACTGTTGGATTGCGTTGGATTGTCCTATCTTTCTTCTGTTACTGAGGCTAAGATGCAGAAAGGGATCCCAACACTGGCATCAAAAGACACTAGTGCAACTAAAATGCACAGTCCACTTGCTCTCTCAAATCTCCCTGGATATGTAATAACTGAGTATATTCTACTTTATTACCATGAGGGTGCCTAAATGGCCCATCCTTGGGAAATGGCTTGGATAACAACTCCTGTTAAGCCTGTGAGCATGAACAGAATCAGAAAATGGATTCAGCTGGAAGGCATTTCCATCATCTAGCTCCAGCCCCATGCTGTGGGTCGCCACCCACTACATCAGGCTGCCTGGGGCACCCTTGAATGCCTCCAGGGATAGGGCATCCACAGCTTCCCTGGGCAGCCCACGCCAGTGCCTCACCACATTCACAGCTAAAAATTTCTACCTTATATCTAACCTAAATCTACCCTCCTCTAGTTTAAAGTTGTCATGTTACTACAGGCCCTGGTAAAAAGTCTCTCTTCACCTTTGTTACAGGCCCCCTTTAACTACTGAAAGGGCACAATACGAGTATCTCTCCTTTAGGATAAACAATTCCAACTCTTTCATAGGCTAGGCTCGAATAGTTGGGGTAGGTATAAATACTCAGAGCTGTACAGTATTTGTCCAAACTAACTGTATTGAAGAGGAATTCTATCACTCCACAACTGATTGTGCTGCTATTAAACAGTAGCTGAGGAATTACAAAGTGGCTATTTGAAAGAGGCATCAGTCTGAAAAGAAGTATCACAAAAAATGGCAGAAAAGTCCTTGAAGAAGAAAGAGCAGCAGCCAAAGCTTGGTTTGGCCCAGGCAGAAGCACCTGCGGCGGCACCTCATAGGTGCTTTCTCACCTGTGTGTTGTAGGGAGCAGCACAGGTACACATACAGCAAGAGCATCCACACCTCCAGCAGGGTAAGCGCAAGTAAGGGACTCCTCAGGCCCAGGACTGGGAAGAACTGCTAAAACTTTCGTGGGTTTCATTACAGAAGGTAAACACTTCTAGGTGTTTATTAACATTTCTTAAGTGTCAAGTGTTGGTGCTTATCCTTTCTGTTGCTGGTACTGATCCTGAATACAGTTCATTGATTGCTGGCTAATTGTATGTCATTAATGAACCAATGAACTGCTTCAACCTTGATTTGCTCTAAACTGCATGAACTGAGCATTTTTTCAGTGCAAACGTAACCTTTATGTTTTCAATTTCTCCCAGTGGGAACAGTAAAGATAAAAAGCATAGAATTACCTTGCTAAGTTTAGCATAAACATTAAAAACCAGGCTACACTATTAGACTAACTTTAAATCTTGCATCTCTTATTCCTTTTCTTTATTTGCTTTCATACTACTGAAGATTTGTATACTAGGAAAGTCAGTCAGCACTCAGTTTGCACAGCTACTACAGTTTATATAATTCTTTTAACTCTAAAGGAGTCACTATCTTAGCAATAAGACAATAAAGTTGCTTTAAAGTTTACATACTCAAGGAAAAAGAGCAACTTGCTATAGAAGGCTTTCTGTCTGTAGTTTTTAAGTTTATATTTAGTTTCATTTACACACAATGGCCATGAACTCAGAATAAATCTGCTTCTAGAATGCTATTTTCCGCAACATCTCAACGGCAATTTTTTTTAGGGAGCATGAATCAAAAGCAGAAAGGGCTTTAGTTCCTAGAAAAATAGAAAAAATCAGTAAGAAGACGACAACGGGAAAAGAATAGGATAAAAATAATCTGTATACTAACTGTATGCTAACCTTTAAAGAAGTCAGTTTCCAAGACAACAGTAACTCAAAATATTCCAGAACGAGGACACAGCTTTAAAAGACACAAATAACATCCTTATCACTGAGCCTACCAACAGAAGAGACAAATGACACCTTCTCGCCATTGCACAGAGACACAGGCTGGAAAACACATGGATAGACGTAAGTAATTGAAATAAAATATCCTAATATCAGTTAACAGTGAAGTGTTTTGTATTGCAGGTCTGCTCTGATCAAATGAATTGAGAAACACATGAATTGTCTTAAAAGTGGCCTGAAAACCAGCGAAGAGCTTTATGAGTCCATCTGCTTCAACAGCAGTCAAATGACAGAGCGCACTGTTAAGCAGCATGTTCTAACTACTCTATCAACTCCTCCTCAAACCATGCAGAAAGTCAGAGCAACTTAAGATAGGAAATTAGTCTCGGTTGGTTGTGCAACAGCCATAGCTAAAGAAAGCAAGGAGAATACGTGAGAATGGATACGGAAGTAGACTGCTGTTAACTGGGGGTTCAGGAGGTGTAAAGCAAGCTGAAAACATTTGGCACAATCCAAGACCACTTAATTGGTTTTTAAGAGGGCTGAAATCGTAAGGAGGACTGTAGATGAAGCACTGCTCAGTGGAATCTACACCCCAAAAGTCAGAAAAGAGGAACCTGAGAGGGAGAGAAGCTCTCTGCAACCTCATCAGATGACTCAGCATACCAGGAACAGGACGTTTCTTGTCATGATTACACTCCAGAGAGTGAAAACACAAAAGTAATTCCTACTGACAAAAAAGGGAATTCCTCAGTTCCCCAAACCAAGATTCGAAGAGACCTCTAGAGCAGGTGTTTTTTTGTTAGGTTAAATTAAAATCAAATACAAAAAAAAGAGAAATCTTCTTTCTATAAAGTATAACAAATTAGCATAACAAGGCATCTCATACAGAATTGTTAGCAGTATAGACATGGCAATGTTCTCTGTGCCTGAATAGACTGGCTTGCCCCAAAGCAACGCTCAAAATACCATTCAGACAATTTAATTCCTTACTGTTATGAACTGTAACCAAGCTATTAAATTGTCCAAGATGTCACAAACAAGCCAGGCCGTTTCTACAAGGCACACCACAGAGCCTTTCAAATTGGCATGACTCTCACTGCAAATTATGAATGAGCAGCCTATTGTTCCTGTACAAGGATCCTCAAATGTGTAGTCAATTGCCTGCTGATTTAAGGACAACTGAAAGCTGTACTCAGTTTGAAAAAAATTGAAATAATCTTTTGTAAGAAGTGATTGTAATAGTTTTATTGGGAAGCTACTGTTGTGCTATTCAGAATAGTTAGTTTGTGGTTTGTAAAATTAGTTGTTTAAAAAGAAAATTCGCAGCTCAGTGGCTCTATGCATTTAACATACATTAAAGAAAATCCTACCTGCAGAACTTTGAGAATTTGACACTTGGAAAAAACTACCTGGAAAGAGTGGTCAGCCTTTATGCTTAGCTACTGAATGACTAAGCACACAGGAAGGGAGTTTTTTCTTTTTAATTTATTGTCAAGAAGAGCAAACTGTATGACACACAATGACCAAAAGAAGTTTCCTCAGCACAAGTATGGGAAAGAATTATTTTTATAGTAGCTTTGTGAGAGGTGCAAACTACTTATTCAGACATGAACCATTCAAAACATATACATAAGAACTGGGAAGCTTGCAGTCTGTATAGAAATCTAAGAAAGAAAGAGAAATTCTGTCAGCTTCTCATTTTTCTGCTATGTTAGCTGCTTTCAGGTAGGATCAGGAAGTCGTTTCCATTCTCACTGAGTAGAAAACATACAGAAAGCTCTCACATGAAATGGTAAAAACAACTTGGAGCATTTACATGTATGCATGTGTATAGTTTTACGTAATGTAACAGAGGCTGACACTTGAAAATGACTTCTCTAAAAACAGGAAGTCAACATAAGAGTACTTCTAGGGACTGTACTCTTCAGCAGCAGCTTATGATTTCAGGTGTTCCACAATCTAATTTTTCTATCCTGACAAGAATTGGCTATTTCAGATCCTTTCTGTTGTGAGAGCAGAAGAACCGTTCAATATTTTAAATGAAATCACAGCATGGGAATAATGTGAGATATAATCATGCATGCCATCGCAAATACGTGGAACATATTTCCATCACACGTGAAAACTACAGACCTTTGTTAAGAATACTGCTTGTAAAAGATGAGTTAAAAAACAACAACAACAACAACAAAACCATGCTAGTCTCTCTCCTACCTCTAACACGTGGTGAGAAATCCTGTTGTGCAGGAAGTGATGAAATCCTTAGTTGAAAAAATGCCAAGCGTAAATAACCAACAATAGCAAGAAAACAAAAACACATCTCAGATGTTATTTTGCAGTAACACCTAAAACTTATTTCAGTGAAAGGATATCTTGCAGGACTGTCCTTCAGGGCATTGAGGAATCCTGTTTGTTGAGAACCTGTAGGAATAGAACCCAAATTACCAACTCAGTAAGAAATTGGACTGCAGACTGTTTTCACCATAGTGCACACAGTATTTGAAGAGCTCGAATAATCATATCATCAAAGCTCTATCATAGGATAAAGCTTTCTAGTGAGTCTGAGATTATGTTACTCAGCAGCAACATCAGAAAAATAAGGTATGTTATCAGGTCTAACATCTGCAGAATGTGTTCTCAGTAATACCAAATTGATGCATGCACACTTTCCCTTGAATAAGATTTCTGACTGTCACTGTTCTTTTCAGGCCCAATATGGAAACAAAAAAATGTAAGCTACTTTTTTCTTTTGAAATACAGTTTTCAAAAGCAACTTCTCGACTTGGAGAATTTACATCATACACCCAGATTCCTAGATTTCCCTCCTTTATTCTGGAAATAAAGTTCTCTAGACTATAATCCTGCTTCTCCTGTACCTGTGCAGAAGGTTGTTCTAACAGGTGCTAACTGCCTCTTGGATAATGAGAGAATATCTACCAGCTGGAGAGAGCTCCAGAACAGCACGCTCCAAAGAACTAGAGATGGAGAGGCATCCACTTCAGTTCCACAACCACTAGACATTCATCAACTAGGGCAATTTGGNCTCAAAATTTGTCTGCAGAAATTTGTCAGACGAACCTAGTGTCACATAAGACACACACTTTTTGCACTTTACAGTGCAATATACACTATTTAAATGCATCAGGCTGACATTTTCCCTTTAGCCAAATCGATCCAAAAGTTTTGTATGAGGATAGAAGAATTCTGATTAGTCAATTTGTCTTTAAAACAAAAAAGAAATGTCTGTATGTGCACATCTACATCTATATACACACACACACCTGTTTCTGTAGACCTGTGTGGTCAATTTTATTGTTTACCATTAAAAAGGGAAAGCTACTTACCTTGTATTTCTGAGCCTTTTCAGACTCTCATAACCTTAGTCTTAACCATACTGCACTAGACTAGTGGAACATCCCCCTACGTTCCTACTCTTTTTAGGATCCTTAATGGCAATGGCAGCAGGTAAGTGTGATCTTTATTCCCTACTGCTGGTTGCACTCTTCTACGCAGTTCCAAACACATCAGAAGGGGAAGATTCCTCACTGCAACATACAGCTGAAATACTGATATCTCAAACAGAGATGAAAAACTCTGAAGACAGATACTAGTACCGAAAAGCTTGGGGAGATGGAACAAAATCTTGCAAGATAATACCTTTCAAGTTGCTGATTTACGAGGTCATTTTATTCTTCTTTACTAATACTATGTGCAAAGATTCTTAATCCCAGAAAGGAAAAATTTCCAAGAGATGCCTCAAAAGTAAGGCCACAGAAAACGAGAAGTTTGCTGCATCTCATTTCTCATCACCACTTAGGTTCACAAAAAATTATATAAATGGCAGCTTGCAAGATATATCAAAAATGAAACCGTTTTCAACAATTTATAATAAAATAGTTTCCTATGTAGTCAACGAGGTCAGAGAAGGAACTTCCCTACTCCTATTAGGATTAACTACGATTTTTTAAATTATTATTTAAATAACCAACCAACCAAAAACATAAATGCCTCCAAGTTGCTTGTAAACATCTCTCAGTCCCTTCCTGAAAGGTTATTCTCAGAAAGCTTTCAGACTAATACAGGATATCTAAAATGAAGTGTTGCTGATGGGACGGTAATCCTGTAAGGATCATCTTTGGAAGAGGCTAAGAACAGGATTTGACTAAGTCAGCAGGATTTTCTCTAGAATCAAGGATTTTGCCAGGACTTGTGGAAATACCTGAGTGACCTTCAAACACTGCAGGAAGCAGCAGCCCTAGGTCTAAACACTAAGACTTCATTCAGACCCACTGAACATGAGTTGACATACTTTGTGTTAACAAAGTGCAAAAATTCAGATTAAGTAACTGAGCTTAATGACTAGCATCAGCTCAAGGACCGTAGGGCTGCTAAACAGAATGTGGTTGATTGGTAACTATTAGGAAGATGAACAGGAGGGCTCCTAGAAGCATGGTGGGCAAAGAATGGAGTGACCATGTCTGTGAAGAACTTTTTTTTGGATACAGTAAAGAACATTTCAGATACATTTAAAAGTTGAGCTTGAAGCCTTAACGTAATAAAACATGAAGAAACTACTCACAGTTCATACCTGCTCCCATTGCCTTTGAGGACCAGCCTTTACAATTAGGGAGGTTTTTCCCATCTCATCCAAGGTAGATAAAACTCCACAGCGAGAATGTTTTACAGCTGATACACTTAGTCGAGTCAGAATTTAACATTTTACTGAATGTTATCTGTAACACCTACACAAAGCTATTGTGCTTCTTAGCCACACAGGCACAAATAATTTCTCTGATCTTTGTCTAATTCACACAGAATTAGATATGGACACCGTGAAGTTAAAAATCTACTGGATAAATCCACTTGACACACAAATAATGAAATATTGGTATAATATTGGTAATTCACATTAATGCTGAAAACTGCAAAAAAGCTTTGTAATCTTTGCGAAATAAAGGTAGGTCAGCTTTATATTGTCAGACCAATTACATTTTTAATCACTGAATTCTAGCAGAGTGAGATGGCAGAAAATGTGCTGCTGCCTTCTTAAATGTGCGCATATCTATGCTCATGTACGCCCAAATAACTTTTGAGGATTTGAGAAATAATGGAAAGCGTTCTCTTTCCAATAGTAACCCTTTTAAAACAACAGGGACGTCTTTCCCCTGCTCTTTCAGCTGATATTAAAAACGCTTTGTCTGGCAATGAGAACGACTTGTTGATCCAGACTCCCCAAAATTAACACCCCTGGCTGGAGCGCCACATTTCTGAACAGCAGGACTCTGAACACTCAGTGCTTTTACCACTCCTGTGAAGAGCAGGAATAAGAGCAGGAGTTCTGTTTTTTCAAACAATAAACTTTCATCCCTGCTCAGTGTAAGTAATTTAGGAAACTGAATGCAATCTGACATATTTTCCAGTAAAACATTCTCTGAATATTGCCACTATCAAATTAGCTTTATAAATGAGTTAAAAACTGGAATTATTACTTCTATCAGGTTTCCACTGTAATAAAGAATATTAAAAAAAATCACATTTCCAAAATGATTGAAGAAATACTGTTCACGACAATATCCTATATAATTACAGAAACATTTTTAAGTTTCCTAATGAAAATGAGTTTTAAAACCCCACAATATAAAAAATCCTTTAAAGAGAACTCATAACCTATCACCACAAATTGGATCATCACATAGGAGCTAACACAATTTGTTATATGTTCTGAAAAAAAAACCCTCAACACCCAAAAGTCTTGAAAATACCCTCTTCTTTAAGCCCAACAAAGAATACAAATACAAATGAAACTCAGGAATATTCAGTGTCCTACGGCTCATCTGATTCATTCCATTACGAATTGGTCACTCTCAGAATGTCTATGCAAACAGAAGCAATGCCTTAAAAATAGGGTCGAGAGAGATGTAAAAGTGAACAGCAAACAACAAGGAAGTGTAAAATAGCTCAAATCTAATTCCCAGTAATTTACCTTTTCGTTTGGATGGCAAGTGGTCTGTGCTTACTGCTTAAAAAAAGCACACAAAATTTCTTTGGGAAAATGATGCTAACTTTTTACTTAGTCATACAGCATGTGTGCTGCTTTTCCAATAAACTGCCTATAAAAGGACAAAAATTAAGAAAATTAACACTGTATTAAAGCCAAGTCAGTGCTAGATAAATGACTACCATGACCAGGGTCTGCTACAGAGGCCAGAATGGGAGTCACTGGGGGTTGTGAAGCTTCAGAGAAAAGGCAAATAAATAAATAAATAAACAAACCCTGAATGATCAAAAGATTAAATTAAAAGTAAAAAACTCAAGCAAATGGCTACATACGTAATCTGATTTCACCAGCATACTTACGAAGAATGACGTGGGTGATAACGAATGCAAATATAAAGACTGTCAGAAAGGACAGAGATAAAATAAACATATAAAAAAATCTGTAGTTTCTTTTCCCCACACAGTTGCCTACCCAGGGACAGTGGTGATCAAACCGTTCTGAAATGAGAGGCAGAAGAAAAAAATGGAAAACAATTAATAAAATGCTGTTTACTTGGAAAAAAGCTCTCTGAATACTATATCAAAACTCAAGACTTAATTGGCAGTTGCAAAGTAGCCCCAGAGAAACTCTTATTTAGAAGGGAAAAAAATAGAAAAAGGAACTTTTTAATGAAACCTTACAGCTTTTAAAGAAATTTAAGCACAGCTGAGGAGAGCTCCTGTTAAACCCGCAGCATTATTATGGTAAATTGCGCATTCAGACCAATAAGCTTGTATCTATCCATTGTTACATGGAGTAGCACCAATTCAATTCCATTTTTTTCCAAACCAGGATATTTTCTTCCAGTGGCTTTTCTACTCGAGATCGGAGTTTCTGTATTTACATCTGTCATGATTACATCTCTGACTTTTATGCCCAGTGTCATCTCATACATCAATTACAGAATATGAAATATTCACACCCTCCCACTTTCTTTTATCACTTTACTCAAAGTATTTTCCATTCCAAACCACCTATTTTTCCACTTGAAGTTGATACTGCCATACAAAATCACTCAAAACAGTAAAAACCATTCACACAAACCATGTTTCAAGCATCAAGATTCAGATAGCCTTGTAAAATTTGCTTATACTTTACTAAACCAATCCCCTTTCCCTTTAACTCTCAAAGAGATTCAAGTGTTAATGGGGCAGGAAGAGGCCATGGCAGCTCAGTAAGGAGAGGCCCAGACACTGGTGCTGGAAAATGGCAGTGGGACCAGTGTGCTCCGCGGCTCTGGGGAGCCAGGAGCCTCCTTGTCCCAAAACGCGGGCAATGAAAATAGAGCGACTGTCAGGAAATGAACTGGCCTTTTGTAACTGGAGGGATTACACTGACATGATGACAGAATTTTAAATTTCTAATCAAATCCAAGATCATAACACAAGGCAGATGCTCTCATGCTGACTGACTCTCGCTCTCTGATTCTCATCCAAACCCTGTTTTGTTTTCTGTGACTTTCATGCCTCCGCTGACGTACGATATCAAACTATTTGTAATTGCACAGGAAAGGCAAGCTATAAATTTGAGTCCTTAAGCTCTATGTTAAAAAGGCACATCTGTTCAAACACACCAGTTTATTTTAACTATGCTTTATGTTAAAGACCTACATGAGAGGTTTTCCTTGAAGGATATATTTAGGATTATCTCGTTTTAGGGGAGGAAAAAAAAAAAAGAAATCAAAACAACATGCACAACAGATTTCTGAGTTCACCAGACCTTCGGGCTTTTTTTTTTTTAAACAGTTTTGCGTGACAGCTGTTTGGGCCACATGTTTCTGCCGTAAATCTGTCTCACATTCCAATGGGGCTATTAAAGGTGAAGTTGCTGAACTTTCTTAGGATAAGGCTTCAGAAACACTCAGAGAGACCGCTAAGAATACCAAGAATAAAATACTTCCAGTATCTAAAAGGGTGGGCAATATTACCTTTATTCAGTGCAGTACACTGGCATTCCCAGAAAAAGCAGCCACTACATTTGAACAGTGCTGATTTTCACATTTGTGCATCAAAATGAGTCCTTCTGGTCTGATAAACTACTTCATTTAATGGGTACCTAACACAACACATGAGCAAATAATACCACAAAGAAAAATACAGTTACAGAGCCTTCCAAAAAACACAATCCTAGGGTACTTTTGTACCTTAATGCTTCGGGAAAAATAAAAAATGTGAAATCGTAACACATCCTTGGAAAATGAATTCCGTACATACACATTAATTCTCTTCTATGCTATCAAAGAATCAAGAAATTCTACTGACATAAAGCTCAGTTTCCAGCTGTGAAACAATATTTAAATATATGTAGACATGTGTTCGATAAATTCAGATAAACGCAGGCACATGAATACAAATGTACACACTTATCTATGAAGAGGCACACACGAATATATATCCGTCTATTCCTCAACAGAGGCTGACTGTAACTTACTCGCTGCTCCTCCCCATTTGTCTTCAAACATTTTTGGTAAGCTGAAAGGCTCTGCTTTCTCAGTAAACTCCTTACCAACCCTTGTGAAGCCATGTAACTACCCAGTATGTTTACAAAGCAGAAACTGACAGAAAAGTTTAGTTGGAAAAAACCTGATACAGTGCTAAATTTGAAGCAAAGTCTGAAAAAACAAGGGAAGCATTAGAGGGTTTATGTGAGTTACGAATAAACTGGGCCTCATTTTTCCCAGACAGTCATAAAATACAAAGGGATATGACATTTATGCTATCATGCCACAAAACAGTATCTTAAATAGCAAGGGATTAGAAAACAGTCAGTCCCAGCAAAGCGTGCAGACACACAGTAAGCAGAAACTCCTCACAATGTTGAGAAATACAAACTCTTTTAAGACTAGAGCTGCTCCTCGCAAAAAGTCCTAATTTCATAAGTATTAATGAATAACAGAATATCATAAAGTTGCCCTCCAGAAGCCCACAAACTGAACAATCAATGGTTTGGAAAAGGAAGCTCTGCCTGATGTCTTAACCTGGTCTGGACAATGTTGGCAGCAAAATTAAGATTCACTGAGAAATGAAAAAATAACGATGCTGAGAGAAGCTGGGAATTCTGGCCTTTGTGAACTTAAAATATAGAGCAAACAAATGCAACTGGTAAGTACTACGAAGAATCATGGACTGTTTAGAGGTGACAGCTACAGTTTTGGTTTGAATGTGTAGGGTATCCTAGAACAGCTAACGTGTTGCTGTATTTATCACACACTCACGCCAAAGTTAACGTAAAAATATTTGCAGCAAATGAGTCAAAATATTGCTAATACAAACTCTTGTTAATACAAAGTATGTTAGGACTGCCAGTGAGGGAAGAAGCTAAAAGGCATGGAGTTCATCTATGGAAGCATCCTAGGGACAAAGAAGTTGTGACAGCTCATCCTCCTGCACTCAATTTTAAGCAAAATAAGCCAGTATGGTGTTACTGCCATAACAACCTATAATAGAGAACTACTGCTGAAAAAGATGGTCCTGCTTCTCCCCTTCTAGCAATCCTGTGAACAACCTCTTGGCTGCATTTTCATGGCTCTCCTTTCACAGATCAGGACCACTGTACATTTTACCCTGCGGGGAGTGCTGGTTCACAGAGACAGACTAACTCTAAACAGGCCAATTTTCTGCTGCTTAGCTCCCCAAACCAGCTTGCCACAGTGCTACAGCACTGGGCAAATACCAAAGCCGGCACAAATGAAGCAGCAGGAACATGCTGCCAGAGAAGGGATGAAATGACTCTTTCTGAAGCAGCTCAGCATTAATCCAGCGCAGCTCTAAGAACCACCTTACTATTGGTTAGCGCTTGTCAGGACTACAGGAGAAATTCAGGTTTGATGAATTTTTCAGAGTCTGAGAACAAAAGCAGATACAAACAAAAAGGACTAAAAAAAATGGGTGAAAAGGTTGTAAGGCAAAGTATCAATGAAAAAAGGAGATGGGTAAACAAAGACTAGAAGTACTGCTGTAAAGACCACAGAAAATCAAAGATATAACAAACCCCAAGAGATGTCAGCAAACTTCCAACAGTGACTTAATCAGTTTGGCCCAAGTGATCTGTAGCTTGGAATTGAGATAACTACTGAGGCTAACCAGCACCTCCACAACTAAATCCTGAGCCAACCTACAAGATTAGCAGTAGTAGAGGAGGTGGCCACATGCTGCCCTTTCTGCCACCCCATCCTGCTTCTTTCTTTCCACATCCAACTGCTGCTGAGCCAGGTCAGTTCACTGAACGGGCAGAAAAAAGGGACTTACTTTATTGGTTACTTAGTGAGTAAAGCTGGCTTACCAGTGCCTGAGTGTTACTAAGGTCTGTGTGAATGGGTACAAAGGAGAGAACCACAAGAGTGGGGGAAAAAGATGGAGGAAGTTCAGGTGCTTTAGAGGCAGTGAGCTGTTGGCACAACTCACTGGTCTCATTAAAACTCGCCCGGTAATACAAGCAATGTGGATGATATAGAAAAACACACAAGTTACATCATACTTCAGACACTTCTCTCACTTCCCTTCCCTAAAATGTTTAGATCTCATAACCTGCTTAAGAAACATTAAGCGCTGGATATCACAGATAAAAACAAAAATGAGAACATCTCCCATTTTAATAAGCAATTGTCTGTTTGGGCTGCATAGATGCAGAGTGTTTCCTTCAGAAGCCACACAGAAGTACGTTCCTTGCTGCTATGAACCTAAGAGCCAAACCTCTGCTTCTCCACAGCACAGCATGTAGTCTCCTTAAATCCTTCAACATTCAGCTTCTACTTTTCAATCCCGGCGCTCCAGGAACCATGTACAAAATGACCCTAAAGCTTTCCTTCCTCTGTCAAAGCATTCAATAAAAGCTTTCTAACTTAACAAGAACAAAAAGAGTTTTTACAAAAAAAATTTATAGGCCAGTCTGGTCCTACAGCTTGTGTTTTCTGCATGCATTGTGATTTCAGAAATATTTATTACACATTTATGAGCTTCTTTCTTTTGCATTTGTTCAACTGAATCATTGCACTCCAACACACGTTTTCTAACTTAATGTCTACGGGTACAAAACCATCTTGGTCACATTAACTGCAGATTCTAGCGAGCGCTTTCTAATTTCTCCAACTCATTCAACTGCCATAGAAGGCCAAGACACAAATCTACAGCATTCACTGACTGTTTACTGTTCTTTCTTTATTAATACAGGAAAATACGCATCCCAGGATGGGGAATACTCATCAGCCCACTGTTCAGATTTCATGACAGCCAAACTCACATTCCAACTCAAATAACTGAGCCAGCATTAATTGAAATTATTTATGATTTTGTAGCAGGACAAGACAGGACCACAGGGTCTGTTGTTCTGGACGCACACTGAGCAATTATGTAGACGTACCAACACATCTGCAAATATTTATTATAATGACAATTAAAACTCTTTGTAGAACTATGATGTCATGATATGACCACATCTATTCAGGCTTGACTTGATATTTTGTATGACAAAGGGTACTTTCAGAATTTGTTTGCTCTTGAAACACTAAGGAAAACAAAATTAGTTTTCAAAAATTCCTATGAGGATTTTTTATTATGAAAGGTATTTTTCCTTCTAAGATAGAGCAGTTCAGACCCAACAGCCTGAATCGTGTATGCATGCAAAAAATCAAATATAACCACAGCATTAACAGATTTACAGCTGGTTCAGAATCTCTGATAATTTAACGTAATTGATAAAAAACCTTGTATCTGTTCTTCATAGCTTATTCATAAAAAATTATCCTCAGCTCAGATGTTTAGTTCCACTGACTTAAGGTTGTCACTCCTAAGAAAATTACTTGTATTAAGAAAACAGATGAGACTTGCCATCAACTGGCAATAGCCATCAAAAATATGGATCAATTTCCATCACTTAATGTACACAACATCTACCTGTGAGACTGTAATTCCCCTGACAATGCCTTTGCTGTTACTTTGAATGAAATCAGAATAGAAATTAATGCTACAAAAAGGTGGTGAATAACAAAAGACTTATTCCAAGTTACATTCACATGCATGCTGATGTTATTTTAGAACATCTGTTAGGGACAAAGCACAATGGATCCCTTAAACCATCAAGCTCTAGTACTTCTGCACTCTGATCCCAAACCAAAACACCTGCAAAAAAAACCCAAATGGAACAGAGTCAGCTTCCTGACCTCAAGTTTACACTCAGGAAATATGTGCTAAAAGTTTACTCCAAATTGCACTCTAAGACATTGAGCTAATCTCTACAAAGCGATGCAAAACGAAACAGCAACGTAACACTGTGAAAAACAGGCCTCCATTATTGAAATATACTAATAATATGCATGGGTATCTACTCCAAACAGTCACTCAGAAATACAAATATCAGGGATACTCAACACATTTTACTCTCACAATTGTGAAAGTACTATCCCAGAAAGCTAAGTTACTAGGCTATATTTTTAGGAAAATGGTTGCAATATCAACTTTTTCCATGCTAATGCAACTTCAGTAGTGGCAGACTAACGTTATTCTCAAAAAGCCAAACATGCTTAATTTTGTTAATAAAAATAACAATTGATTTATCAGGAAAGCACCCAACCACTGCCCTAGGCTAGTTCATAGTAATTACACGATATAGTTACACAGCTCACTTCACTGCTACCTCCAATAATCAATGTTGACTAATGAACAATAAATCCTGTTGACTGCAAGCACATTAATGGTGACATTTTCCAAGGCAGCAGCAGCAGTTCAGAATTACTGTTCTGTGGTAGGCAGTAAGAGCACACAAGAAAAAGGACCTCACTGCTCAATAATCTCTCTTTACAGACCTACTTTTGTAAATACATGTTATGCTTTATAGATATCTCACACACTAGGAAACATACAACTGTTAGAGACACACCCAATCGTGAAAGGAGAGCTCAAAAAGCCCAACTCATTCCTAAGCAAAGTGTGATACATGGTCCTTACCATGTATCATCCTCCACAAAGTTCATAGCTTTTCTCCTCTTTTTTCTCTAAGTGAAAGCACAGTTTGTACACACTGCTGCCTTGTACCTGCCTTCTAATTCCTTAATCATCTCTCAAAATGTTACCGCACCAAATGTAAATATTTGGTCATTTATTTAGGTTTCTAACAATATTCCTTCGTATTTTCTCCTAGTAATTTCTCTGTTTTTACTCTGACTTCTGAGACTTACAACATCGTTTGTATACTTGAGTATTTTGACAATCTCTGCTTCTTCACCCATATGCAGATAAACACAATACGACCTCTCTGAAGTAACCTATAATACCGCTACCTTTTTTGAAGAGACTTCTCGCCTTAATTTCTAGTGCTTTGGACTGAACTTTAAAACAAAACAAACCACCAAAACCAAAACAAACCCATCTCTAACAGACATATCATGCTCCCTGAACTTCTAAAGTACATCTGGTATACAGATGGCACAATCAATAAACAAATAATATATAATGTCTGGAAGTGCTGCTGTGTGCTCCATCTGTCTCCTCTTAGTTGTTCTGAAAAGGTAGCAGATCTTCAACAAAAACAGCCAGAGCTTATTATCATATGTGAAAACTGGAGAGTAAAATAAAGAAAAAAGGAAAAAAGAACACAGTAGCTAGCCTTGTAGTTTTAACTGTTGAGTTAAAAAGAGTCACTTTGCAAGAGATTTGGAGCTAAGATTTTACTGGTTCAAAAAACCAAGCACCCAGATGAAGTGAAAATTGTACTCTTCTCATAGTAGTGGCTCATGGCTTTATCTACACCCAGAAAATGTAAGAAAAGAAATAGGCAAAGGTCATGAAAAGAATGTGAAAGTAAAAAGGGAGATAAGGTGACAAAGAAAGATGGGTGCAAAATTAAACCCAAGCAAAATGAAGCCCTGACACCATGTAAATGCACATCGGTTATAAAGAACTAAAAAGGCTTGGGGCAAATAATTCTCAGACATAGTTTCAGTGTTATTAAAACAAAATGTACAATGCCATTCCCCATGCTGTTTCTGAAGAAAGTGGTGTTTTCCAGGATGGAAGATTGTGGGGTCTGGAATCAGGATGAGGAAGAGCCGCCACTGGTAATGCTCACTTTGTCTTGTTTTATGTGAGTTAGATGTTATGTATGCAATAATTCCCCATTTGAAGAAAATAAATTTACAACATTGATGCTTAATCAGAGAAACTACTTTTTAAAGCAGTGACTATTAACGAAAATCTGCTGTTTGGCATACTGGCTACGTGACACGTTGTATTTTCAAAACAATACATCAATGTAACCTGGTCAAGACTATGCCTACAATTGCCCAGGCAGAGTGCTTAAGAGAAGCAATGATTTAATCAGAAAAAGGAGGAGTCCATTTACTTCTAATATTGCCTATTTTCTGGTTTTGTTTTTTGAACAGAACCCACTTAACTCTTGCTCATCTCAGATTCACTGCTTTGCCTTCCTTAGAAGCTCACTGACTTTAATCACCAAACCCACTGAAACATCCTCAACGTCCCAGACCAGCCTATACTATAGTTCAGTAGTTTTTAATCAAAGACTTCCTCAAATGTTCAAGGAGTTTGTTAATACAATGCACTCGTAGCTGTCCAATATTGGATTAAAGATGATAATTTCTTTACCACTGATGTAGTATAATCAAATGTGGTTTTGATTATTAAAGAACCAGTACTTTTATTATGTTTTGACTCCAAGCAAAAATGTTTGATTTTGTTTCTCCATGCTCCCAAGGATCTCTCTCATTTTTTTTCCCTAGGATACTCCCACTGTAATGGCTAGTTGCTAAGAGAGTCCCAAGCTAACGAAAATCTAAACCCAGATTTCCCTTCCATCAACACTCTCAAAAAGGAGCATTAATTTTACAGGTGGATGTACAGAAGAATTAATAATTTACGCTAACTATACAATATATGGTTAAAGAAGTCATAAGAAGAGAAGCTCAGCTCAAAAACGAAACAATCTTTTAATTTTCTAAACTCATCTGTACATTTAATCTTTATGTAACACCCAATCTCTTCACTTGGAAGAACAAAAACTGAAAAAACAATCCCTGCCAACCAAAAGATCTTGGCAAGTGGTCTCATGTTTGGGATCTACAGAAAAGCAACCAGACCTACAAGAGAGAAGAATCCTGTTTCCTACCAAACCCAAAAACATTGATAGGACCGATGAACAAGGCCACCTAGGATCCATCAAGAGCGACGGAAAACAAAGTGTTAACCATCCAGGGTTCAGGAAGGCCTACTCTGAAAATTTCTGAGAGCGTGAGAACATTCTGCAGGAAGTATCGCTGCATGCTTGCCCTCTTCTTCCCTGGGGATCCACTCTGGCCATGGCAGGAAACAGGCTGCTGCACCAACTGAAACTTTTATATAGCTTAGCATGCCATTCTCGTGTTTATCACAGAACTCTGAAAAATCAAGCTAATTTCCTAGTAATCCTAATGAAAACATTTCAAAAACCAAGATGTCTTCAAAAATTTGAGCTTTCAGTCCTCCATGGAAAAAGTCACCTGTGTTGAAAGAAACAGTGGAATCCGACAAGACAAGCTATATTTAATCATCAATCACCTAAGAACTTATGACATACAGCTTTTGAAAAATAAAAATGGCCAAATTCTCTTTTAGCAATACAATTGGTGACCCTTGTCTTCTAACATGCTGGATTTTAGCCTTGGTCTAAGGCAGTTACTTTGCTTGATAGGCAAAACTGCGGCATATGAATGAAAGGAGAGCTTTAGACATTTAATGCACTGGACTAAGTTGATTTACTGCTTGCTAATCATTATTCACTGTTTTTCCTTAGTCATGCTATACTGTAGTTAGGTAAATTGTTTGGATACAGTGAACTACCTCTTATTCATCCTTTATTATAGAAATCAAATTAAACAAGTTTAAAATCACTTATCAAGAAAATAGAGAGGTGATGTTGAAAGGACTAAAACTATCAAAAAGTCACTTCAGAAGCAAGTCCAACCATGGACTTCTTAATAGCACCACATACTGCATTAAAAACTGTTGTCAAAATTCAACAACAGCTAGCCCAGGCTGAGAATTTCTGATTGCTGTGGTTATTCCTTTTTTTTTTCTCCTGTTTTTATCTCTTGTGCTTATATGTGTATTATTTTAAATTTGTTTACATTTTTAAGCAACATATGGTACACAGAAAGCCCTTTAGGAGCTAACTTCCAATTGCCATTCACAAAGGCAGTTAAAGAAAGCAAGTTAGGCATACATTCAAGATGTTTGCCTGCAGGAAATTTGACAAAATTTCTGAAGGCATTCCACACAAGTGCAACAAACTGTATTTGTATTAATATCTAGATTTTTTTGGATACTATTATGAAAACATTGTAAAGCTGAAGAAGTTTGAAATTAATACTATATGTAGAACTCTAGGTAGCTTTGTAAATGTATATTTTTGTCTAAATAAGCTACGTGGTCATTTATGGAAAAATGATGAAATGAAAAACAGAAACAAGATAAAAAAAAAAATCAATAGGTATGCTTAGTATTAACTAAGTCTAGGGGGAAAACATGAATAAGTTTTGCCAGTACTCACATATTAAAAATGCTGCTAAGGATTCCCTATGGGATGAAAAGCATCAACAGAAAATACTGAATGAAAGAGCCTCTGTCACACTGCATTCATTGGCCCAGTATCATAAAACACCTTCAGTAGCTAGTTGCTGTTTTCTGGGTAGCAAGTGCTGTTCTGAAGAAGAACTGCAATCCTTTATCACAGTCTCTGTAGTTAGCTTATAATTATACAGCAAAAGCATTGGAACTAAGTATGAGGTAAAAAACAACATGTTAACCATATTGGTGGTAGGTTGCAATTCATGAGTTACTTAGATGTTCACGTGTGTGAAGCAGGAGTACTTTTGGATTGGTTTGGTTACATCAGTAGGGAACTATGAAATGACAGTGACAACAGCACAGCAATGTAAGATTTATTCACTAATTAAAATTAAATAAAAGCATCATCATATAGACAATACTAACTCTTTGGAGTGTGTAAGTGCGTAACATATTCTGATTAACTATATACTCTTGCATTGTTAGTTTTTCAAAGTATACGAGCAATGCTACTCTCTTCACATCTAGTTTTCACAGAAAAATAGTTACAAATACTTATAGATTTTCACTGATTGCATTAAATGCACATGAACACTTGTATGAAAATGACAGTACCTAAAAAAGAAAGCGAAGTACTAGGCAACGTACACTGAAACGTCATAGTTTATGGTACATGGGTTGCTCTGGAAGTAATGCCTCCTATTTCTTTTCACGGAAACTACAACAGATACAAAGAGCACAAGAACACTAGCTGATAGAGCAGATTCTCAGCTACAAAACACTTTTTTTCCAACGTAGTCACCATCATGAGTTACGCATTTTCATCAGGGATGAACAAGAGCCTGCATGCTGTGTTTGTAAAAATCTGCACCAGGGTAGGTGACCCACTGTTTCACAGTTGCTGTGACGGCGTCATTGCTAGGAAAATGTTTCCCATGCAGTCCATCTTTCATCAGCCCAAATATATGGAAGTCAGAAGGCAGCAAATCCGGACTATATGGTGGGTGTGGTAGGACAATCCAGCCAAGACTGGCCATGTGCTCCATGCTCTCCAAACTGATATGGGGCCCAGCATTATTGTGTTGCAAGAGAAAGGCTGTCTTGTCTGGCTTGACTTCAGAAGTTTAAGCCTTTGGCTTCATCAGTTGCACAATGTAGTGGTCAGAGTTGACGGTTTGTCTGGTTTCCAGAAAATCCAGATGGATCACCCCTTGGCTATCCCGAAAGACAGTGCACATCACTTTACCCACTGCATCTTGAACTTTTTCTTCGATGAGGAATTATGTCACCACACCATGGACTGCCATTTTGACTTCAGGTCATAGTGGTGACACCACTTCTTATCACTCATAATGAATCAATCCAGGAAACCGTCACTTTCAGCCTCGTATTGGTTCAATAGGTCCAGACAAACTTGCATATGGTGTTCTTTCTATTCCTGTGTGAGCATTCATGAGACCCACCTGGCTCAAACTTCGTGACATTCCAATGCTGCCACCATTGTTTCCAACACATTGAAGCCAATATTCAGCTCTGTACACAGTTCCCTGGTCATAATCCAATGATTTGCATGGAAGACATGATCGAGACGCTCTTCATTTTGTGGTGTGACAGCTCTGCATGGCCATCTGAAATACGGCTTGTCTTTCATGTTGCTACTGTCACTGCTGAAACGCACCACTCACTGCCTCACTGTGCTCACACTCCCTGTTTGGTCTCCACCAACATTCAGCAAAGCAAGTGTCAATGAATGTCACTGGGTGCCATTTTTTCCACATGGAGGAATTCAATTTCACACCTTTGCTTCATACATCATGTCAGGCGCCATTGTGTCAGAGTACTGCTCTGCTGCCATCTGTCACATGGCAACAACATAGAATGGGATATAGTTGGGAAAGTTCAACCTCTACTGCCATACCACCAACAACCACCTCTGACATTGTGGGCAAACATAATAAAATAGGAGACATTACTCTCGGAGTAGCCCTCTTAATTCCCATTATTAAAGGCTGATGAGAAAAACCACAGCAAATTCCTTCCAATAAATGAATTATTTTGGAACAACTTCAAATCAAAATTGTGTAATAAATTTAAATCATCTCACCTATTTTATGAGCAGAAGAAAAACTGGATGCAATTACCACTTATCACTCACTCAGTCATATTCAGACCAGTTCACAGCTGTTGCTTTAATACAGGCATAATCAGGAGACAGAGATTGTTTTTAAGCTCCCCCTCCCATCACTAAGTAGTTTTCACAGACTACAGCTTCACAAATTTAACACTGAAAGGGCAAAGGAGTACAGATAACTTGTCAAGAAAATCTTTATTTCGGGTTATTAAAAAAAGCCAGAACAGTACTTTAAAATGGGTTTCAGGATGTGTGTATGAGGGTTGCTCTCATTTACACACTCTCTTGATGAGGACAACAGCCTTTACTTTTTATTTATCACTGTACTGGTCAACAACTACATCTTCACATTGTCAGCTTTGTTGAGTGACACCATCCCACTGTAACATCCAGGTTACAGGTTTGATAAGATACTTTCCTGAAGACGTGTCAACTGCAACATCCTTGCCACATTCAGTAGCTTAAAAAAAAAAAAAACAAAACCCAACCACTTACAGAAACCTAATACATCAACAACACTTATTTACTCTGGGAACCATCTATAGCTACCAACTGATGGCACAGGGCCAAAAGGCTACACTTCTCGCTTTCGTGTAAGTGTGCTCACTATATGAATATAATCTACATACGAAACTGTGATACTTCCAGTGACTGCTTTATATCTAAAAATATCACTGCTGAATGCTGCAATTACATTTCTCAGCTGGAGACATCTTGCTACATTATTTTCTTGAATGCGTAAGATCCAGGCTCAACAGTGAGCTAATCAGCTGCACTAAACTCTAAATGGGATCTAATTATCTAGAAAAACTACTCAGATTTGATTGGTGGCTTTTTTTAGTTTGTTTTTAAATCCAAGCGTATCTTATTCACCTTGCCTGCCCTCCACAGAAAACAGTCATGAAAATGACAAAATGTTCAGAGGAAAAAAAAAAAACCTATCATTACAAAATGTCCTTAGGTCCTGACATCATCTACTTGCTCTCCAAATAACGTTTGCCCAGTAATTTCTTACAGATTCTTACTTTAAAATTTCTGGCCTTAAAACTGTTCAAAGGCAGGAGTTACCTGCAATATGTTTTCTGGGTGTGACCCCAGCCATTTGAACCATGTCTTTGAGAGCTGGTTTGAAACTTACTAGCAGAAGCAGCTCCTTGGCTGGAGTTTTGTTTGGGGAAGGAAACAATCCTGAGACCCCTGTAAAGCTCAGTTCTCTCTGCACTGGCAAGTTCATCAGAGGTACGACATGGTCCCATTTGGTTTCGGTGCTTCTTTGCTTAGCAGAGCAGGATAGGAAAGGCACGTGCATCAGAGAGGTGTTTTCCTTTCTAGCTTAGCAACAACTTACATGTTAAGCCAAATCTCCTTCTCTTCTGACTTCTATCTAAAACTCGTAACATTCCAGGGAGTTTGTAGGAAAAAAGATGAACACAGCAAGCGACCTCACGAGTAGTCTTGTCACTAACTCAGATCACTTCTTTTCTCTCTGATTTCAGAAGTGCTCATAACATTTAAGTTACCAAACTGAACATATGCCATCTCTTTTTTTTTTTTTTTTTTTACTCACCTACGCAGTTATCACAAAGGCTGCAATGTGAGGCACGAGGTGGGCGGAAAATCTTGCAAGTAAAACAGTATTTTAGTTTTACTGTCTGTCCATTGATGATCACTTCTTTTGTTCTGGGAGGGGGGCGATATCCTCCTGAACTGGAGCCATTTGCAATATCTAAACATGAAAAAACAATGCATTAAGTTCTGCACATGTGCTAGCCTGTACGCACATACCCATTCTTGATGGCCATCTACAACAAGTTTCAAATTTGTATTAACTTCATATTAACAGACTTAAAATAAACTGGCTTTTGTCTTTCTTATTCTCCTAAAATAAGTACTTAGAGATAGCTAAAAGATAATTACAAAGAGCATCCACAACCAACTAATTTGAATTAAAAAAACAAATGCCGCGAACCAAGTTTCAGATGCTGAGAGCTACCTTGACCCCCAAAATCTTACTCTCCCACATCCCCTAGCAGTTCATGGAGAATACATTACAAACAACTAAGGCTAGTTTTACAGGATGGTGAAAATACAAATGTTTCCAACAGAGTTTATTCAGTTCAACCTTGAAAGATAAGCTAGATCTAAGGAAGACGTTCATATCTGAACATGGAAGTGGACTGACCATCAACTCGCTTAAAAAAGGAAAAAGAAAACATTTCAGATGACAATTTCAAAAGCCTCCATCTGAACTAGTTTTCTTAGGAAATCCTTAATTTTTTTGGAACTGTAATAACAAGAAGTTTGTAGAACTTCTATAGCACTTGTCAAGAGAAACTAAGAAAAGTTACCTTTTAAACAGGAAATCACTTAAAAAAAGCTAACTTTTTAGTCTTGAAAGTGGAAATAACAGAGGGTGTAGGCTCAATCTACATGCTTACTCCAGCAGCACTGTCATTAGAGCTTGGCATATATCTGCACAGCCAAAGAACTACACATTATCTATGAGGTGGCAAGGGGGCATCAGAAACCCCCTACTTAGCAAGTCGTTCAAATTTGTGTCGTTGTAGCCTTGCTCATTGAGGTGCAATAACAATTAGTGAGAGTTTGCAAATCTAGTTTACAATGTTCCTATCTGCAACTTGCTCACTCACTCCACAAGTGTGCACCACTAGAACTGTCTGTGGAATGCCACTGCAAACTTGACCACTGAAACAACTGGACCTCAGAAAAGTCTCCTGAGAAAGAAAGTGGAAGGAGTGGATTCAAGTGAGGGAATCAGGATATGAAGCTCCTAAGCATCTCTTATGAGAAAGAAGTGGTGGGTACTGAAGAAACAGTTGCTTAAAAGCAGCTTGTTAGACCCTGCCAGATGCTTGGTCGTGTTGGATCTCAATCAGCCCCTGCACAGTTCCTGGGATGCTGGCCAGGTCCTTTGATCTGCACAGTGAATCAGAGGTTCCTGTGTGGCTCCCACAGCAATCGATAATACTGATTTTGACCTCAAGGCCAGTACTACTTACCACAGTATTTATGACTAAACAAAGTACTGCACTGTAAGTTACCAGTGAGTTTACATGCTGAAGCATAACTACATAATAAAAGTCACTAAAGTTGCAATAACAGACCTCGCAAAACACAGGGTTTTGTCCATTTCTGGAGTCAAGAAAGACTATTAAGTTGTGAACGCAAACACAGGTCATTAATGCCAATTAGCTTTTCATCCAAACATGTTTATAACTGCTAGTTCATTAATAAAGCAATTCTTTCTATTTGATACTAATAGTCAAATCGAGTTACATAATTGTAGCTTCCAACACTGCTAAGAAATGCCAATGCATGAATTTTGTAAAATAACACCAACATTTCAAAATTTCTCCTCTTAGAAAATTTCCAATACTGAATATGAACAATTGTTGAAAGAAAATGACTTTCAAATCACAATCAAGATGAGTTGTTTGAAAAAACATTTTTTCTTAATAAAACATTTATTCATAAAAATGCACAGCAATTTTATATTAAAAAAAAACAGTATTCCATAAGTTCAAGAAACGCCCTGCTTTCTCTTTTCTATTTCAAAATGTGCTCTGGCAGAATCTCAAGGGCAGCTTTCTTTCCTCTGGTGCAAAAGGGAGACTACTAGCCAGCCTATTACATTTACAACACTGTTTTTCTAAGAGGATTTCCTTCCAAACCTGTGCAGTGAAGTTCAAGTTCAGAGGGACAGCCAATCCCAGTTTTCTAACTGAAGAGAATTAATTTCAAAATCCAAGGGTGAAAGCTGATGCAAATTAAATAAAGTGAAAACTGTCTTACTGATTTGCCATGGAGTCAGAATTTCACCACAATCCTAAATTGCATAATCAAACCCGAAAGTCTCAGTCATTTTGTTTATTAACATCTTTTCTTTTTTTTCTGGAAACAAGACAGAGGACAGAGTTCTTGGATTTTATCAGATTTATGTATTCTGAATGTGCTAAACATGCCTTGTCCAGGTCTCACTGATTTTCAGTCTGTAATTAGCCTTCAATTGGACGGCTCATACTTGTGCTCTAATGCAGGCCAATCTTTTAATACATGCATTGCCTTTAAGGCACAATAAGATTAACCTTCACAGGACCGCAGCCCCCAAACAAACCTCCGTTTGACCATTGCTTTTTACATTTGTCTTTTCCAATTCATTACTGATGTATTAAGGCAAGCTGTTTTATAAAAAGGGTAGAATTCTCCCACTAATGGAGTTGCCTTCCATCTTCTCTGGTACCTTGCTGTGATATATTTTAAAACTTATCTAGCAGCATTAAAGGTTCATGCACTAGATGGGGCTCCTGCATTTTTATTTTAGGACAAAAAACCAACAAAACCCACCAAAGATACAATTCATATCCTTGTGGGATCAAGGTACCTGACTTGCCATAAGAAAACTTGTTTCACATATCTAATGGAGATACAGCACAGTCTCATAACCTTCTAATATGGTATCATGTTCCACTTCTCTCAAATTATTCCATTGATTATTAATTGGAGGTGATGTTTAGACGTGTCAGAGGCTGGAATTTTCTATACATATCACCAGGATCCTTTCACTCAATCAAGCATTTTCTTTTTTGGTCAATTTTCCTACGATGCTAGGAACAAAATCCCTCTAGAAGGTCTCTCCATATTGTCGCTACACAAACTTACTATGACCATATCATGCAAGGTTTGCCTGTTGTCTTTAAAGCGATATAATTTCAATCTTCAAACAATATCATTAGAAAAATTAGTAACTATGAGTACTTCTAATGTTTCCTGCTGAAGAAAACAGATACTGCAATGAAAAATCTTTGTGTATGACCTATAACAAAATAATAAATAAGAACAAGAACAAAAACCTTGCAAGAATATAAGCTTTATAAGCTTCCCTTAAGAAAAGTCTTCTCTGCGTTTAACCACTTAAGTGACATGCTTAACAACAGGGGAATACAAGAGGAAAAAGTCTTTTTTTTTTTTTTCCCCTAAAGTGAAAAGAACTTTACATTTCTGTTTCCAGACTGTAATCTCAGGGAAAAACAATACTGGGAACGTAGCTTAGATGGCCAGTAGTAGCTGCTAACAACATTCTTCACATAATTCTACATCTGATAGACAATGAGAATTGCTCCTACTTTAGAAACAAGACTTACTGCCTTGACTTTGGAAAACACTACATGTTATTTGCTTAAGAGTAGAACTGCATCACCACCTTTAAGTCTAGAGTTTTATGTGAAATGCATTCTCACTCCCAGAAATGTAACCTTTGGTAATTTGCTGAAGGAAAGATGAAAGATTTACCTGATGCACAGTGTAGTTTTACTAGATTTATTTTAAGAATATTGTTTAAAACATGCAATACCAGGTGTGACCATCAAGCTCGTATCCCATCTTCAGGGAGAAAGGAAAGTTGCACCCCTGAGCAGTGTTTCTTAAGGCTCTTGTGCAATTCTATAAAACACCTACGTTGTGCTGGCCTCAGATTTAATTTTATAGGCCCTAAGGAAATCAGACTGTACATTTCAAAACAAATGAAAGGCAAGAGAACTGTGGCTAAGTCCGTAATACAGTCTTAAGGATCCACAAAAATTAAATAGCCAAGACAAAAGCAACTCTCAGATGTAATGCTGATATAGTTGATATGTTGAGTTCGGTGTTTTTGAAGGGACAAGTTTAAAGTGAATTAGTTGAACAAAATAAATTGTGAGGATAAAGGTAAGTTAAAGACAGTTACTCTGAAGAAAAATCCAAAGCATTTACATGTTATAGATGGTCTCTTCAAGGCTGGAAGGCCTTATATTTATTTATCTGCTTCACCCGTTCAAAACAAATAATGAAATATTGCAGAAGAATTGTTAAATCTCACATGCATTAAAATGAATAAATGATTGTCCATCTGTAAAATTAATTCTGCTGGGTTTGGTTATTCTTTTCTACCTTTGTATTTAGAAGTACATCATCCAATAAATGATTTTCCAGCATTTGAAGACTACTCCACACAAAACAAACTCCAAAAGACAAACAAAGACATTTGTCCAAAGACAGAACTGCAAAGAGGTTACAAAAAATTCCTGGTGATAAAGGTTAGTGAAACTCAGTGTTGGCAATGCAATGTAATGCACACAGGACTGCCTGCATAAATAAGCCTGCTTAGTTTACTATGAATGGCCTGCAAAACAGTTGTGGAATCTTCCAAAAGATATCTTGGAACGACCATGGCCACTGCAATGGAATTGCTTTTCGATACTTGGTTAAAAGCAATGAAAGGTAGAAAATACAATTTGCTGGTGCTACACTAATGCATAATGCTTTTTTATGTTAAGACTTACAGAATCCTGCTTTCTGCATCTTAAAAGGATATAGGGGAAATTGAACTGAAACAGTAAAACTGGAAAAGAAGATCAAACATATGGAACAGCTTCCATTCCAGAGAAGATTACACAAATAAGGCATTATCAGGCTTGAGAAGAGATGACTGACTGAAGATATAAAAAGAAAGAAAAGGCACTTGAACCGCTGCTCAATGTCAGGAAAAGAATTACTTTGCGTCAAATGAAATAGTCAGGAAGCACTTAAAAAGAAGCAGTTCTTTTTGTCTAACTTGCAAACAAAATCTATAGCAGAGTTCAAAGTTTCGTCAGCTTCAGAAAAAATCGTACAGATAAAGAATTATCGAAACCTTACAAAAATACACATATAGCCTTCAACCTTAGAAGTGCCTAAGCTGTAGGTTATGGGAAGCAACAAGGGTATAGCCAGGCTCTAGTATTCTTTCTGCACGTGTTCACTGCGCTGTCACAGATCAGGCATCAGGCTAGATGACTACTGATCCAATCATGTAAGGCTGCTCCTTACAGCTCCCTTCAATATTGGATATTGGGTCCAAGCAAGTGAGAGTACTTCTTAAAATTGTACTAACAGTTTTTGAACTTTTAAGTTTTAAACATACTGTTGTTACTGGAGGCAGCTGATGTGCTTTAATGTAGATTTGTGTCCACACTGGGTTCGCACAGAAGCTTTTTCATTGAGTAACAGAAACAAACATTTTTATAGTGCATTTCTGAAACTATTAAAGTTGTCAGCAACACAGAAAACTATTTAGGATGGGTAGGTGCCAGCCATGTAGACCAAAGGAATGCTAAGAAGCTCCTTCCCTCACTGCCCTCCAGAACAAAAGCAATAAATTAAACCTTTATAATCATCTGGGAAACAATTCCAGTCCTATGCCTGGGGGAACCACATAAACAGAAACCAGAAAAAATATGCGAATAAAGCCCAAAGGAAACAAAAACTATCGGTACCTAGAAACACTACTCTAAGGATCCCAGTTTAAATCAAACCCTGAAGCAATGGAGAGCTCCAGGAATCTGAGTTTGAAGAATGCCTGGAACAGAAGCATTTTGTGCTGTTTTATTTGTCTGTGTGACAGAAAAGCTAGGGTTTTGTTTGTACAGAATCTGAATAGAAAATCCGGGGTGTGATCACCACTTTCCTGCATCTGGAACAGAGGGACACCAGCTCTTCCAACAAGCAAAACAACTTCTTGGAACAACCTGCAGTGACTTGTTTCTGTGTCAAGGTCCCCACAACAAGAATTGCATTGTTAGAGTGCTGCCTTCTGCCTTATCTGACTACATTTTTATTATTTATACAACATTTCTCTCCTCCCTTCGGATTCTTTTCACATCTTTATAAGCTCTCCAAAGCTTCTAACCACTGGATTATGAAAATAATGCATCTAGCAAGCATTCAAAATAATTCAACCTTCAAATGGGGCCAAGAACACACCCAGCAAATATTCACAGCCTGTTTCTGCCACTCTACGAGAATAGAGAACTAAATTGTACATCGTAGAATTTCTGAAGTGACTATTACACCATAATCATTTCAAAATCATAGATACAAACAAATACTGCATATATAGACACCAGATATAAACCCTGCAGTATTCATTTGCTCTGATCAAATGAGGGAAATCCCTTAATAAAAGCGTATTTAAAACACAATCTACAGAATGCTCACGCATTTCACAAAGTACATGGATACAGTGGTGAAAAATACCTGTCACAGCAAGATAGCTAAATCCTAATAGCTACACTTCAACAACTCGCAATCTCTTTTAGCAGACCACCATCATTATCTTTATATGTAATTACTGAAAAGGTGCATTTCCATTACAAAGCCTACCTGCTTTACATAGGAAGAATAGGTTACACGAATTTTTTTCCTCTCAACTGCACCAACGTTATTATTGCCGAAAGATAATCAGCTAGTAAATTCCAGCAGCACATTCATGAGTGGATTTTAATGTCATTTTCCTGAAGGCTCTTAAGAAATTCCAGGAAAGACACAGAAATGAAAAAGCTCCTATACAGAAGGCAGAAAACATAGGATAGCACCTAAATGGATACTACTATTCTTTCCAGCTTTTCTTACTCTCCTCTCTATTTCTCTCAAATGCAGACGTGAAAGTCCCCCGCTGTTTGGGAAGATTTTATTTCATTAGTTTTGAAACAGCTTAAGAAATTACAGCTATGATTTTTCTATAGTTAAACTCTCAGCCATCAGTGTAGGTGGAACCAGACCTGTCTTTCTCTTCTAAACTGAGGACTATTGGCTTTTACACATCACAATTCTTTCAGTAGGCGAAGCAACAATAAGATTATTCTTACTTTAACAGAAGTAAGATAGCTTCCCTCATCAAATACATTTTTCATCACATACAGCTATGCTCCAACTTTTCCTTATAGTGATCTCACATTATGTGTAGGTCGCTCTGAAAGTAATGTCTACTATTTATGTCCGTGGAAACAACAACATAAAAGGAGCACAAGAACACTATCTGATAGAGCAAATTCTCAGGTACAAAACACTATTTTTCAATGTAGTCACCTCACCACCATTAGCTGATTCATGCAGATGAGCTGATGAAGACGTTCTTCATTTTGTGTTGTGACAGCTGTGCATGGCCATCTGAAATGTGGCTCGTCTTTCACATTGCTGTCACCATTGCTAAAACGCACCACCACCACCTCCCTGTGCTCACAGCCACTGTTTGGTCTCCCTCAATGTTCAGCAAGCATTGATGAATGTCAATGGGGGAATTTTTTTCCACACGGAGGAATTAAATCCCACACCTTCTATACTCCCATCTGTACTTCCATGTCAGACACCAATCTGTCAGACAAATTGGCCTAAGTTGCCATCTGTCACACAGCAACAAAATGGAACGGCATACTGGTGGAAAGGTTCAGCCTCTACTGTTATACCACCAACATCCGCCTCGGGCATCATGGGCCAACATAATGAAATAGGTGACATTACTTTCAGAGCAGCCCTCATAGTAGGTCTAAATTACTTTATCAGTACTTTTTGCCAGAGAAAAAAGAAACAAAACAAATCTGAAGACCAGCAGTAAGCAGTGCCATGATGTGTTCACAGATCTTTCTTCTAACCAACTACGATGTCCCATCTTTTGCCAAGACATAGATTTAAAGAAACGTTCTCCACAGAAGCCTACATTTTAAAGAGTCTTCAGGTATTCTACCCCACAACGCTATCATTCACTTAATCAGGGATCATGGAAAGAAAATTATTAAAACTGTAATTCTCTCTGAAGCTTTATTTCCTTATTTTATTAGTTTGGGAAATCAACAGCATTTCAATACAATGAACAGACAGGTTGTGCCTCCCTTTTAACAACACTGTTATTACCTCAAAGCCAATACAGTACAGATTTTCTATTTTGCTGCACACGTAGTCTCTTGCAAGAGAGACTATTTTATTTGATTATTCTTTAATTATTAATTATATGTAATTAATCTAAATCTGTTAACGCAATAGATGAAAGGAAAATGGTTGGTCAATGGGCTCCAACACAACTGTCTTCCTTTCTCCTAGTTCTGTTTTAAAATATGCCTCTTGAGTGCAGACTTCCACACAGCATCCTCTCCTACAGTGCTCCTGCTGAGAACCTCATCTGATAAGGCACCCAAAGCTGCCAAATTACATGCATGCAACCAACATGTTTGTGTAAGGAGGTGTGTACGTAAGACGGTAGGTGTGTTATACAGGAGCAACAGATGAAGACTAAATTTGTTTCTAGATCATTACCTAACAACTCCTAAAATTTCATTTTTAAATTACTTTTAAAATGCCCAGTTATATTAAGGTGGAATTTAATGGAAATATAAAACTTTTTCTTTTTTAAGGTTTTAAATTTTTGAAATTATCATTCATTCTTTTTTTTTTTTTTTAATCCTTTATGATAGATTGTAAGTAACTCATATCAGGTATGACAAACATCTACTTGCATTCTCTGGAAACAGCTCAGATGCTATTACTCATCATCAGGACAGAAGACACCAGGATGATGAGCGGCAAAAAAAGACTACTTGAGCTTCACCAGAAGAAAAGAGAAAAACAGGAATTATGGGATTGCCAGAGTGAAACAGGTGAGAGAAATCATTGTGGCAGACTTATAAAATGTAGAGGTATAACAAATCAACGTTCTTCAAGGGAAAAAGTTCCTTCTTAAGGAAGGTTATTCAGTTAGAAAGACATTCTTATGATTTCATGCATCTAATAAAAAAATATTTACTTGCCAATCATAAGAAATTTTTACTGGGTACCAAAACAGTCAAAGATGTCCACTCCTCCCCAGCTATTGTATTAATAAGACTGAAACAAAACACTTAAAACCCCATAAATCTCTAGAATGGTCACAGCAATTATAGAAGTTACACAGGAAGTGCAATTTCAAAATGGCTTTTTTTTTTTTTTTGAAAACCCTACATTTTAAATAATTATCTAAAAAGTTGCAACAGTTTCATTATATAAAGGTATAGGAACATATCTGCCTGAATTCCATCCTCTTTCCACAAATTCCTACACAGAGAATAACTTTTTTGAGAGAAGTTTTGGGGGAAAAGGATAATGGAGAAGGAAATAATAAATCCCCACATGTTCTCAAATAGTTCCGAGTGGTTTTTTTCCACCATTCTAGATTCTTTCCTTCCCAGCTCTACTACATAATGCCATTAGGTATCGTAGCAACCTACATACTTCTGAGCAGCACAATATATAGTTGGTATTTGATTCTGAAAAATGTTTGCAGTGATAGCACTGGCAAAAGCTGAAAAAATAAGCTGTCAAATCAGTCTTCCTAAGGAATCTGTTTGGTTTCCCAACACAAATTTGAACTTTGTCATCTGTTTTCCACATATCTGGGTTCTGTGAATATTAGGAATTCTCAATTGCACAAAAAAAAAAAAAGACTGGAACCTTTGTGTTTGAAGAGAACAGCAGTTTCTCAGTACAAACACATTCCACTGCAATGACAATACAATTTCACAATGCTCCTCCATTTCTGATTTTATTTCTTTATGCAGGTAAAGACCAGGTTTACTGAAGATTCTCTTTTTAAAAAATGCTGAGTGCTGTATCCAAAGACAGGTAAACAGAACAATTTTACACAAATCTCAATTCATCCATTAGGATTGAGCTATCTGTGTCAACTAGGACCTAACAGTATTCTTCCTGGCATGCTATGTACGTTACAGTCCTTGCCCAAAGCTAAGTAATGACTGACCAAATGTAACCACCTTCCCTCATGGCAATGTCAGCTGGCTCTGCACAGTTAGTCCAAGTGATGAATAAAAGCAATACAGGTTTCCTTACAGAAATGTGAATGCCAACAGAACACCTTGTTGGCATAGAAAGCTATACCAGATTATAAAAATTGGTGAACTACACATATCAGACTTCACAAACTCACAGAAAAAAAGATTTCTTCTCACAAAATTTCTTCAACAAAAAATTCCTTCAACAAACAGAGCTGTTACAGGATTACACAGCTCCAAAAGCATCACACCTACACAAAGAATACATGAACCTAGTAAAAATAGCTGCTGCATGTAGTATGCTGTGAATGCATTAACTTCACTGAAGCACATAATATGCTGTTTATTGCAGACATCTTTATATCCTGACTTAGCATACTGTAACAGCTGTGCTCAGGATATTTCAAACCTGGTGAAATAAAATGATCGTGCTGTAGTGACAACCAATACATTCATCATCAGATTTTGAAATCCTATTTCTTAAAATAATTCATAACAAAACAGCATGTACCTTTTGAGAAGATAAAATTATTCTTCCTCCTCCAACAGCAATTTTCTGAACCTAAGCCCTTTGGACAATAATTTTTAATCACAATGAAACCATGATATTCAAACAACCACTAAAACATGTAAGCTATTAAAAACAAATTTGTTACCCTTCCTCTGTGTTAAAGATTCAGAGAGGCCTCCATTAATGATTTCAAGTCATCAGTTGTTGTTTTAACTTAAGAATATTCCTTTCTCCAACACATCTCTTAAGTGGAAGACGTAGCTTCAGGATGTCTACATCATGTTGCGCTTGAGTTTAAGCAAATGAATGCCATATTGATGTGACATTTCACTTTTTTGACAAGAATTCCCTTATTTCTTACCAGTATGGTTCAGCGAGATTTTGATACCAACCACAATTGCTTTCTAAACAAAACTAGAGCTTCTGCTGCATGTGTACACCAAATCAACTCTACTTCATAATATGGTATATTCAAACCAATGACTTTGCCCTTCAGACAGTTTCACGAATGCACTGTGGAGAATATTTAGTCTAGAGAACCAGACAAAAACTCGTCTGAAGTAAAACTCTCAAATTCATATATTGTAGGAGCATCAGAAACAAGAACTTCAGTCCACTCTTTTGCTTTTACAACATTAAATTATTTGTCATGGTAGACAAACCTAAGACTGCACTAAATACTTTACTAAACATCAAGGACCGTACACATACACCTCCTGTGCTTGCGTATATCTGTTACCCATCTTTTCAGTTACATGAACGAGGGTCCCTCTGAAATTGCCTCAGAGCAAAATGATTTCCAATGACAATCATATTGAAGTAGATGTAACAGCTGTTAGTAAGCTTTAGTTGCTTAGTACAAAAATGAGCAAATACTGTTTATGAAGCAGCTCTGCAAACTTATCCTGTGTTTTCTTATCTAGGTAGCATATTCTAGCTATTTAGTTCATCTGTAGCTGTAGAAATTCCACAACTAGAATTTAGCTGACAAATCTCTTGATAAATAAGGCTGATTAAAACCTAGTTCACTCTCCTTTAATTGTGCTGGCTTTAAACTGAAAAAATACTAACACATTATTAGTTACTGAAGTACAGCCCTCCCCAGGCTGCATCAACTTACAACACTGTATATTAACACAGAGACTTAGCTGATTCTTTCGCAATATAATTAATAATCTAATTGAATTCTTTTAAACTCTGAGGGTACATTACTTTAAAAGATGCACAACTTTATAACCTTTGCAAAATCAGCCTTCTTGCCAGAAACACTTTAAGAATTATTCTCTTGCACATTACATGGAGACTTCTACAATACCTGCTGAAAAGTACTCACAGCAATAACTATCACTCTCCAAGGCCAGCATTTTGTTTACTGTCTTTCTGAAGAGCTGATTGACCATCTTTCCACAGGAATCACTGCAGTGTCACTGGACACGGCAACTCCAGAACAATTACTGTGGCAAGATAGGAGTAACTCCTCGCAGGAACAGAGCAGCACACTGCCTTCACACAGCACATACACCCTTGGGAGGAAAGCAAAGAGAAAACAGACCTTCAGTGTTACCTATTTGTCTCTCTAGATCTGCTGCCTCATCTGGTGTTGCGCGTGGGAGGACACCAGGATCACTGAAACTAGTACGCAGCAGGGTCCCCATCACGAAAAAGAAAAGAATCCCACCGATTGCAGGTATAGCAGGTGTAATCTTCTCTGATAAATATGGACAGCTGGAAAAAGAAGAGAAAAAGATTCAACAATCAACCAACAAATAATGCAACTTGTTCTCAAGAACTGTCTACCATTATAAATGCATATCAAGAATTCACTTTCTTATGTGGATACATTACTGTGGAATATTTATGAAAGCTGAAATTTCTATGTTTTCACGACACTTTCAAAATTTCTCAATCTGTGTAGTATAAAAAAGGTCCAAACAGCAGAACAGTGATCTCACTGATATGCAATGCATGCATTTACATAAGAAAATATTTTTCTTACAGGGTATTAGGAACTCAGGTATTTATTCATCCACTGCCCACTTACACAAAGGAAATACTGAAGTCCGGGGATGGGGAGGGAAATAACCTAAAATATTCAGCAATGAAAACATTAAAGCAGGTAACATAATGAAATAATCCATGCTGAAAACATAAATCTATGAAGTGAATTTCTAGTCTATCAAAAAGAAGGTGCCCAAGAACTTACACCTGTGGCACAGTCCCCTAACAGTCTCACTATATATCAATATTATAATACCAGTGGATGGTGTCCCAAGGTCTACTGATTCTCTTAATCAATTTCTTGCAACTTAATAAGCTTGTTTACTCATTTACAAAGTAAGGTAAGTATAATGACAATGCACTGCAACAGCAACACACCTGGAAACAAATAATCCAGCTGGTCTAGGGCAGCATCAACAGTCCTTTACCACCACAAGCTCTACAGTCACCAGGTTTACAATATAATTGCAGACTTCAGGATTATAACATAGTCTTAGCAATTTTCCTTTATATTTCACATGCAACAAAACCAGAATGGACAGAAGCATTGGAATCTAAGTAACAGAAAGGATAAACATCTCCTTATGGTTGTGCAAAAGGTATATGAACACAGACATTGCACAGTATACCACTGGTTAATCTGAGTCATAACAAGCCCTGTAGAATCACCTCAGAAAACACTGACCGAAAACTCTTTTCACAGCCCTTCCATTAAGCAGAGGGGGCAAAACACAGATTGTTTCATGTGTTTCTGATGCCTGCATGAGGAGTCACAGCGTAAGCCTAAAAACAAGCCTAAAGCCAACAACTTCTAGGCCTTAGGGCTTCATCTACAGTTTCTAGGTATCAATCAAGCTTAATTAACATCATCTTCCCTACTTCTGCTGGGCGCCTTAAACGATGATTCAGATGCGCCAGCTTTTACACCACGTTAACCTCACTGGAATGTCAACTTTGAGCAAGCGATGACAATGTCAACTTCACTGCTATCACTTCAGCCGACGGGATGGGGAGGGAGTGGAAGTGCCTCTCCCACCAGCTGCCGTGTGCTGAGCATTGATCACCCTGCACAACCCTGTTACGTGCACTTGGCTGATTCACAGAACGCAGTGGGTTTAATGGATGCAGTGAGTCCAAACGCATTGCAAAGTACATCATGTCATTCCTGCAATGGACTGTCCTTTCACCCCACATGAATGTAGTGTTACAGGGGTACCAAGTTACAAAAAATTAAAAAGCCAAACTNAAGAGAGAGAGAGAGAGGTGGGAGACTGGTTTTACAGACAGAATAGACCGTTTAAATACTTGGAAACATACTTCAAAATGCACTTCTCAAAAATCTGTTTTCCAGAGCTAGATCCCTGAAATCAGTGCTAAAGGAAGCAGCAAGGCAGCTGGTAGATGTAGGCCTTGTTCCCTTAATGTTGGAGGAGCCAGTCAGAACGAGCAGCCAAACAGAAGCTTTCACAGCACACAAACGCCCTACTGCTCAATTTATCTCTTGCCACAAAGGATCTCTGAAATCAAATCTACTGTAATATCCTCAGACGAGAGTACAAATATGCTGCAAGAACATTTTTTTAAAAGGATTAGAGGGAACATGTACATTAATGAGCACTAAATATAGTACAGTGTTATTACTCTTCTATTGCATTATTCATTACACATACCGGAGGAACCGCAACTGCGCTCAAGTCTGTTGACCAAACAAGAGCTGTATCTGTGTGAAAGGCACCGGGAGGTAATCGCAGGGTAGCACAGAAAGTGCAATACAGTTTAGACACCAATATAAGAACAGCAGTATCTTCTGCTCACACAGCTTACATTTCAATGGCTCCGTGGTACGTAGAGACCAGAAACCAAAGGGCCATCACAACAGTACAGTGTTTTGTTTTACCCATAACCTCATACAGAATTGGTAGAAACCAATTCCTGTGCTGAAATACTGCGAAAGCCATGCATTGCTGTGAAGTGATGACCTCACTGTAACATAAAGATGCCTTGCAGGAGCACAGCCCATCTGCAATGACAAAACGCTCTCAAAGCACTGCACGCTTTTCACCATATGCAAGGTAATCTGTTTCTTCTAAGGGTGTTCTCAGGGTATAACACCCTGAATTTCATTAACTTTGACTTGCAATCACTTCAGTAGCTTATGCCTGTAGAAAAGATTGAAGCCGTGACCTTTGGCGGTAATAACCAACTGTGAACAAATATCAAGGCAGGCCATGAGAGATGACAGACAACAAAAGTTCATCAACAATGGCTTCAAATTAAAAAATTTGAATTTTAGCTCAAAATCAACATTTGTAGAAATATACTTGAATATTTATAGAACTTGTATTTGGATATTCATATAACAAATGTGTTCATACTGCTCTATTAAGTTAACTGTTATTTTAACTAATTTACTTAAACCATTTAAACAATCTATTCTTCCTCTTTTAGAATGGTCAGACACTACAAACAAAATAAGATCATTCCTAATATTTGCCCAAATTCTTTAATTAGCTTCATTTGAGCTTGCATCCCATTAGGCATCAGCTTTCCTTGGATATTACCAGAAATTTATCTTCTGGATAGTACTTCCAGCTTTCTTTTTAAAGTAAATATTAGCAGACAATTCCTGACAGTGAATTTCAGAACTCCCCAGCACCGCCAGTCCCTGCACAGCAGCCTGTCAGCAGCACCATCACTGTCAGGGAGCGGCATGGAACTCCAGAAGAAATCCCTGTTCCCCACGCATCTGCACAGCAAGCAGTGACAAACCTTTTTGCACCATCACTTGATAACTACTAGACATGAACTAACATCTTCACTTAACATCTTAGACTCAGGAAAACAGCTGGCTGTAGCAGTATCGGCAGTGGTAGCACAGAACAAGTACTGACTGCAGCTATCCCAGAAAATACATTTTTAGGATGTATCACTTGACAAGAAATCCCACTAAAAACGCTACCGTGGAAATAGCTTCCTCAGATGTTTGGTTTGCACACAGCAACCAGTAATACAACCTGAACTTTCAATTTATTTAATAAGGTTTTTAATTAAGGCTTTAAACATATCAGCCCTGGGTTTTGCCTGGGATCCTTTTTCGAAGCATCATGTGAAAGTTTGCATGTGTGTAGGAGGGAAATAAAATCTGCTGGAAGACTAGTCTGTCACAGCCAGATAAAAATAAAAACACGTTGGCATTTAAGGGATAATTATCAAGAATCATGCCTGTGAAGGAAGGATGCAGAAGAACAACAGAAGTAACTCTCATCACCCAGCAGCCCTCTTCACTGCGTAACCATGCTCCCTGTGGCTACCAAGATGAGCAGAGAAATGCATGTGGCAGCTGTACTGAAGTGAGAGGAGCGCACTGAGACGCCTACAGTTTCCAAACTCTTTCACTAGATAAGGGGAAAACAAAAGAAGCCTGCTTCTGGCTCTCTGGGAAAGATAAAGGCTTTCCTGAACAGCTCCCTGGCAGTTGTTATTCACTGATGGGAAGATAAAATAAATGACAACTCTATCCAGTACAGACAACAGGCATGTAGTCCCTCTAACTTGGAACACGGAGAGAGATTATACTCCCTAGCTTGCAGAGAGGCTACACTTTTTTTTTTTTACCAAAAACAAAAACAAACCCACAACAAAACACAAAAACAACCATTACTGTATGAATTATTAATGACAAACTATTATCAGAAAAAGACAGGGTTTTATACCGCTGAGAAACTGGAGATCTTGCACAATATTTGCTAAGCTGGCAGACAGAAATCAATAAAAGTACAGATTTTATATAAAGATGTAGACATCACAATTACACTAATTAAAAAATAAAAGAGATCCATAAACTTGCTTGGTGAGACCAATAATGGTATCTGACAAGCTTTTCACCGACAAAACTCTTTGGAGTAGATGAGAAAAAATGTACTCCAGGAATAGCACAATATAGTAAGTATAGTAGAACCAAGTAGCATCAGAAAAAACATTACTACCTGCCCACTTTCCTACAACAATCGAATTCCTGTTTTAGCAGGTGTTGCCTATTTCATGCAGTGGTAGCTATTGGTGTGTGGGTGCTGTTCAATGCTAAGAGAAAAAAAACTTGTACTGTGTTCAGTTCCATAAGTCACAAGCTAACTTCTAAACAACACCATTTTGTTTTTCTTAAATTAACCCAAAGCGTTTCGTCCTTCCACTCTTATTCACGGCTCCTCTCAACTTCCCCTCCCTTTCACATCCACTGCATCACTGCTCCGAGCCAATCAGTCCCAAACGTCTGACCTGATGCCAACATAAATCTTTGTCAGGTTCTTTTGCGAGCCAAGTTAGTTTACTAAAATGTAAGAAAACAACACCATTTTGTTGATACCTGTCTCTGACAAATCACATATGCTCCTGGAAAGGTCTCATGAACATGGGATGTTAACATCAGGCAGAAGAAAAATACAGAAACTAGGAAAGGGAAGCTGGGACAGAGAAAAGAGATCTCAATTTCAGCAGCAGTCAGTAAGCTTTTCAGACCGCTGTCTCTTTTGGAATATTCATCTCTTCCAATTTATAGATGGCAGAATGCCTATATAGTTAGATCAAAGGCACGTCCAGGCTCTGGACCAGGAGAACAAAATGGCTTATAATCTAGTTTTCTAACAGCAAGTTCAAAGAAAGCAGCCAAAGATGTGCATGCAGACCACAACACAGAGAGACAGCGGAAGATGTGAGGATGGGCAAAACACGAGGGCACAGCAAGAACCCTGAAGGCTGTCCCCTGACAAAGACTGTAGGAAGACAAACGTGGACAAAAAGAATGATCAGAATGAAATAATTTTACTGCTCTAGGGTTTGATCTCTTCTGTCTTGTTTTTCACCACAGTTTTGATCAGATCCAGTGGCTGTCAGGCAGGACCAAAGTGATGAAGCTGGGCTGAAAACAAGCCAGGTAGCAGGCTGAGATCTAGATCAAGGGACTCCACGCCAGGCACAAGCAGCACTGTGGTTGAGCTGGAGACCAGAACTTCTCTGAGACACCTCAGCAAGGACTAAAGGCCCCAGGCTGAGCTCCTGAGCCCACAAAGATTGAGAAGAGACTCCAGGTGAGGCTTGTCAGGACCATTAGGACCTGGTGATACTCTCAGAGCCCTGACAGAACCCAAGAACCCATTTGTAGAGAGAGGCTCCACATGACAAGACTAGATGGCATTACACAAGAAGTTTGACACCTGTGAAGGCTGCTTCTGCACTAACAGACTGGCTGCTAATGAGCATTGGGAAGCCCACCTTTCGTCCTTCCTCTCTCCCTTTCTTCTCTGCCCTCCCAGTTTAATTTGTGCAACAAGAACAGTGTATTTCTGCACGAAAAAAACCCATGGAACTGTGAGCAGCATTGATTCCATTTAATTGTAGTGCACTACCAATTAAATCAGACTTAGGCTGGCTCAATTTGGAGGGAGGAGTTTAGATGAATCTAAGCAGGCAGCGTAGATCATGACATTGTACACGACAAATGTGAGCTCCCTCTACAAGCAAAGGTCTTAAGGGTTTGTCACAGCAGATGTGCAACAATCCAAGCAATAGCCTTGCGTGACCTTCCAACTTTCATTGCTACAGGAATCAACTCTAAGGATTCACTGTAAAACTTCAAAGCTGGGATAGATAAAATATATAATGCAAAAAGAGGCTGTCTGCAAAACAGATGTGGTTATTGAAGCTCCTACAAAGGCAAAGAAATTTTACTTTGCTATACAGAGAGAAGGAGCTTCTTTGTTCTATCATGCTCAAATTTTCTAAAATAAAGATTGCATCAACTGCTGGACAGAAATTTCAAAGTGAAAAAGTAGGAGAATAGGAATCATCTAACTACAACATCAAGAGCCTGAGTTGTATCAAAGAATCAGTTTCTTTATGGAAGGCCAATGCAAATGAAACATCCTTGAAAGACAAACTTGGAAAACATAGGGAGTCCAACCATGCAACACATAGCCTCTCTCTTTATTGCAATTTCTACTCTCTGACTTACCTGAAAAGACAGAAATGCATTTGTGCTTTAACTCCGTTTTCACATGCTGCAGAAGGTCTGGTTTCCATAGTAAAAGAATATCAATTAATGAATTCTACCGGACACACAAGCTCACAATCTGTTTCAAACAGCTCATATAGAACTCTTTTTTCCTGTTATGCTTCATATTAACTTCCTTATTATTTCTTATGATTTCCTGTTATGTGATTTTCTAATTAAACCACCAGGTTAATTCTAAGCACTTATGAATAGAAATGAAAACTGGGCCAAAACAAAGGGAAATGCCTTGTGCCGCAAACACAGGCCCCTGCAGGGGAACAAACTTCCAGGTGGTTTTCTACCGGATTCTCTGGAAATCAAAACTTCTGCAAGCTGCTACCAGACAGCAGGCACTCAGCTTTCACCAAGCGGCATTCTCTGTTTGCTATGCACAGCTTGTGATGTCTAAAGGACAGAGGCACAAAGCCTAGCTCTTGCTAAAGGGCAAAGGCCTGTCAGTGCAATCCTGTGGCTACACTCTACTGTCACTTCCCTTCTATGTGGGGTGAGCAGGCCAACAGAGGTTATTTTGAACAAAGGAATTGCTCTCAGCTCCTTCCCCTTCCTGAAAAAAAAATTAAAAAAATAATTCATTTCCTGCTATTTTTCAACATCATCGCGTGATGAAATGAGTGCCAGTCAGCAGGCAGGAATACACAGAAGGCAGGATGAGTTGAACTGCCATTTTCAGATGCATTCAAACACTGTGTGAGCTTAGCCATAAAATGAAATCCCAGACAAAGTCATAAAGGCCTAGTAATACCAGATCCAGTGTCCTATATGGATTTGTGTGTCCTTTTCCCCCCACAATTCTGCATATTGCAAGTCTTCTGCATAAAGCACACAAATGAACTTTAATCTAAAATACAGCGGGAAAAAGTATTAAAGCTAACTACTCAGTGGAATGCACTAAAATAAAGTTTTCACACTTCATTGGAAAACAGAGCTGATACAGCACTTCCCGGGGCTCCCTTATTTACAAAAAAATAAAAAATAAAAATAGAGGACTGGAGATCCTGCCCATACTACATATCAGAAGTATTCAACACCTTGTTACAAATAAAGCAACTGGGAGCATAAAACAAGGAGAAGCACAAAATCAGAAGACTTTAAAGACTGACACCCTACAAAAGCAGCGGTTAATTAGCTACTATTCCTTCTAACAGTCATCAGAGGTATGCGTGTACTAACTCCACAGGCTTGAGCTTTGCAGTACTTCCAGGCACGGGCTTCCACAAGCTTAGAGTTTTGCCTGAAATGGCATCCTCTTTTTTTTTTTTTTTTTTTCCCCTCTACTGTCTCCTCACAGCACAACTGGAATTCTCTTACCCCTGACTAAACGTTCACTGGACAAACATGCTAGTACACTGCAAGCTACTTCAGATTTAGAATCAAATGAAAAATCCACCTCACTGGCACACATCATGCTAAAGCAGTGCTAGCTCTCTCTATTAGAAAAAAAAAAAAAAGTCTGTTTAAATATAAATAAATTGCAAGCTCAGTTTGAGGCAAGCGTTTTCCTTCATGGAAAAAGTAATGCACTCAGCGCATCACCTGCGCATAAAGCTGCAAATACTTTGGTTAGCAATGTCATTTAAATCTGTAACAGTCTTTTACTGTTTCGCATTACAACTGAGATTTGGATGTATGTTGTGTGAGTCCAGGCATTAAAACTTCAGTAAATACCTCACCTTGAAAGATTGCTTCTAAGTCACCAGAGTTAGCAATCTCACAGCATTTCATTATCTTCAGGAACGTGTGGAGAAAACGATGACTGCACTGAGTACAGAAATATTTTTATCTGAATTTTTAAACTTTAAGAGATGACATAAAACGCTCTGTAAAGACTTTAAATATGCACTCACAAAACCTAAATAAGCATGTTCAAACTTAAAATTGGTGGCTTTATCATGCCATGCTTTTCTCTATAGCTCCAAAAATAGATCAAGGACAGGCACTTTCTTCTTGACAAAGACCACTGACTTCATTCCATACTCCCTTCCTGGACACTAATATAATTCACCAAGAGTTATAAAGTTTAAGTAAGGGAAACATTTTCTATCATATTTTCTTGTAAGCCCACTAAATCAACAAGTAGATACAATGGAAAAATACTCTGAAAGTTATAAAAAGAAATGTTTTTAAAAATGTCAGTCACTTTGGAATCACAGGTAGCTAAACATTTTGACTGTTAATGCACACTCAAGACCTAAGTAGAAGATGAACAATAAAGAAATGCCCAGCTTTTACAATGTTTCTCAACATCACATTTAAAATTCTCACTCAAGTATTTAAATTATTTCCTGTGGAACTTGCACTTTCCAGTATTTCCTTAAAATTTTCCTAATTGAGCTGTTACTGCAATTCTCTTCAGTAATTATAAAATCTAAATTTTAATGTAAACTGAACCAATACCACAGGTAGCAGAGAATAACAAGCTGCCATCCTTCCTCAGAAGCATAATTTAATTCTTCAATTTAACATCTGCTTATTTTTGGTGAACTGCCAAAAAACTGCCATAAGAAGGTGAAGCAAAGTGAAGAAGGTCTTTATTATACCCATTGTTAACCGTAAATGTCAACCTTCTCTTTTAACATTTTAATTACATAACCTGTTATTGCCTATACAATGTGATATCAAGGCACTCTGAAAGACAATTTCTTTTGCCACTATTCATACTGACATGTAGTGGTTGATTTTGCAAGTGGCATAATGTGACCTCTATCCCTAAGGCTAGCCAGCCTTGACAACCAGAGCAAAGCTCAGCTGTTCCATTGTTCCCAGAATATACGAGGGAATTGCAACACGAGATTTGCTGCTCTCTGGCTCGCCGTTGACCAATAAACACTGTTGTCCAACCAATTTTGGACACTGCTACCAAGTGAACTGTTCCCCCAGACACCATCAACCACAAAAACACTCCTAAAACTCTCAGACTGCACTGTGGCACGTTCATGAAGACAGGAAACCAGCAGGGCATGCAGTCAAATAGAAACGGAGATCTTCTGACTACATAAAGCATTGAGTCTTACAAGTACTGGATTCACAAGCCCCATCTTTTACCAGGGCTTTGCCTTCAGCCAGGTTTGCCGCTGCCTTTTCTCCAACCTCTCCCAGGTTCACAGCACCAGGCACAGACCCTAACCAGGAGGAAGTTCCACAGCTCAGGAATTTTCTGCAGTTGTTATTGTTTCCCTCTAGCCTGGCCTTCTTCAATGGTGTCCATTCTCCACAGTTTGAGGTTTGTGAAACAAAACACAACATTCAAAGAGATGACCTATGTGTAAGCACAAGAAATGCGGTGGTAATTCAGGAAAGTTACTAAGTAGAAACCATTACTGATTAATTAATGAATTAAATAGTTAATTGATACTCATATTGCTATTTCATTAATTTAATAATTCATTTACTGCAACTAAAAATTGCCAGCCTAAATGAAATGGTAAATGCCCAGCAAGTTCCTGCTCCTTCCTTCCCGTGCCCTTGCAAGCACGACTACAAAGTTCAGGTGAGGTCAGGCACTGCCCCTCATTTTCTGACAGATTTACTGGGTAAAGGTGCATCGTAATGCGGAGTTATAGCATATTCTGCCTACACAAGCCCAGAAAGGAGATACCCTGGTGCACCATGCTTCTAGTTACGGGGAGTCTTAATGTAAGAAGGAAAGCCTTACACAGACGAAAGTTGGCAGCATGTATACGCTCTTCAAAGATGCACAGACTAGATTTCACACCTGAAAAGAGTCCGTATATCAAATCGTCAAATACTGTGAAAGTCAGGCAAATCTCAGGATAACTTCATATTTACTGCGTACCTTCAAAATATTACTTAGGAATTTTTACCAATTTCATTCAAAAAAAAAAAAATCTACACAGCAGTTACTCAAGGTTGTCATTTGAAAGCAAAACCCATAGAAAGCAAAACCCATACGAAACTCTTCCTTGAGGCCACGAATGTAAAAATAAAATAATCCCGTAGAACACAGTATATGTCATATGTCAAAAGTGACAGTATATATCACTTTTAGTATATAAGCATTAAGCCAGTGCTCACAATGAGTATGTGATACAGCAAAGTATATGACAGACACATAACAGTGCAGCAGCAGAAGTATTTTCTATTTACAAATAAAAGACAGACCAGGAGCACAACATTCTATTTTTTCATAAGTGTAAAAAAGTCCTTTTCCTCTCAAAGCATAGATAAGTATTTTGCTTTGCAGCTGAACCATTACATTCTTTATTCCAACACTCTGCTTTGCCTGGTGAGGAAAAAAATTGAAAGAAACAAAAAAGAAAGAAGAGTGAGGAAGAATGGTGTGTCTGCAAGCAATCTTAAACCAAAACTCAGCTGTAAATCTAATTTCAGGTCCATTGAACTTTGCATTACAAGTTTAAATAATATTATGTGCACTTACTCCTCCAAGAGCAATTATGCTTCCCTCCTGTACTTGAAAACAAAACTTCCTTTTTCATGTTGATTAAATGATACTATGTTGCCTAGTGTCATTATCCTGAAGAGTATCAAAACCCTTAAAAGGCTCACTGGCATGAAGATAATAATTCATGGTATCACAGTAAATACATCCACAAATCAAAATCCAGAAGCAATGCCAGGCAACTGAGCGTCTTATTTGATAAACTGAGCACTGAACTGGTGCTTTTTTTTTCTTTCAAATCTTTCTTAAAGTAATAAACCAAGTTATTCTTACTGTCGGACCACTTCCACGCTTTTCTCCTAGTTGACATTGTGTCGGATACATTTCCATTCTGTCTACAGAGCCAAAGCTTCTTACCAGCGGACAAAAGATTGTAATAAGATTTTGTTGAAAGGATGAGAAAGGGCTGAAGATTACACGGCTTACAAATAACAGACACGATCCTAAACCACACGCTAATCTACAGAGAAATACCTGTTTCGAATGCATGCTAATTACAGTTCTAAACATTGCATTTTGTCCTGGATTGCACAACAACATTAACACCGTCCATGTCCAAAATACTTACTAACCATCTATTAACTTACTTCAATCGTGTAGAAAATACTGGGGATGGATTGGGAACTGAAGTAAATATGCAAGAGCAGAGAGTGCAATTTTCTACGCAGAAAAGCTACAAGTCCCAGAGTAGCAAGCAGCACGCCAAAGGCCAAGCTGTTGGTATACCCCATTCATTCCCAACAAGAATGCAACTATTTTGAAACTGAAATTCACAGACGTTAATGCACATGAGGCCTGTTATTTGCATCCAAATCCTAACCTGTACTGAGAAATACTAAGATACGAGCTCTCTGCAATTTTTCAGATCTGTTGTAACAGTGATTAACAACCATTACAATGAAATAAATGGCCCACATCTGCTAACCACGAGTTCCAGGTCTGCGTTTCAGGTGCATGTACTGCACAGAAGGGTACGACCAACTCTGTGTACATCCCCAGGACAACACAAATCTCACTTTTGCAGCCAACACACTGTTGGCTGCACACTGCTGTTTTTCTATAGCAGTAATTATTCACAGCATCTTCAGCTGCATTTGGATCAGGAAGCTAAATATATATATATATAAATATTTATTCTTCAAATCTGTCCTAAATTGGAATGAGGGCCCAGTTTCAGGAAAACAGCATCTATGCATATGCTTACTACTGATTGCAATGGGACCTAGATGCCATTGTAAGTCTGATCTGTGAGGGAGTTTTACTAATTCATCTCCTTTACTAACATTGTTTTTCCCATTTTCTGAAAACATGCATACACACAGCTATAACAGAATACCCATAAGAGTGCATCCACAACTTGATGTTCCACTTATGACTGAACTAAAAGAAAATTCTCCATGCTAAGGAAAGCCAATGAGAGTAAGTAAAGTGAAAACCATAGCCTTTGGAAGCATGGTTGGCCAGAGCTGGTCTGTTGCAGTCAAACTGGTACAAGAGAAAGCCTACAATTACAGAAGCAAATCTTAAAAAGTATTGAAAATATATGGCTTAAACACCAGTTGTCTGTATGCTTCCTATATGCATATCTTACATTGCAATCATCTCTATTTTGTATACATTACACCACTCATGCTAAAAATAGGAAATGCTTTATATTCTTCCACAACAACAAAGCAACATTCCTTATTTTTTGACCTACTCTGCACTCAGATGCCTGTAGCTCAGCCAACCCTCTACAGCTGCTTCAACACCATGCCAGCAAGTCCACTTCCTCAGCCTTTCCGTGCTTAGAAAAGCATCTCTGGAGACCCCAAGAGTATTGCACAAACAATACTGTGTCGTCCAACTGTTGCTAAATACAGTATCCATTTTTGCTTCTTTTGTCTCTCTTGAAGGGTGGAGAATGTAGGCTTTGGACTTGAGTTTTGGTTGATGAAGTAATATTTATTTTCTCTCAAAAGGGGGACGGATTAACTTAAGCGAAGCCCATTACAAGAGAGGTCAGAAGCAGTTCAGTGGAGAGGACAGGACCAGAATTCCAAGTTCTCATCTTGGACCAGCCAGGAATTTGCTATGTGACTTTGAGTAAAGTCAATCCACCTACTATCTCTTTGCCTTTTCTGAGCGTATACCTATCCAGGACACAAGAAAGACAGGACAATTGTGTCAAATTCCATATGACTACAGAAATCTCCCCTCCCCTGCTTACTTATTTTTATTGTCAGTGGTACCTTTGTTTTTTTTTGGGTTTTTTTGCTGCCAGTGAATCCTGATCAAGGTCTTGGACTCTACTGTACAAAAACACTGTCCAAGCAACAAGCAGACCAGCTGGAATCTCTAGGCAATACTGAAATACAAATAAGTGCTAACAGGATATACAGCTTGACTTACACAATAGGAACAAAAAAAGGAGAACTTAAAATAGCAATTCCATATGTTACTATGCTGATTATTAGTTGTCTCAGAAAAAAAATACTTGTTACAAAAAAAGAAAATACATGGAACCAGAAGTGTTTCAGCCACTCCTCAAGAGGCAGGGTGTTTGTCCTTTATACATTTAAATCATATTTTCTAAAAAGAAACTGAATCAGGCTTCAACAAAAACTCAACTGGTTTGCAAAAAAGTTTAAGAGAAACCTGATGTTGACAGACGTCAGCAATAGTTTCTTTCCAAATACAGTCGGTGCATGTCTGTCAAACGTTTTAGACAACAGTTGTGGGGAAATCACTTCAAAGTTCTGGGGTGAAAAACGTTTCTCGAGGTACTATGATTCTCCCTTTTTTCTCCCGTGAAATGAATGATCTTAAGAAACATGCATATTCCAAGAAAGTATCTTCATAAAAAACACCCTGAACTTCCTGAATTACAATACTTAATATCTGATTGCTTCAAGGCTCAACTATTTGCCACCGTGGAGAGCAACGGTATTCCCTACAGACCAAAGCAATTTCCTCCACCAGCACGCTGACAGAGAGGAATTCTCTGTTGACAGTGCCAGCTTAAGCTCCTTTTCCTCTCATCCAGCCCAGTCATTTCCACCCCTGCCTTGCGCTGACACGTATGTTTTTGCAGCTACACAGTGAGCTAGGAAACAGTCCCAACTGATATCCTCCCAAGGAAAAAATGAAGAGCAGAAAATGTGCTAGAGCAACAAGCCAAATGGCTGTTCTAAAAATGTTGCAGTTTTCATTGTTTTAAGTTATGTCCGTCTCTTATTTTAGAATGTTAATAGCAGTCGATAAGCACCCTTCAAAGATCTGAATTTATTTTCAGGTAAATTGTAAACGCACCTATACGCAAAGAAAAACACTGAAGTACTCGTTGGAAAAACCAGGCAACTCCATTTAATTTGAGATACACCACAGGACCAACTGCAGCCTGACAACGCAGTAAGTTCTGTGCAGTAACATTGTAAGGTACAGCTATAACGCCTGAAGTCTTCTACGTAAACACAATATCTGGAAGAATCAATCTAGCCAAAAACTTTGAAGGACAGCAGCAGATATTAATAAAGCCTCTTTAAATTATGTATAAAGCAATACTTGCTGCACACTAAAATTTACATGACTACAGAAATGATCCAAATCCTTACTTCACAGCCCTTTCCCCAGACTGGACTTCACTGTCTGTGAAGAGATCAATCCTCCCACTTGCACTCAGGAGTGCTGAGGATTGCTCTTCTACCTCCTGTGCACATCAGCTACAGTACATGGATTGCAGCCTTTAAAAACAATGCCTTGTTCATGGTGAAATGAAGTCTTCAGGAGATAACAATACAGTTGTCCAGGGAAGCATCCTGAAAATCAATTCTTACAAATAAAAATTTAACCTTTTTTTCCTTCTTAGTTAGCCAGCAAGCCTACACTTCAGCACCTGACAAATACTTCAGTGCTCCAACAGTGCAGTCTCCAAGCAGGGGGCCATTCCTTCTGCTCAACAGGGAAACAGCTAAAGAGATGACTGTACCTCAGAGGCTCTTTAAACATGAGGATGTCATAACTCTATAGTTTTAATGATCCCAATCTGGCAGGGAAGAACTATATCCCAGTGTTATAAACCTATAATGAAAAGAAAAAAAAATCACTTTTCTTTTTGAAAGCATTTTCAATGCAGCACTGAACGCTTCATTTTTGTTCCTTTCAGCACCGCTTCTTTCTCCAACAAAAGCAAATTCTGAGCGACAGAAAAGTACATTTCCCTCTCTGCCCTAAAGCTCACTCTGTGACTGTGCAATCAATGACAAAGTCTTAAATGGAAAAGAAAAAAGAGAGAAAAAATGACATTGCAGTGAATGATGAATGCCATACAAAAATATATGTCCTTGTATAGCCTCAAGCTTCAAAACAAGGAAAGATCCCGAACAACTGCAAACATTCAAGAGACAGACAATCCTTTGTTACCAAGATTCCCTGGCAACTATCTGCATACCACCCCACTGTTTTAATAAGTGACGTGATACTAAGTAAATTGGGTCAGCACAATGAATTTGACCAGCAAGTACAGTCCTGTTGATAAAGTGTACAAAATATGCTTCCTAAATAGAAAATATAATTTCAGATAAAGAATTTTATATGTTACACAGGCGATGCTCAAGCAAGCTTTGTAAATTATTGCAACTTCAGTAACAATTTTTCTGGCACTCCTTTTTTGCTTGGTCTTACAACGGAGAAAGGAAACACCGTCAGTTGCACTCAGGGTTTTAATGAGGTCTCATCTGTTCTTAGAGTCGCATCATCATAATTAAACGCAGGATTTTAAGCAAGCTGAAGCACCTTTATACCCTATAGGTAAATCACCAATCCACTTAGAAGTTCTTTCACATAAGATGTAGTCCTCTTTTTTTTTTTTTTTTTAACAAAAGCTAATTTAAGTGTAATTTCGTAGACCAAAGCAAAAACGTCAAAAAAAGCCATTAGGTAGTAAGTATGGAAAATCCCTGTGCGTACAAGCTGAAACTGAAATCTGAAGCTCAAATTTGTTTTCACATGAAGTCAGTAGCTTGGAAGATTTTGGAATCTTGGATTCTACAAGTCCCAAGGGGTTTTTGGTTTCCACACCCAAGGCAAGTCAGGAATATAATACAAGGCTGAAGAATTCTCCAGTTTGCAAGGAGAACACATGAAGACGTCTTGATGTTGATGGAAGCTGTAGTCATGGCAGTCGCCCATGAAAAAACGGAACCTGAACTGGTTCATTCAGGAGACAGACTCAGCGACTTGAATGCAAGATGCAATGTGAAGTATTGGTTCAGGGCATTAATTCACCACAATAAAGAGACTACAGAAAGAGCTATTAGAATATCAACGTCAAAGCTGAAGTGTATATAGTATTCAGGGAAGTGAAAAAAAGGTAGAGTCAGTTAGACACTGAAATGATTAATACGTTACCAACTAGAAATAAGAATTCCTCGACTAAAGCAGAATTAGCTTTGGTCAGAGTCACTTAGGGAAATGATAGTTCAAAATGTCGCAGCTACAGTACTGCTAAGAGGTCACAATATTTGGGTTAGGAGATTAATAGAGGTTAACAGAACAAAAATTTCATTATCTAGGAAAGACCAGTTTCACAAATAGACTGAAAAATAACAACTAGTACCAACAGCAGCACTCCTGATAGCCAAAGACTTCTTCAATGAAAGCACCGCTCTAGCAAAGAAGCAACATTAATTACAATCTTTTTTTTTTTTTTTTTAATTAGACAGTAGGAAGGAGGTAAAAGGAAATAAACTCACAGACCCACCTCAAACTCAAAGTGTAATGCTGAGAAGGCAGCATATTAAAGCAGAAATACCATGGAAAGATTTTATAACAAAGCTACAAAATGAGCTGCATGTTACCATATGACTAGAAGTCAAATATAGGCTGCAACATTGTACTCTATATTTACCTTCTATGAGAAAAGAATACCTAGATGAAGCAAATGCAGTCCCATCTAGTCTACCTAGACTTCAGGGGAAAAAAAAAAAAGTCTATGATATATCAACCTCACTTGAAAGAGAAGCTTGTACAACAGTGGGAAGTGGGGTAAAAAAAACTGGTTAGGGAGAGAACAATGATGACATCATAAGGCGAATTATCAGGATTGAACAAGGATGCTCAGAGCTCAGGAGCATTTTCATTGATACAATAAAATCAGAGCATGTAAGCAAAGTGTTCCCAGCGCACAGAACACTCCAGAGGACTGGATATTAAGCACAGGGAAATTAATTATGATAGTACAAAGACCGAGGTAATTTGCACAGAAAGCAAAAGAAGAAATTTCTGCTGTGCTGTGGTGACTCACATACTAGAAATGATGGAGTGATTTGAGAACACAGGGTGCCTCTGGGCCACCAATGACACTGTGGCCATGAAGGTGACAAACATGATGACGGATGAGCAGGGAAATGACACAGACCTATGCACAGCACTAGTGATACTGGAAAACCGCAATGAATTTGGGCATCTGCATTTAAGATGAATCCGTACTGTCAGAAAGCCCCTTGGGATGCTGAGGGAAATAGGAAGACGAACAGAGATTTCCTCTCTAACAGCTCACAGGATAGGTTGCGAGGCAACTGATGGTAACTGCTTTGATGGACAAAGATCACTGGTTGAGCATCTCTTCTCTAATTAGCCTTTTTCACTCTGAACTCTCAAATCCACTAACAGGTGGAAGTAGCTGCAGTTGTCAGGTGGCAGAATTTGAGCCACGCAGGTGGTAAGCAGGGGGATTACAGTGAAGCAGAAGTCCTGAATGCCTCATTTAAGAGTGAGGATTTATTGACCGGCATATGTAAAAGTGCAAAAGTGACTTTTGGTGCTTTAGAACCGAACTTCAACTGAGTTCTAACGACCCCTTAAAATCTGTCCACCTCTGTCGTTCTGAAAATGCGACTTTCTTCTTTATATCCAATGTTTCCTTTAACGCAATTTTGTACTCACAATTTCACATAGTTGGAAGGAGGCTGCACTAGACAGATTCTATTTTAATTAAACCTTAGAATGGTATTTGTGAGACTCTGAAGCCAGAAAAAAATCTACCTTGATAGTTTTGTTTATCAGATTTGAACCATCTTGTTTTCTTTTTTCCATCACAGGCTTACCAGCTTCTAGTACATACTATGTCTAGTCTGCAGTTTCTAAAAAGTGAATATTTTGCTTCAGTAGACATGAAAAATCTTTTCGGAAGCAGAGGCCATTTCCCTGAGAAAGAAGATGCCAAAGCCCTAGCACAGGTTATGAAAAGCACTGACTGTGACAGAACTAGAACTAAAACCCACATATCAACTTACAAATCCATCTGCAGCAGTTACTTCCAGTGTATTTCAGTGTGTCCTGTCTGTGCTTGTTCTCAGCTGTCTGTGTTTGCCCAGGTGTGTAACTGTGCACATTTCTGAGCTAGCATCAGGCTAGCGTAACACCATGGTCATACGTTACTGTGGAAAGAACACATATTGCCATTCACTACTTAGAAGAAAAGAGACTTGCTATTCACATTTTTTAAATCACTGAGTTCATGAAGTGCAACTACAGACACAGAGATGTAAAAGTGCAGACGGTCTATCTGAGGAAATAGGAAAGAATACATCATTCTTATTTCAAATAACCCAAACAGCAAGAATGGTGTTTTTCTTCCTTCTTTGCTGCAACACAGCCAGACCATTCAGTTGACACCTAACAAAAGGCAAACCACTCATCTCTGAGAGAACCTTTCAGTTAAGAACTTTATAAGCATTTCAGATAAACAGACATCAACCAAACCACTGGAGTAACTGCCAGTTTTAATATTCCTGCACAGAATACAAAGACAGGCCTGTAAACTATAAACTGCAGAAATTGAATATGCAAGGCTACAAACCAAGAGGCTCTTGTTTTCTTTCTACCCATGAGACTTTAAATATTCAGATGCTCACTGGTGGATACAGAACGAGGGCTTAAAGAGATCTGAAATAAAGACAAATACTCAAAATGGCACAAACCACTGCGTAACGCACCAAAAATAGAAATGGGACAATGAGAGTCCCAGCTCCTAACACTACTCTTCCCACATTTACTCCTCAGATGAGTTGAGCCAATGATAATTAAGTCAATGTATAAACTGACACACATTAACGTGGATTTTTCATCACTTAAACTAAAAAAATTCCTTCTCCTTTCCCCATCCAGACCTACCACTCACACTGGGTAGTTCCAAAATCACACCCCTTTTGCAAAGACCTGCGCACTATCACAAAACTTTACACTACTCAAACTTGCCAGAAATCTCTCCCTCACCTAAATCATAATAAAAGCTCACATCAGGAGAACGACCCTTTAAAATTAAAAGGCAATGTCATGAGCTTACCGCTTAGAGGAGACTAGCAGGAGAGAGAAATTCCTGAAGATCATCATGCATAATTTTCACCTTACACATGACGTTTTAAATATAGCTTCCTTATGTGTGAAAAACTGAAATTGCAGAAGCATCAAAAAGCCAATGTAAAGTACTGACCACATACCTGACAGGCTGCTTCAATGATCGTCTCAAATTAGTACACTTTTAAAAGGAGATTACTGATCCTAGATTACTGCTATGCTAAAGAACCCTTATTTATTGGGGCTGTAATGAGGCAAAGTTGATTTAAACAGACAGAAATTAGCTTCACTAGAAACAGTTGTTTAAATCCAATTCCATGCAGAAGAAAAAATACAAAGATAAAAATATTTTCTCATTACTAAGAGATTACATAAACAATAACATGCAAGTGATACATATACATAATATAAACCAAGCCACAGACTGCAGAACTGATGCGTCTTGTAAAGTACCCCAATGCTGGCAATTAAAAGTGTCAGCATTTCTGACACACAGCACATAAAGTGAGGAGTTTGGACAAGGCTCAACTTGATTACAGTTATTCAGAACTACATTTTGTGATAATAAATAAAAGTATACTCTTAAACCGAAAAAAAACCCCGCTGATTAAACAGCAATCTTCTGAATAATTATTAAGTTGTATAAAAACAGTAACATGCTGCCTCTAAGAAACATTCAGGGATAAGGATAAAACTGCACATTTACATACCTATAGCCTAACCAAAAGAAATATTCTCATCTAAATTGTTTCATTTATAGGAAACCAACACTAACCCCCTAGACTAACAGAAGTAAATGTCTTAAGAAAAGAAAAAACATCAACCAGGAGCTCTGACAGAAAATGATATTAACATTTTAGACTGAAAGCTTCGTGAGAAAGGATTTCTGCAGTTTGTCAGAAACCCATTCAGGGGATTTAGAAGTTATAATAAGCATATTGATAAGGTATTATGCAAAATGTGAAGGCTAGGAAGACAGGTCCAACTGCAGTTAAAAAAAAAAAAAAAAAAGCATTTTAAGTCACTGAAATTCACGGGACCTGTGAGTCTTGGTGAACAAGCTGAACACAAGTCAGCAGTGTGCTGCTGCAGCATGGAAGGCAAGCCAGCTAGGATCCCAGGCTGCATCTGCAGGGGCATTACTAGCAGAGAGAGAGCTGCGATCATTCCACTCAGTGTCTGTCAGGCCACACATGAGTACTGTGTCCAGGTCTGCTCTCCACAACTGAAAAAAGGTACAGACAAAGGGTCAAAAGGTTGGCCACAAAGATGATCAAAGGGTTCAAGAACCTGCCCTCTTGGGAATGACTAAAGGACTTTGGTCTTCCCACCCTGGAGAAGAAAAGGCTCTGGAGGGACCTTCATCACAGTATTCCAGTACTTAAAGGGCAGCCAGAAAGAGGACAGAGGCCCTCTTTTCACAAGGAGTCACATGGAGAAGACAAGTGCAACAGATACAAGCCAAACTGGGAGAAGTTTCACTCTGACAGGAAGACACATTTCTTTCTCCCCCACTGAGAACAACCAAACACTTTTAACAACCTCCAAAGGGACACGGTAGAATCTCCATCAATGGAAGTTTTCAAGATGTGATTGGGATGCTAGGTAATCTCATCTAGGCTGCCTTTCCACATGACACATGAAAGAGTAGACCACATGGTCTTTTGGGGTCCTTTCAAATCCTGGTTGTTCTATGATTCTGTGTCTAGCAATATGGTAAGAAAATGGGCAAAATTAGAACTCAAATGTAGGATGTCTTTGGAAAATTACTGCTTTATGGTATTCAAAAGCCTGCTTTATGATATGTATGAAAGCCTGTTAGAGACAAGGTCTGACTCCTTGTGATGGAAGGAGCCGACCTGTCCCACTGTGCTCACCCTCCCTGCAGCTGTACAGCCTCACTGGCATGCTGCGCAAGGCTCAGCGTGTGTTGGTGTTACCTAGGAGCCCCCTCAGCTCCCTCACCGAGACGGGCTGGGAAGGTCAGCTCCTCTGCACTAGTGAAGTGGGACAAACCAGGGACTGGCCCAAAAGCATCACAACTGGAGTATGGGGGAGAAACGTACCGTGTCCAAGGCTACGGGAATGGATTAGAAAGAAGATCTCTCTCTCATGTTAACAGTCATCTAATACTAGACAATTTCAGCTATTGAATGAACTGCAGTCTCACTTTTTCAAACCAAGATCTTCTATTTTCCCCCTACAGCTAGTTGGTTTACTGCTCTTTCCACTCTGCTCTTTTGACATTCATACTGAAACTTAGCCAAGGTTTCTTTGCATTTTTTTTTGCAGTAACTCGTTTTGATATTTTCTCACCGAGTACGAAATTCATATCCAACAGACAACTAATACACACCACAAACAGCATTTTAAGCCTTTTTTCAAATACTGCATTTGCTTGATGCTATCTCACTCCTAACTGAAGAGATTTAGCTGTAATAGCAGCCACCATTTTGATGCAATAAGACATTAAGTAATCATTTTTCCTCAACTTTTTATCTCACTTCCTCAAAACCACTTCAGAATGTTATTTTTACTCCTAGAGACAGCTTAGAAAAACACATTAATTATAAATAACACTTTTTTCACTCTCAACACTACATCACATCACGCTAAAACCAAAACAATTAGAAAAGCTGACAACACACGAGATTCAACAAGTGTACACCAGATACAGCACGTTAGCTTAAATATCGCCAAATCTTGAAGAACTTCTCAGCTAGAAGATTGGTCTTGTGCTAAAGCTTGCACAGGTGATGGCCAATATTACAGAACTTCCAACTCCTGACAAGCATCTTCAATGATCTCCATAACAGGTCAGCTGCCTTGGCAAAACAGGGAATGAAAACAGAGCTTCTGCATCAAGAATCACCCTCTTGTGCAAAGCATGAATTGAAATCACCTCTGAACTCTTCTGAAACAGTTGCACGTGTAAATCTCAGCTCCAAGGAAATCGCTAGACTTCTTCATGCATTAACGTGTCCTGTAGAAAATGTTTGCTTTTTGGAATCAAATATATACACACAGATTTGTGAATTGTACATTACATACAGAATTATTCATCTGCATACTGTTATGTATATGCAACTGTGCACACACGTATGCACATACACACACACATTCCGACCCTCACAGACCCAAGAATGTTTAAGTGCTTCCACGAAAACAACATCCAGCTATGCGATAGCCCAAAAGTTAACTCCAAGTTTTATGTCTGAAGACCAATGAAGACAGATCACAGACGCATTCACTGCTCCAGAAGAATTAGAGAAACTGGAGGAAGAAAAAGAGAATCAAAGCGAAGATTTGGCACAGGTAGTGCCTTTCTCCAACATATTTTCACCAACAATATAAAGCTGGCTTAACCCTCTACAAGAGGCAATTCAACAAAAATACACTAAAAAAGATAATATATGAGAAGTTGTTACCAAAAAATTAAAGCTTCTAACCTCTGTTAGCTATCAGACTGAACGTCAGTGGGAGTCCTGGCTGACTGAGAGCTAAGCATTCCTAAATTCATACTATGGTCCTACTAATAATTAAAATGGGCATTCTGAGTAAGAAAAATGTATTTGTCCTGAGCATAGTAAAGCTGGAATTCTCTTCTCTCCCAGGCCATCTAATAGACAAAGATCGCTAGAAATGTTTCTGAAACTGTTTTCTCTCACCTGAACCAACTATTCCAAACCACAATTGGTTTAAAAACTGGAAGTTTGCTGCGTAACAGCAGTGATACAAATAAGAGGAAGCAAAACTGACAGCATGACTCCAGAAGTCACATAAGCCATATTTTAACTTGGCTTTAAGAGGTCCACCAAAAAAATTATACCATAATAAAATCCATCTTCAAAAAAGATGGAAACAAAACTTAGCATTATAGAAATTTTGAAATTTAAAATTAAAAAGATGAAATGTAAAAAAACTGAATTCCAATTAAGGAATGTAAGTGCATTTTTACTAGGAATAAGAAGCGATGTGTTCCAGAACAAACATTTGGATTTCTTTAATTATTATAGCTTTCCAAAACACCACCAGGTTGTGATTTTTTTTTTCCCCTGGCAAAAAATAAATGCACTGTGAATCATCAAGAAGACCATTACACAGCACTTCCTGGGCTCTGCTAATTCAGCTGAAGAATTGCCATTTTCATCCTTCCCAGAGCCTCTTTCTGTAGAGTCCAGGTATATCAAAACATCATTGCAATTTAAGCTGCCCTCTACCTAACCTTATCCAGCAGTAACATATAACATAGGACATTTTACAGCTCCTCTATAAAGCCATCCTCCAGATAAGGCTTTGCTAAATTTGCAGTAATCTTTTACTACAAAGTATCAAATATCAGAAACACTGCCCCATACAAGATCAACAAAATTGCCAGGCTGTAGCCTGCATTACCAAAACAGAAGGGGAAAAATGGCACAGTGCATCACCTAGAAGATGAAACTGGATGCAGATGGATGAAAAGATTGCCAAAGCAGGCATAACTTAAGACATAAATGTCATACTATGTATTATTAAAAACAACCAACCTCCTCCCTCCCCCCCATTTTAACCCATACAGGGAAGTGAAATTTTTCTTCACTGTGATCTTCATTTTCGAATTACTTCACTGAATGCCCTTCAGATATCCTGGTAAAATGCAGTCTTGCTGGCTTTCCATTTTAAACTAAAATTTTAACTCTTCCAACTCTTAAGTCTTTTGTTAAAGGTTCATATTTTTTGCATACATTGTAACAGCTTCCAGTCATGGACAAGAGAATATTTTCAAAACTTGTTCTATGCTGGTCCTTTTCCAACAGTGAAAACAGCAAGAGAAGACCTTAAGATGCTCCTGCATTAACTCTGCTCTCTGCCCACCTTGTTACATCAGCCAACAATGAGCTCTTATCCAAAAAGCTAATTAAAAAATCTGGCAGGAAGAGACCTACACAATGCTGATCTGGAACTTGTTAGAGGATTTATTTACGGCAGCGTTGCCTACTGCAGTTAAATCCTTTCCTGAAAGATTTATATTGACCTACAAATCACATTGCAAGGGTTCCTTTATCTGACACTGCACACACATTACTCTATGGACTTGTATATAGCACAGCCACAAAAAAGGAAGGAAAAAAATACAGGAGTTTTTGCAAGCAGTTTCTTTTCTGTACAGCAAATCTTGTCCACAAAAACTGCAGCTTGAATTCAGTTTGTTCCAATTTTGCCATATCTTTTCCTATACTAAAATGTCATATACTTAACTTCTAAATAACAGAAACAAGTAATTCCTGTTACTATTCTTTAGAAAAAAGACATTTTTATTCTTTGCTACCACTTGCATTAATACTGATCACAAAAACTGGTTCAACTCTTAGGGGTGTGGAGAAAAGTCTGAGTAAAACAGAATATTGATTCTGTGTAACAACCTCTTCTAAAGCTGAATTTTTTAAGGGCAGTTCATAATAAGCAATTGAGTATTTTACTTCTTCATGTACTTAATCCAGGAAAAATCTCTAGAATTGACTTAATTTTCTTACCTTTTATTGTAGAATGACAATAGTTTACGAGTAGCAACTAGAAAAAAGCAACTAGGAAAACAACTTCAGTAAAGGCCGCGTGTTTAGAGGCGAGGACAATTCGGGGCCAGGAGAAAACTGAGCAGAGGTAGAAAATACCTGAAGCAACAAAAGGGGATTATTTTATGACAATATGCCTGCCTACTGGAGGGAAAAAATATTAATTAAAAGGCTGCTGAATATCTTGTTTTTCTGACATTTTAGATACGGAGGGCCTCGCCAGAGAGCACAGCATGTTACAGTGGGAGACTATGTGAGAACTTCATTCTGCATCTTCCCAGCTGAAAAATCTCCTGCTGGGAAAAATTTCACAGAACTTAATTAACAGCAAGTTTAATATAGAGTCTCTGAAGTACAGTGGCAGTTTGCATAGCGAGCAGCACAACCAGAGGAAGAAAGACGCAAGCAGCAGAAGAACGGAGTGCTGCTTGCCTCACAGTCCCTGCCGGGAGGGAGGAGGGGGACATGGCGGCACTAGGCCCCGCCAGGCGCGGCCTCCACCACAGCACAGCGAGGAGGCCCGCCCGGCCACAGGCTGGTATCAGATGGACGGCGGGCTCCTTCCGAAACGCTCGAGTTTCTTTGGGGATGCCGAAGGAGTTATTTTTGGAATTATGAAAATTTTACAAATCTCTTCCCATGACCCTTCTGACATTCAAACTCCAACGAATAGCTCCCACACTACCCTGGTTCATTCCAAGAAGGAAATTTCATGTTCCTTTTCCTTAGCGGCAGATAAGTTATAGATTGTCCACAGCAATGATTTACCACAGTGTACAAACACAGTGGCATATCAGCCATTTGTTCTTAATTCAAAAATGCCTGACCCCTTTTTTTTTTTCTGGCATGACCCTTTCCTTTTCAAACCAACAACAGACCTTGTCTAAACAAACTTTTAAAGCTTGGCCTGTACCACATCTCATTAAAGTCACAGGTTCTGTAGGCTATTGCTAGTTATAGAATTATGAATAAAACTAGGCTCAAAGAACATTACATCTCAAAATCAAGCTCTACAAAATCAACAAACGTCAAAGGCATTGCCAGAAAATGTGCAAAAGGCCTGGGATCCTTTAGTTTGCTCTTGTCCTGTGCATACACATTATGATTTAGTCTTTAATTAACTGATTTAGTTGAAAAACAAACAAACGAGAGCCAACAACAACAAAACCTGCTTAATATTTTGTTTTCTTCTAGGCATTCAAAATATAGCCCAAGGCCTCATATACTATATACTGAATACTATTCAGTCACTTCCATGAAGTATTCTACGAATCCTCAGCTTCCTGGTGTGGTCTCCACGATGCTCCATGTTATTTTAAATGAGCATCTTGCAGAACACTATCTTCATATTTATGAAATCTATGAAGCATTAACCCCAAAATTTGAGATGGAAGAATACAGGCAAAGAATGGCACAAAATATTCAAGTCAAGAGTTGTGGATGCCAAACTGAAACATCTAGCAGTGTATTTTCCAGACTCAGTAGCCTCACATAGTATTTCACTATATATAGAAGCTGGGTTTTTTTTGTTTTGTTTTGTTTTTTCATTTTTTTTTTAAATCAACACGAAATTACCATGAATTCAATGTCACCTGAGAGCACATAGCACTTTTGTGAGTCTAAATTAGTGACCACCCACAGAAACTCTGGTTTTCAGTGATTCACTGTAAGAAAGCTGGAAAGGGTAGGAACACAGTCCAGCTCTCAACATAACACCGAGCAGTACTCTATAATTACATTCTAAAGTCAAGTCAGTGATATAGCTGGTAGTCCCAAGCTCCTCAAATACACACTTAGATGAAAAATATAGGTCACCACACTAAAAATAAGAGGCTCACATAAGAAAGGCCGAAATTTTGTAACCAGGGGTGGGAGGGAGGGAAGACAGCACACAAAACTAGAGTCTTGCGTACCAAAACCTACACCCTGAAAGTAATTTTTCACCCCAATGCAATCATATGTCAAACAACAACCTAAAGAAGGAGAATGGAAAAGGCACCAAGTTTCAAGCTGTGTTACTACCACGCTGGACACATTTAAACACCGCAAAACCTGACTGACAGGAGCACTCTCATAGGAAGCTGCAAAGCAGCTAGGCATGCTGGCCAACACCATGCTTTTTCAGTACACATCCAGTGTGGGAAATGCCAAGTATCATGGTCCCACACAGCAGCAATACAGATAAAAAAACACTTTTGTAGAACACTGTGTAAAAAATTTAAGCTAGAGAAGTTCGAGATGCAACCCTTGGGACAGCACGCGTTAAAATACGAATACCAGTCAAAAGTTATTAACATCTCACGGCTGAGGTTCGTGCAATGCAGTTCTGCTACTGTTTAACAGAAGCTCTGTGCTGCAACTGGTTTCAGAGACAAGGGTATTTAAGAGGAAGCTCTGAAAGAATCATCTTGTTATTTCATTAATCTCTAGAATTTCATAAAAAACTTCTATTAGATAGAACAACAAAATATTTTAATTACAATCAGCTTGGAATTTTTGGGATCTCTGCATATCACGTGTAAATGCCAAAGGGCATAACAGAGTTCTCCCAAACAAAAATACATTAAATGGAATTAAAACTAAGAATATTCAGCTTCTTTTAGTTATACACATTTTTTTTTTTTACCCTGATACAGCTGTAAAAAGTGTTACGAGACCAAGAATTAATCAAGGATCAATTTTAAATCAATGTCATAATACAGAACTTTTTTTTTTTTTTTTTTTTTTTTTTTAAAACAAGGAAATCAAGTAGTCAACAGAACAAAACTAGCAATTACCAGGGCCTCAGGCAAAAATTTTAGATTAATTTAGACTGTATACAAAGCAACATCCAAATGTATATGTGGGGGTTTTTTTGAGGAGGAAAACTATTATATGTGGCCCAATGCTGAGTATTTAATCTGCCACCTCTCTCCGCATTTGCTTTAATTTTATCATTCTCAGTTCGACATGATATTTATGAAAAAGGCAACTCTTACATAAGCAAACATCTGTTTATATGGTAAAATGTTTCCAGTACTTATATTAAATGAACTCTTTATGTGATTATAATCCATACAGATCATCTCTTTAATAAGACTGTCTAAACTCTTCTACAAATAAGTCAATGTATATTAATATTCTATGCAATATATACTAAGTAATTAACATTATTCTTTCCAATAGACCAAAGACAGAGGTTATCTTTGCTTGAAAAAGAAAACTAGAAATACAACAACAACAACAAAACTTTCGGAAGAAAGGTTTATTTGGAGTATATGCTTTATGAGGAATGAAAGTCCTGTTAAAAAGTGGAAAAAAAAAAAGTTGATTAAATACATAAAAACAAGGAGACCATTCTTCACTCACTCTCTAGAAATGACGGACATACCCTAAAACTTGGAGTAATTTCTACTGTGGCAGGAGTTGTTCACATCTCTGCTGACTACAACAATGTAAAGCATTTGCTTTTTCACATCAGCAACTACCCAAGAGCAGATTTTGATAATTACAGTACTCAGAAGAACACAAGGATTTGGACTCTTCACACTCAGGCTCTCTGGAAATCACTATTTAGAAAAAATTGCTCCCCAAAATTGCTTTATCCACTTGATATGTAACTAGGCTTGCTTTAACGTCCTTCAGTCCCGACGACGCGCTGCTGATTAACTCAGGACAGGACTGCACAAGAACCTGCAACCAGATGTCAGGTGCTGCAGAGAGCAGACAAATCTAACAGCCAAACACCGAGGTATTCTTCGTGTCCAAATGTAGATATATCCATACAGTCAAGCACTATCAGCACTATCTATAAACATTTCTACAAATGTGCAGAATGCCTTCTATAAAGATACTTCTTGTATACCTTTTCCATGAGTTTACAGCAGGCATTTTACAAACACTTCTTCCCCTGTAGATGTCTAACTCCCAGCAGGCTTCTGACAGGCCACCAAAAGCAAGCTGCCGTGTAAACAGGCAGACAGCCAGGGGCTATACGAACAAAGCGCTCAATCCACTGAGCGTTTCTCTCTGCATACATGCAAGACAAAACCCTCCTGCTGTTACTGCCATCATATATCAGAAAATGCACATTGTAGAACTGCAACATCTGTGACATCTGATTTACAGTGACCATTACTCAATACCAACAAACCAGAAGCCTGTAGGAAGCACATTTACCAACATCTACTGATCAAAGGGGAAGTGGGGAGAGGAGATGGTGCTTCATTCTAGTCAAGCTAAGTCTGAGTTAACAGTTACAAAACCATAAGAAAATGTCAGAGGAAGGCTGAGACATTAATTTAGGCTCTTGAGGTCAAGGGCTGCATGGGCAGATGTATCTGACTTATTGTCACAGCAAACCAGCAGCAGGCTTCATGTTATTGCGTCTTCCATATGACTACGTTTACTTCCAGTTCTAACTCATTGATGTACCTTGGTTGTTCTGTTGAGGTTTTAATGGGAACCGTTCTTGTACTCTTTTGTTGTTGTTCTCTACTTTATCTTTGGGTTATCTCATCCATGACCAAAAATTGAAAACAGCATGGACTGTGACATCAAATGGTGCTGGCAGGACAAGGTAAACAAAACAGCTGTGAGAATTTTTGTCTTGTTGTAGTGGCCTCTTCCTGGAAGCCTTTTACAAGAGTCATATTAGAAATGGAAGAATAATTCCATGTCTGCTACTTGTATCCTGAACAGTTTGCATCAAAAAATAAAAGCATATCATGAGAAGCCAATTTATTCCTCTGCTGGTGAGGAAGTAAGCTACTTGGGCATTTGCAAAGGAGATTTCACAGCTGATTTAATATGAACCTCATTATCTGCTAGACAGGAAGACTCAAATTGATTTAAACAACATGCACACAGTATTACCTTCCTCAACCAGCCAAGATCTAAAGTACAAGATCTCCTCAAAGACCAACTACAAAGTAATGGGACAATCTGCAGACAGTTCAGGCCTCTGCAACCAATACTGCAAAAGATACTGGAAGCAAAGATTGATTAGATTACCAAATGTTCTGCAGATACCCATTCTGCTTCATTTCACATCACGCTGAAGTACCTACAGGAAAACAGCTTTTTACAAGAGAACTCCTTGAATTGAACTGCCCAGCACTATGCTGCAGCTTCATGATGTCACAAGCAAATTAGCGTAAAACAAACTCCAAAGAAAAACCTGGAAAAAAGTTTTACTTTGTACTCTCATTCATTACCTACTGAAAATCAGGGAAAGAAAATCCATGCTGCTCTTCAGCAGTATTTTCAGCATTTTCTTTTGCAATTTCCGGATAATCAGTGAGGACCATATCATAGCTGAATATCAGAAAAGGTTTGCATCCAAGTATATGTATATATATATAGCAACATACAAAAAGTTGTATAATGCAAAAGAATTAGAAGTAAGATCCAGGATTTCAAAAGAAGGCAAGAACAGACAGCATGAACTTCCTCAGCAAAAGATCCATGTTTCTCTCTTGAAGATGACAGCGACTACCCACTGTAAACCTGACCAACAACTTGAGATTTGCAATGATAGATTATAATAAAAATAACCACCACACGTTGTTTATTTCATAGCCTTTTGTCCTACATCAAAGGACAGAATCTCTCTTTTTGCAAGTATCTATGATACTCAAGGAAATACTTTTTGTTTTTCCATGGAAATAAAAGTGGACAACTTCCAAGTGATGTTATACTTTGTAATTTCTATATTTTCATGAAAGAGAAAGATTATTTTCTTTTAATATGAGGGCTTTTCTGAAAGCAATGCCTCCTATGTTATGATGTTGGCCCATGATGTCAGAGGCAGATGTTGGTGGGATGGCAGCAGAGGCTGAACCTTCCCACCACTATCCCGCTCCATGTTGTTGCCGTGTGACAGATGGCAGCAGAGGGGCACTCTGACACAATGGCGTCTGACATGGGAGCGCGGATGGAGCAAAGGGGTGGAACTGAATCCCCCCATGTGCAGAAAATGGCACCCACTGAACTTCATTGATGCTCGCTGAATGCTGATGGAGACCAAACAGTGGCTGTGAGCACAGTGAGGGGTGGTGGTGCATTTCAACAGTGGTGGCAGTGACATGAAAGACAAGCCACGTTCTGGACGGCCATGCAGATTTTCACCAGTGTGGCATGCAGGCTCTTGTTAATCGCAGGTGAAAACGCACAGCTAGTGGTGGTGGCTATGTTGAAAAATAGCATTTTGTAGCTGAGAATTTGCTCTGTCAAACAGTGTCATCGTGCTCTTTGTAAAGGTTGTGGTTTCCATGGAAATAAATAGGAGGCATTACTTTCAGTGCAAACCAGGTAAATGTTTTAGAAAACATATAATGACACTCAAAGGTGAGCAAACTGTGTGTCAGTCTCCAAATCAGCCGACTGCTGCTACCCACTCTCCAGAATCAAACTACACACTATTGGTAAATCTCACACATAAAACACAAGGGCTGTCAAATGAGGAAGATAAAATAGCCACGCTGGTGATTACATTTTTGATCTGAAATAACGAAGACATAATTCTGTTACTATGAAATGACACAGAAGACTTTCCAAAGAATTTTGCCAATTACATTATACACTCCTAAAATGGGAACTAAAGTTAAAATAAAGCAGTGTGAAAGCACAGTAAATAAAGCAGAATAAAGCCAACTTGAAGCGTACCATAACATGCTCTATATCACATGCCAGCCAGATTTATGATGGTTATTTAAATCCTGCATTACAAAAAAAGCAGAATATGTAAGGAAATAGGTTTTTACAAACAACTGCCTCCTGGTTTAAAGGCACTGAGAGACCAAGATCTCTTTAATATAGGGAGTTTTCATCTTGTCTGAAGTTATATACTTCAGAACACCTCTGAACAAAAAAGATTACTACATAATTTTCTTGCAATTAAAATGAAAGGTTTTTTTAAAAAATCTATTTCATAGGTGATTTTTCTTTTTAAAGTATACTTAATATTCACAAATACTTCAATTTCTTTGAAATTTGTGACCAAATATTCAGACTCTCAGAAAATCAAAAGTATTTTCTGCCATACATTTGAACAGTAAGAGTTTCAAATCATTAACAGAAAGAAATAGAACACTGAACACAACATTCTCTCACTAAAACACACAAACTCAATGCAAAGCTAACCTTGAATTTAAAAATGAACCCCCAGAAGTAATTTATATTAAGAAGTATTTTATTGGTCTTTCGTATGTTATGTTATTCTTTGATCTTTGTGAGAATAATCATTATTAGTAACAAAGGGGCAGACAATGCATCTCTGTCAGCAAATTGCAACAAAAAGAAAGATGTCTGGAGAACTATGGCACTATCCCTTCCATTTGCTAACTTTCAAATACATCCAAGTGGTAATTACAGTATCCATTTGCATTACATTTTCAGGTAAAAACGATAAACTTTTAGAAAATCTCAACAGAAGGTGCTTACAGTAACACCAAACACCATTCAAGTCCTTTAGCATCACACAGCAGAATGCTCCTGTTTCTATACGTTACCTCTGAAAAACCTAGAATCAATGACACTGCCAAATTTGAAAACAGGAAAAGTTAACATTAGTTACCATGCATTTCTGGTCTTCACCATAGTATGTCAGAGTACAGTGGGGTAAAATGCTACAATGCATTTCCACCTTGCAGATTTTTAGCATTCAGCTATGAAAGGTTTATAGTTCCAAGCTTCTGTTCCACAGAACTGCCATATAGCTCCTTCAGCATGAAATATCATTCTTTTTGCATAACACAAAACTACACGCAACAGTCCCAAAGTGACAGAAGCAGATGCAGAGTAAAATAGTTTGGCATCCCCTGATCCAGAAAGATCCCTTCTCTCCCCATTGTCATGCGCCACCTCTGCTGGGGTCTGAGGTAGAGATGCAGGACCTGAAACAGTTGCTGCTCCTGGTGAGAGGGTAACCAACAGCATCCTCTTCATGAAGGATTAAAACTCACTGTCAAGACTGGTCTGTACAAACTAGCCTGTCTGCAACATATGCTGAAGCTCAGCTCAGCTTTCTCCTCTGCCAACAAAGGGGCAGACGAAAAATATGGGTGAGGAGAGGAAACGCAGGACTCCACGTGCTGGAAAACAATTCAGAAGTTAACTCCAACCAAATGGGAGAGGTCAGCCGTTTGCTTATCAAGCACTGAAGGGCCTGTCAACAGTACTGAATGCAAACACTTGACTACACAGGAAAAATCCGTAATCTCGAAGATCTCTGCAAAACAAGAGATCCAGAGGTGGTAGCTTAACTGCCCAAATTACTTACTAGAACACAGAAATTATGTATAATAATTACAGCCATGCCACAAGATCCAGAAGTGTCCTCTCCCTGCCAAATTGCTCCAACAGCAATTTAAGAAGTTATTTCCCACAAAAACTGGCAACTTGTCCCAAAAATGCTTCAACAGTTTAAGAGAAGTAAACTCTCTTTTTGACGTTGTGGACCAACCTACTGCCCTCCAAGTCAACGCGGGACCATTCTGGGCAGACTTTTGCCAATGTTTTCATCACTTACCTTCCTCTAACTCAAAGCTGCCTTGCTAAATTGAGGTTTCCATTATTCATTCTCATTCCAATGTTAGCATCAGATAGGTAAACCTGCTTAGACGTTAAAAAAAATAGTAACAGTTCATTGCAATTCGGATGCTTAGTACTGCAAACAACCATCAAAAGACTGGATTCCATGACTGTTTAATGTAGGCCAAAAGAAACATCCATGGTTTCACATACTTCATTTTTCATCTCCCTCACCAATGCTACTGAAACTTACTGTAAGATCATAATGCATACTGCAATTAACAAGTTCACATATTTAGAGCTCAATGTATCCCATGAACCACATAAGTGCTTAGCGAGCTTTCCAGGTGTCAAGTCCCATCTTTGATTTTAGTTCAATATATTTAAGATGCTGGATCATACGGGCACTTTATTAGAAGTGGTGCAAGCTTCTTCTGTGGCAGAAGATGCCTGAAGCCAATAGCCCTTCTCCTGCTACATGTCCAGACAGTTGATAGGCACATAGACAGCAGCTCCAGGGCTTGCTAGAAACTGTGCATGTGCTGAGAAATAAGGTAGGCAGGATCCAAACACCACTCTCCATTTACTTTTCCAGTCTGCTCCTGTCCACTAAAGAAACAGCAGGCATCAGCAAGCTGCTCCCATTTGCCATTTTTCTTGAAGGGGAAATGCAAAGGTCCAATTCTTCTCTATTACGACTGGATTTATTTCACAGATGACATCTTTCTCTGGGAAACGTAATATCCAAAAGTTCAGCACTATTTGTCTATAAAGTGTCCTCAGGCTTTGCAGAAGATGGATTGATGTATTGTCTTAGTAGGCAATAAGAAAACTGTATGTTTGCTACTGCAGTATGATTTTTTACTACTAGAAAGAAAATATATTTAAATAGTTGATTAATATGAAAACAGAAAAAAGAACACAATTTATTATAAAGATTTTTTTTTTATGCAGCAGGACTGGAAAACATCATCTGGTCAGTTCGATAATCTGCTGAATTTTTCATGTCATTCTCCATTAATTACCTTCCGTAAGACATCAGTGAATATTTATAGATTGATTTATTCTTACATTAATCATTTATGACAACTCTAAGCTTTAGGTTTCAGCTTCCTTTTCAAACTACTTTAGAGTCACCAATAGTCCCCTCCTTCCTCGAGAAGTTAAAAAAAAATCCTTTCTAACATTGCATGTATATCTTTACAGCTATAACAAATGAATGGACACATCATATTCCATCCAATGCACTCCAAAAACACCTTCATTCCCCCAACCCCCAAAATGCTGCATTATTAATAAAGACATGAAAAGAACAGCTACAGCTAATATCCTTCTAGCTTTATAGATACATTCCCAAGTAACAGCAACACAATAAATCCCTGGAAGTTACCCTTTCTCCAAGATTTGGAAGTTACCCTTCCTCCAAGAAAAGAACAGCTATGCATGAACCACTCCAGATAGCTTTGTCTAGCCTGCTTTATGGAAACTTAATGGTGACAACTCCAGAATCTCCCTAGACGTTTATTTCAGTCCTTATTCATCCTTACGCTTGGAAAAGGTTCTTTTCCTCTAGCATCTACTAACCTCTAACCTGAATATTCCCTGCTGCAAGTCAAAACTTCCTGCCATATCCCAAGCAATGTGAAGTATTCATTATCATCCTTCTGCATACCCAAAAGCAATCATCGTAATTCTTTCAGCACTGTCCATAAAACAAATCCCAACTTTCTAAGAGCCATGACTTTTTTGATGTACATGGGGTGGTAGGAGGGAAGAGAAGGATGAAATTTTTATGGCAAAGAAACAGCCAGTTTTACTGATAAGTTCTCTAATGTTAAGAAAACTAGCAGGGGAAGAGGTTCAGAAAATTGAAATTCAAGAATTCAAGTCATTTCTCAGTTTAACAAGCTAATTTATCACCTACTGAAGGGAAGCAATACTCAAGGGAAGACAGCATCCTTCACTACATGGATCTTGTACATTACCCCAAGCACAAGAGCTATAAGGAACGAGGCAATTCTCTTGTAAAAGCAACAAAAACAAGCGTGTGTTCATGTAATTAAGTACGTCAGTACGTCATCTACAGATGCAGTTAGTGTCAGCATAAAATGTTGCTAACCTTTTTCATACACATCATAAGCACTGCCTGTGATCTCTTTAAAATACGTTAAAATTTCAGTTCAGTTGCTAAAAAGAACTGCATTCAAGTCTGAAAATAACAACTTTATCTAATCTGGTCCCTGCATGGGTTCTTAATACCACATTGGTAATAGTTCAGCAACGCTGAAAGAGAAGTCCAACCGCCTCCAACAAATTCCTCTTTACAGCGCTGTTTTGTCATTGTTTTGGACAATGCAGAGCACAGATAATTTGTTGAACTGCTATCCTGCACCTAACCAAGCAATGCTGCAAGGAGAAATTTACTATTCCGAGGAGTTTCATTTGACTAGGTTCATCCTGCTAAATCCTAAGAACAGTTTCTGAAGAACAATTTAAAGCACGAGCATGTGAAAAAGCCTGAAGGAAAAAAATTGAGAAGATATCACCTCAAAATACAATGCATTCCAAAAGATATTTGGCTGCAAAAAACCAAGACCTTAGAGTTGGCCTTCAATTTGTGGTATGAATTGTGCTACAAAACTGCATTTCCACAACAACTGCATTTCAGGTGCTTCTTTAGGAAAGGATGTACTTTCCCCTCCCCCTCCCCCCATATCACTGGGTCAGCATTTTCAGGGGTTGTTTTCTTTGGAAAGGTTCAGCCATGCATCAAATTCCACTCCACAGGTACACCTTTATTAGAGTGGTGACACAGTTGTGCTCACAAACACAACGTGAGATCTAAAGAAAGAGATGCAGGTGACTGGATGCAAACGCTCCAAGAAGTCATCCTCCCGTTTCAAAATAAGCCACAAATAGTGATTAAATTTCATTGATATCTCAAAATAAGAACAAGAAAGTCCCTTTAAAACAGTCTACAAATAGAGAAAAGGGTTTTTCTCAATATTTTTGCTTCAAGAAAAATTTCAGGGGAACCTGCCAGCAGAAGATGAGACTGCATTCAGCTACCTTAGTGTATGTTCCTCTTTCATTTCCACAGCTGCTAAAAGCTCCTCAGTGTCCTGAGGGTCCCTGCTTTAAATGAGGGCAGGCAGTGGCACAACATTGTATCGGAAGGGTCAGTAGCTCTAAAACGCATTCGCTCCTGCTGGTCAGAAAGAAGTCTGGACATCACGACCTTCAGAGCAAGGTTCATCTTTTTTCCCAGGCTTTGTGCAAGAAAAATAAACCCCAGATGGCAGAGAGCCTTGATAACTAGCTAAGGAATCAGCCAGTGCCAACACTATTGCAAAAAATGAAAACAAAAGCCCAAGGCCAATAACAAAGCAAAAAACCCACCAACCTGATCCCAAGCCATAGTGCAATAATGTAACAGTAAGTAACAACAAACAGCACAGCAAAAGCTGTTTTGCTGCTCCATCCTGCCAGCTGTTTAGTGTAAACTCATTTCTGTGCCTTTTGATTGCCACAGCTGAGGAAAATCTTTACCGAAGCAAAAATGATCACACAGCATGTCCTTCGTGTGCATGCTTGACCACAGACCTCTGAGATGTCCCTCTGAGAGCTGTGATAAGCACCTGGTCCTTTTATAACTACCACACACTGTTAAACATTACTTGGAGTTATTTATACTTCTTTTTCCCCACACACATACTAGGCCAATGCTGTCACTGGAGAACTAAGCTGACCTCCTTCGTTTCCTCCACCGGCAAATGAACTTTACTCCACTTCAGTCAACAGAGCTATCAGAAGGTGGAGTCATCTTACAGACTGAAAATAAATTTAGAACCATACCATACAACAGCAATGAGTTGCCTGCACCATCCAAAGAAGCACAGACCAGTTTAAGAACAAAATACAAGCAAGAACCCTCTGTCGCCTGCCAACACTCAAATATCCATCATTTCATTCATAACAATGGCTTTGACATTTAGGTTAATTTTTTCATTCTCTACGTCAGGGTTTTGGACTTTGATTTCAGCCGTACCTTTACTAACTTTACTAAACTCTAATATTCCATTTTCTAACAGAAAGTGCCAGGTACCTTGAAATCAAACTTGCCTGTTGTTCTACAGATAACAATACCATGATTGTTCTTCCTTGTGTGAACTGCCAGAAGTCAGCCAAATTACTCAAAGTACATTTTGCATTTATGCTTTTAGCCCAGCTTGAGGCAGAGCACAAACAGCCACATTCCATCTGGCGAGGTGCACAGAAGGCACGTGCACTCCTGTTCCTTAAGGAACACAAGGTCAAAGACATGCACTCTGAATTAAGAGTGAAAGACAAAAATCTGCATGCTCCTGCCAGTGTATAATAAAGATGCAGAAAAACCCACTGTCTCATCTGTACATAACCTACAAGCCTGGCTTCTGGGTCTGCCCCTGACCTGGACATCTTTGGTTAGAGCAACAGAGCTTCCCTGTTATGAAACATTAGCACAAGACAAATTAGGAACAGCAAGAAAACAGAAAAGTATTTCTGGACTGAAAAACACTCATAAAAATTATGAAACTTTACAGTTCTACTGATATTACTGTCCTTAACAGCTGTCATTTCTGACCTATTCTTAAAATATACTCACATGTGATTATATATATATACACACATAAAACCAGACCCCAGGAGGAGAAAAATAATGAAGATGTACGCGTTGCACTGTTATTCACAGAGTTCTTAAACCTGTGCTGTTAAACTAGGACTGCCCATGCATTTCCAAGAGCCACTTCAGCATCTCATCAAATATGCACAGCCCACAACAAATGTGAGTTAGAAGGATATATTTAACCTTTTCTTGGCAGCATTTCCATCAAACACACATTTTTCTCCCCCCTGCCCAAGACAGTCAGTAGTACTAAAAAACACTAATGCAAGTTCTAAATTTTTAAGATTATGTCTATTTTAATCAATTCCTCATGTTTCAACTTAATCGGCAATGAAAATCTGTCAGCCCCACTCTCAACTTCCATGTGCTAAAAACAATCCTACAAGGCTTGGACCGCAAAGAATTCTTACAAATGAAAACTTTTTCCTACAAATATAACACACATTTGGGAGCCAAATCTCACTGGGCACTTCTGCCTTCAAAGAACTCTTCCTTTCCCTTTCTGTAATTTCATGTCTTTAGAACGTCTGCCTAGAGCATCTACCTTTCACACAATGTAGAGATTCAATAGCAGGACAAGTTTACTATCCACATTTATCACCTCCTTTTATTTGACTGGATTCTTCCTTTAAACAGATATAGCATCATTTACTTTAATACGTAATGTACCATGTGTCATCATCGTGTATATGTATCATACACATACAGCACGTATTACATAATTTTCCTTTAACATGCAGGTTTTACAGCTAGGCAGTATTCGTATTTTACTCACTAAAAAATATCATGAACCATAAAAAAAATAAAAATCTTTCACTTAATCTTATGAACTGTCAGCCTATACGCCTCTACTGTGGCGCTTCCTACACTGTAATGAGCATTTACTGAGGAAGTCATATTCAGGCATTCTTTTGGAAACATTGTTTTCTGCATTAATATATTAGCTTTTGATTTATGCCTCATTTGTATCTTATGGTAATATCTTCCATTCTATTCACGTCTATTATTGACGTGTTTATCTTTCGTTTTCAGCCTCTACCTAGAGAGATGTTGGTAGGATATAACATACATCAGCATTTCAGGGTGCAGTATAATCTAAATATCTTGCTGTGTAGCCCAACAGTACTGGATACATTAGTGATAACTAAAAAAGTCAGTAGGTGTATCAAGTTATTATGAGCTTACTTACAGATACTCAATGTGGATATACAACTGTCCTCAAAGTAAATAAAATTAATTTTCAGGAGCAAATATCACAGCAAATGCTTCAGTTTCCCCCTACTCCTTATTTTTCTCAAAGTTTTCTCCAAACATTGAAAAATCTTCTGAAATTGTCAGTGTCACTCTTGTCGCCATTCAGAATATGAAGGCGAGCACAGCTGGCCCAGAGATGCGCTCATTCTGGAAGTACAACATAACTCTTATCTGCAGAGATCAACTTCAGTGGCAAACTTTCATGCCCCTTAAGTCATTCACCTTTATTTTACAGTCAAAGAATACTTGTAATAAAGCTCAAATTAAAAGCTTATTTTGACAATGAATTACCTTTGCAACAGATGTCACCTCAATTAATCTCTTTGTATAGCCCTTAAGAAGTGATGAACTCATGTTCTCCTTCCACAAATGCCACTTCTTTGCTGTAACAAAGACTAGTGCCAACACTTGTTTAAAAAAAATGTTTCAGAATACAAAATAAATTTACTTTTGCCAAGAATAGGCAAACCATTAGGTAATACTGCAACTCGAACTGTCGGTTAAAGTTTTCTAGGATGCAATAACAGAAAGGTATGTGTATTGGGAAGGGCATGTTTATCTTTCAGTCAGGCTGAATGTTGGCTCACAACAGTGACTGGGATCCAAACACATCAGCTGCCTCTCTCTTATCAGGCTGTTTTTCTCATTCACAGCCAATTGCCTGTTTCCCAAACTCCTCAAGCGTGAGCCAAACAGAAAAGCAAAATTCTTATCCCACTCAATCTTCATGCACTCTCCTCTGAAATGCCCTTCTGCCCCAGCACGCCTGTTTTGATATACTCAAGTACTGGAAATGAAATTCCAGCTTCCAGCAACTGGCATTAAAAGCCAATGCACAATGTAGCCTGCTCTTAAAAGAGTCCAGGGCTTACTACATCGGAGCAAAAACATCTTTTACTTTGAAGGTGAACACTCATAGCAGTGACTGGAACTCTTCAGCCTCTCCTGTCTAAGCTAAAGAAAAGAGGGCCTTCTTAGTGTCGTGCCTTGTAAAACAAGAATGATTATCCTCTCAAGGTCTTATATTGAATTAGATTCATCTCTGTCACATTTCAGCACGGAGCTCCTTCCTCGTCTCCTGCTCTACAGACCATTCCTTCTGCTCTGATTAGTTTTAGGTGTCTTATCTAACTATATCATTTTGAAGGCCAATTCTTTTATCACACTTTGAATAGAGACATCCACTCCAACTGTCTCCTGCATGCAGACCATTCAATTTTCCATTAGCTGCCTTATGGTTCTTCATGTATCCTCCTAAGCTGAAACTTTCAGTGTTTACAATACTAAACAAACCAAGAAAACATAAAACACCCAAGTACGCAGCTGAATGGGACTACAAAGAAACAGGCAATTTCCCCAGGTTATTTGCTATCTCAGCTGAAGCGTGGCAGAAATGGCAAGGATTATGAGGATACTCCTTTCCTGGTTCAGTTCAGTATATTTAGAGCTAACTCAGCTGTTTTCACACAAAAGCAGGTGAAGAAGTGCTCAGGCAGCTTTTTCCCTGAGTTCTCTTACTGAAGCGATGCAACATTGGCTCCACAGTCTGGCTGTGGGGAGCTGAGAGGCTGCCCAGGCAGGGACGCAGGAGGAACAGCAGCAGTTACTGCCTCTGTGTTGTGTTACAGAACCGGGTATAGTGCCTACTGTAGAAGAAAAAGATACATAAAAAAGTAAAACATGAACAACTAAGAAGCACTGAATGCATTATTTAAAAGGTATTGCAATTTGAGTATTGTTAAATACACTTCTGTTTCCTTCAGAAATGCAGTTTAGATGTCAAAATTCTGCAGATTCTATAGATGTGCTGTCTGCACTCTCACAGATGCTAAACAACAAACCAAGACTACAAAACAAGGTTCCTCAGGTTGGGGTACAATTGCAACCCACTGCTGAAGTGGTCTGACAGTCTCCTCCCTCTCACTTCCCCACTTCCTTGCACTAGGAACAACATTTTTTGGCATTTTCAGGGTGTCAGCTCAGGGACATAAATCAGCAGACAGCTTTTCTTTGCGTGGGCAGAGGGGATGGATGGGCTCACTGCAGGAAGGGAAGTCCCTGAACTGGTTTACTGTTGGGTGGGGTAAAGAGCAGGATCAGGCAAGAGAAGTAACAACTAAGGCCTGGGAAAATGGAAGAGGTGACTCCGTCCTTTTTCAGCAGCCTATGGCCATTAGGTTGGTCTCACTGCAACCAAACCTGCTGAACAGAAAAGATTTTCCTATGAATTGCTCTAGAATTTGGCCTGAATTCATGAGCAGTTAGTATGCAACTCCAAAAAAAAAGATTTGCCTACAGGCATGAAAAGTTCACTCTGAAAAACAGTACTTTAAATAAATACGTGGTACGGGGAGATGCACCTTTGGCTTCTGCCTCAGGACACAGATGTTCGGATGTACTTCACCCGAACTAATATGTTCTGCTTCATTTACACTTTCTCCTCCTATAACTTTATTCCCATTTGTAATCCAGAACTGGACACCTGCCTTACTGGAATTAATGACTCTTTTTAAGCAAATCCATGTTTAAAGGGAGCTTGGAATAATCCGTCATATAAAGCTGTACTCCCTCCCCAAAGATAACAAATCCAGCACTGGCAGCTTTTCAGACAAACCATTCGATCTTCTCTAAGACTCCAGAAGCTGGAACATGCCATCTATCAAGGTGCAAGACGGGCCGAAGCTGGAGCAGTCTGACAGCAGGCTCAAGGCAGAACATGAACCTGCAGGATGGCAACAACTTTTTGACCTGGCTCAAGCCCTGGGAGAAAGACTCCACCATTTTACACAATGATATTTCTCAATGAGACAGATGAGTACAACGTAAATCACAGTTACTCATGGGAGAAAGAATTGTGCACAAAAACAACAAAACACACAACCCAGCCACCAAACAAACCAACTTTTCCTCGTGTTTTTTTGTTGTTTGCTGATTTATTTATTTATTTATTTATTAACTCCCCCTCCTGCAGTCAGGTACTTACACACTGGTAATGCCCCCCTGAGCCCTCTCTTTCCCAGGGGAACTCACTGATAAAACCAGAACCCACTGCCCTCTTCACACAGCACGCTCCAACACTGTACAATGCACATTTTCCATCAGTGGCATTGGGAACACACAGTGCCTACTTGGCCCGGGAGAGAGTTCAAATCTTGCCCAGGGCTAAAGTATCTTTGAAGTTGTATTTTGTCACCGTATGGATGCATTATGAGCAGCAGCCCTGAATAAACCATGTACTCAAGAAGAAAGTTTCTTACAGAGTTATGATACTGATGCAAATTAAGTCACTACTAATCCAGCTTTTCTTCTTCGTCGTCCTTTCAGCTGCTTCACATAGCTCCAACTGAGGAAAAAGTCTAACTCTCACCACTAGAAAGCCCTTTTTGCCAGTAAGACAGCATTTACTAATGAACATACGCATAGACAGCTACCCCATGAGCACAATCAAGCAGGCCAGTAAGATGTAAGTACAGGCCAGTCTTACACTTCCTTCTGCCCTCAAACGTGGCATTCACAACCTGACAAGTACATTAACATGCACAAGGAGGACTGCTATTCCCTGATATCCAGACAGCTCAACAGGGATGGCACACAGAATTTGTTGTGATCAGAAACTGAAGTCTTTGACAGTCTCATTTCTACTCCTCCTTCTATGGGAAAACAAAGAAAGTTCAGTCCCCCTGCCAATGTTGTTTCATCTACATCCATAACTTCTAATACACTGAGCGATTACATCAAAATAACGAACTCTAGTATACCTTTTCCCTACTCTTCCATTCTTAGGAAGCACTACATATTGATAAATACGTATAACAAGCATGCGCTAAACATTAATTGCATTGAGCAAATACATGAACTCAATGCAGAAATATAACTGTTAACTGCACTTAAATTATTAACATGAAATTCACAAGCTGCAGATTTTACATGTCTGAACTTCAGTTTCCAGCTTAATTCTCAGGATTCTGTTGAACCTCCTGCTTTGCAAAGTATCTCCATTAAAGGAGTAAAATTTAAATTAGAAGCGAAGCTGACTGCACGTTCACCACAATAAACGTATGCTGCTGGTATTCATTGCAGTAACCAACTTAAGAGGAGGGCAGGAGCGGAAAAACAAAACAAAACCAGCTGTGATCTCATTAGCCAAGCTCATTATGTAAGACCTCATTAGCCACCATCCCACAATAACGTGAATAAGCCCTGCAGACACTAATGAAAAGGAAGCGATCACAGACCCAAAAGCCCAATAACCATATAGCCCTGCAGCCCACGGTCACCCCAGCAGTCAGAGTGATGCAATGAAACTGGGTGAGATGCCCAGCCCCGCACACTGCTGAAATCCCTTGGTCAGGCTTCTCAAGCACAGAGCAACCTTTGCCTAATGACAGTGGCACAAACCAGGAGCTCCGCGTGGGCAATGCCTCTTCCAATAGGAAGATGTACAACTGAGCAAGGAAAAGGGCATCTGGGAAAAGACTGAAACTCTGAAACGCTTTGGTTTCCTTCTGATAATCTGGCCTAAGAAGTCCTCAACATTTTTATGTTAGCAACCTTTAAAATTTCTACAACATGAAAAATACAGAAACTTTTTTTTGGCCATTACCCATCGACTTCATTTGTTGATTTTGGCTTGTTTGTTTGATGTGTAACGAGTTTAACTACTTCACAGTTTTTGTACTAAGTTCTGAAAAAATAGGCTGTAATTACACAACGTTTAATATAACTTTGGTCACTCCAGCTGGCTATAGGGGATTTTTCCCCTTTTCCATCAGCTTCACCAAAAGAAAGATGAGCAGCACTGTCGTGAACAAATCTTTGTAGGCAGCCTGGAATTTATGTGACCATCAGCTACTGCAGCCTCACTTAAAGAATCAATCAAGATATTAAAAACGACCTAGCTTATGTTAATATTACATTTTCGGCATTTTAAATGTCCCAGTATTTCAAGCCAGACTTTGCTGATTTTTTTTGTTTGTTTGTTTTTTTGACTAGGCTATTTTGAAACAATCATGTAGCTTAGAAAGTTAAAAATGTTCTCAGCTTCTACTGCTGTAATCTCCAGTTTCTCATTGTTTAGGTCACATTTGAATGCTCAGACTAACAGTTTAAAGCTGCACTGGAATATAGACCCTTTCCATTACAAAGGCAGCATCAAAACAAAGCCTTTTGTACTAACTACCTAGAAGGTATAATTTAGTTGTTAAAAGGGTATTTATATTTTAGAGTGCCCAGTGCAAACTTCAGCATATCAGTTTCTATTGAATCTGCAAATGAGCCCAGACTCATTCCTTTTTTCTGTTTAAAATAGGAGTGAAAAGAATAGTTTTGTTCAAGTCCTACACAGACCTTTTCATTCTACACCTTCCCTTTTCATTCTAAAAGATAACTTCTCAGCCATCCAAAGGCAAGTTAATCACCTATATACTCTCTATTTCGTAAGAAATGCTATTTACAAAACAGCAATGCAACAGTTATTACAGAAAGTAAACCATGTAGATCACGTAACACCACAGATATTTTTCCCACGAGTCCAAATTTAAAAATGAGTAAAAGAACACTTTACATGAACCTAAAAATATAATGTTATTCCTGTGAAACTGACTTCAAAAAACATTTTAAAAGAAACCAACTTTCCTTCAAACAAGATGTGAAAATTGCTGCAGGGCAGACATGAGAAGAGCCCCACATCAGATCACACAGGAATGCCGGCCTCCTAAGAAGAAGTAATGGAAGTTGGTTTTTCCAATAATGTATATCTAACACGACTCTCCGCATTCTAGCCCGTGAAAAATGCACTCTGTACCTTCACTACACATTTGTTAACATAAACGAGCAACAGTACTTACTCAGAAAAAAACAAAACAAATCAGGCATACTATATAGATTACATTGACCGCAACCTCACAGTCTGGGGGCTGAAGATGTACAAAAGTATTATCCATCAGCAATGGATTTTTGAAGACACGTATAAAGATAAGAAAACTAACCAAACTTCTACAGTTCCCTGCCTATCACTCTGGAAGGGACATCAAGAACCAAAGGCGAGAATTTACACCTATCTACAGCAATCAAACCGAGCTACAACAAGAGCAGCAGTCTATTCCCCATCATATTGCCGTGGGGAAACAACGGCATCAGGCAAAAAAGCCCACAAACCCTCACATTTTATGCTGCAGATGCACGTACATCAACAATCCAAAGCCAGAGAGAGAGTTCCTCGAGGTCCTGAGAGGACATGGTGCCAACAAAGCCAACACTACTTCCTACACACAGTTATACTTTCTATTTTCATATCCTTCCACCCCCACAAAAAGGGGGGAAGAAAGTGGAGAAAATGAAGCTGAAATTAAGTAGAACTGTAATCGAGACAGAAGTATACTAAAAGACGTGTTTAAACAAAAATTATGTTTAAAAACTGATTTCTCCATGGAAGAGCGTAAGGCCATCAAAAAGCATACAAAAAAATAAGTAGCTGTTTAACATTTCACTTCTTGGAAAAGGAGTTAAATGCCTCTGCAGCTTCAGAGGAACTGAAGAAGGTATGAGTTACAAAAATAGGAGAGGTTATCCTTTGGTTATCCCCACAGAATTTTACTCTGAAAAACGAAGAATAATTAATCTGTTTCCAGACAAGAAGACCTACCTTTGAAACACACAAGTGCATGACCTAACATCAAATGCTATTAATGCTTTTCTCTAGGTAAAAGGATTTTGGTTTATATCATTTAATTCATTCAGAGCAGATTTAAAAGCTTAAACAATGTATCTGCTCAAAGGGCTACTTTAAGACAGGCTAGGACAAAACTGCTCTCTTTGGGCCAGGGAGAAACTACAGGAGATAAATCCGCACGGATCCCTGAGAAACTTAGAACAGAGGAACTAAGTCAGCTTGCTGTGATCGAGGAAAGTGGCATTAAACACACTTTGCCTCTGAAAGATATTTGATTCTGACAGTTAACATTTTCAGGGTAAATTAAGCATAAGAAATAAACAACAGCTGGTCGGAATGCATTATGAATTTGCCACATCATTCGGTAGATCTATATAAACTGAGTCAAAAAAAAATTAACCCAAAAGGTTAGGTTTATTGCATTCCATGTCTTTTCCACTAACATGGCAAAAAATGACATTGTAACAACATCTCTTTGGACAAAGAAAACTAGGGAAACACGCCACTATACACTACGAAGCAGCTCCTGCCTTCCACATGGGAAAGGATGGAGTTCTCCATTGAACAATCATTTTAGTTCATGCCAATTTTCACTTTAAAAGCCATCTTGACACCTTCAGGAGGAAGTGCCCTGCAAGTTTATTGTTGCCTTTAATAGCTGCAGTCAGAATCGGCAGCAGTTCCTCCTGAGCAACACGCAGCTTAAGGACACGGTCATCGTAAGATGCAAGTCACCTTCTCATCTTAAAAGCGGAGGAAGAGAGGTAAAGGCGGTCATGAGATGGAGGACATTCCACCTGCTCAGAATACGACCTCACGGTAAGAACCCACCTCTCTCAAAAGCATAAAGCATGCCACAAGACGAAGATGCTTGTTGATAGCACAGCGAAAATGCTCAGCTTGCTGACATCAGTGTTTGCACACAGGCTTGTCGCAGCGAGCAGCAAGTGGCACCGCTTCACCACAGCGCCTGCGACAGCAATTCGGTATTGAACCATCTACACCGCATCAGAAAGCCTGACTCACCAACGTCCTCCAGTCACACTGGGTTTCAAAGTGGGAGGCCTGGAAGAGGTTGCCAGCAACCGTACGAGCAGATAGGAAGCAATGATTTGTACACACACATGCACATGCTCAATCTCAGTTTAAATAATTTCCAACATCCGTCTCTGGGAAAACAGCGCAATTACACAAATGCTTACAAAAATCAAGTTTTAACTAGCTCAGAAAATCTCTAGTTGGTTGAATCAGTGCAAGTGTCACATTATATCAGAAGTGATGGGGCTCTGACTCACATTTACAGAGAAAAGAGCCGCGCTGCTTCAGCGCTGCTTCAGCCCTGCCGGCATCCAGCCATCTGCTCCAACCTCCTCCCTGAGCCACTGACCCTGCAACTGAGCCAGCAGAAGAAAACCTGACTGTGCCTGAGCCCGTTCCATTCCGCCAGCACCTTCGCTTACATCCACCTATGATCAGAAGCCCGAAGCAAAGCAGCTCAGGTGCAGGCACGTTCCCTCCCGTGCCAGCTCCACGAGGGAGCTGTGCTGGCAGCCAGGGGCACCCCACCACAAAGCCCATCTACTGCAGCTCCAAACTCATGAAGCTTCTGCAGCCACACGAGATTTACCATTCAGTGAGATGCCTGCTTTCTACATCCTACGCTGTTAAATACACCACTCAGCCTCCATTTTGCTCTCCTGTACCCAGCAAAAACAGCAGCCCAGGTGACCTCAAGCATGAAGGGCTCCTTCCTTTTCTCTTTCGAGTACGTATATCTAGCTGAACAAAAGCAGGCAGTATGAAGTGCCCTAATTTTGAACGTCTTTACCACACCAATAAAAGACTTTACATACATGTAAATACAGTGGTGGAAGGGGCGAGGCACAGCAGTAATATCTGCCCTTCAGTTACTGATGCTGTCTTTGCTCCAGGGAAAGAAATTTGGTTTGCAAGCCTGTCATGCAGATACTTAGACACAAGCACCAGTTAGCTTCTCATAGAAACATGTGCCTGTGTAGTGGGGTGCAAGGGAAAGGGAAGTCCAACACAAAGCCAAATTTGAAAAAACAAACAAACAAAAAAAGCTAAGAGTTAGGAATTGTAGTTCCAAGACAAAATAACAGACTCAAGTTTTAAAGACAAGCAAATTGTGGTGCCTAAGCTTGAGCATTTTGAAACAGATGTAATTTTTAGGAGTACCTCAAGCACAGCATCCCTGTTGGGTACCAAAAGCACTTGAATATATCATGTCATATCAAATAGGCAAGTGATAGAAATCAAACTGCTTATTTGCATTCTCTTCCTTCAAAAGGGTGGGAGGGCAGCAAGCAGATTTCAACTGTTTGAAAGCTTGAGGTGTTGTAGTTTTTTGTTTATTTTTTAAAGCAAATTCTGGCTTACCTTACTCTCTTTGAAAATGAAAAAGAGTGAAATGATAGAAGGAAGTAGTAGTGGTGTACCTCTCATATTTGAGAGAAGCATCAACTGAGGAAAAGGAATAATAAAAGCAGAAAGCAGGAGCTTGAGAAAAAGTAAGCAGAAAAAAGCAGAGAAGCATAAATACGAAGAAATGTGAAGATTACAAAGGCATGGTTCAATGTCAAAAGTTATACGGGTCAAGATGCATTACATATGTTTGCTTTTGGAGAGCTATCAGTTGTTGATTCAGAGAAATGCACTTCTACCCTGGAGATGAGCCAAAAGCACATGAGACAGCTCTGGATGAATGGGTGTCTGAGTAAAAGAAGAGGTACGGGAAAATGATGTGAGAGGAACAAATGAAGCCAAAAGGATAGAGGACGAGCGTTCACGTCAGCACAACGCTTTCTCAGAAATAAGCTGTCACACTCACCTCTTTCCTACTCCCCCTACTCACTGCCTACAACTGGGGAATGACTTGTAAAGTTAGTACAGATTTTCCAGTCTCCAAAACCCAATCATTTTTTCAGATTGTAGCATGAGCAGCAAGCAACTGCAGGAACATACATGACATCTTCCTCATCAATGAGAGTTTCACCTAACAGTTCAGACGGACAAGGCGTAGATCTGTTCAGAAACCACTTGGGCCCACGCGTACTCAAAGGAGCGCAGCACATTTCTACCACATTCTGTAGATCGCTGGCTGAGCAGCAGCTTCCTAATCAAATCAGTCAAATAATAAAAGTGACATAGAACTCACGGTGCTCTCAACCGATCAATAAGTAGCAACTTCAGATCTCTAACAAGTGAGGCAATTAGAAACTGCTTCAGAATAATACCTTCTAAAGAAGGAGCCTCCCCTCCTTCCTCCGTAGGGTTACCAGCCCTCTGTAGCCCAACCACCACAGGCGTGCTGAGCGCCATTCTCAATCTTCAGGCTGCGGGTACTGGGAGGGTTTTTTTGGTCTGTTTGCTTTGGTTTAGTCTTCAGAGGATGAGACATACTTTCAGTGCAAGTACTCTTTGAAGACCAAACCTTCCTTATTATTACAAAAATTAGATATCATTGTCATCCTCTACTTGCATTCCCTTTTTAAGAAAATTATAAGTGATGCAAGAATGACAGAAGAGCAGTATACCCACACAGAATTTTACGCAGTTCTATAAAGCCAACGATTCTTCTTTGCATCAAGATTTCTGGTTAGAATAACCCCCAATTTCACATCAAAATGCCACGACTTGTCACCAAACATGGTTCATCACATTCAGTTACACGGCAGATAAGCCCAAAGACACAATACCAGTTGTAGCATTCAGCTCCCGCAGAGCACATAGCTCACGGCAGTGATGGAATCAGGTAGGGAACAGCTACCAGCTCATCCTGCATTAACAGTTCTGAGTCATGCAACTGCAGAGAACATTTATCTCTGAAGGATCAAGTGTTAATATACAGATAAGATGTAAAACTTAGTTATTACACAACCATTTATGACTATAAAGCATTACAGTTTTGATCCTACATTTGCATTCTGGTATTTGCCAAAGTCCAGAACTCGCCCTCGGAGGCTCTACTGACGGTGATGAGACTGCACACAGAAGCAAGTGTCAGCCCACACAGAAAACCCTTCCAAAATGAGGCCTGATCATGCCAAGCAGAGGAGAGCAGCACCCAGTCCTGATGCAGTACTACCAGCAGACACCTTCAATACCTCCTTAAACACTGGGACACCAACATCAACTGTATCATTCCAACTACACCAAGGATGCTCAAGAAGTTTCAAAATGTCTGCAGAAGATTTACAATGAATAAATCCCTCTAAAGTCATCTGGAGCCCGCAGAAGACGACTCACCTGCTGAGCTCACGTAGATATTTAGCCTTGGGTCACCTGCTGAGCATTTTAACCTTCTTAAATGTCACTGGGATGCTGAGATGGTCCATGCTTAACTGGTACAATTTAGAGTTTACTAATGTCACTATCTTCTCTAAAGACACCAAGCAGTGATCTGTGCTGTTCAACCCTATCGATTTTTTTCCTGCCACAAACCACAAAGCAAGCTACAGTTCTTTTAAAGATGTGAAGTAGCACCAGCTCTTTACAAAGAACACAGTAATTCCTATAGCAAGTATTTTAACAGCGATGGTGCCTCCGTACTTTCAAATAAAAAATGGTGAACTGCATTTTTCATACCAAGCACCTAGTTCTTTACCACCATGCATACTTAATTTAGCCACTCCAACAGAAGTGCAAAAAATGAGTATTTTTGATTTGCTGTCACAGAGATGGTTTCCTGAAGATTCACAGCAACGGCAAAAAAGGCCTGAGGAGGAGGATGCCAGAAGCCTGCCCAAAATATAAATCCAAAAGTCTAAAGCAAACACAGCAGACAATAAGACCAAACTCACCTCCAGCAAGTTACCACCACGAGCTGAAAGTGATGCTGTTACGGAGTGATGGACAGCTAGGTGCATACAAACCCGTACAGCTCTGCCTCCCTTTCACTAAACTGGAATTCTCGCCCACGAGCTATTAAATGACTTCAAGAGAAAAAAACAAAAAAAGCCCAATCTATGAACGAGCAAAAGATGCTGCTGTTCTTGCACTCAGCTCTGTGAGACAGGGTGGCTCTTTGTGCACCTGTCAGTTTTGATTCTCAGGAGAGGAACTGGCAGAGAAGCAGCTGCCTTGCTTCCTGACCGTCCCGAACCTGTTGTTTTACACTCACTCCTCCTGCAACAGGAACACGAGCTGGAAACCTGCAGCACGGAAGCCCTTCCACTTTCAGCCTCAAACCTCAGTTTTCCACAGAGCACAGTAACAAGAACAGCAGTGCACGTCCCTCGGCATCTCACCAGATCGTATTTTCAATTACATAAATCAACACTAGCTGATTTCAGCCAGCACCCCCTGTGACATCTGGACAGACGTGTTCGCACTGCTTTCAGTCAGCAAATAAACAGCTACAGGCAGAGAGCAGAGACAGGAAGGCTTCAGTGCCACTTACTCAAATGCAAAGAAGAGCCCGCTGGTGACCAGGATGAGGACAAGAGTCAGGTAGAAGACTCCAGTCTGTCGAGCCATCATGATCCTCCCGTTGCAGAAGAATTTGTTCCTTCCAGGAAAAACCTCCCATTTTCTCTTGGGAGCTGTCTTCTTTTTCTTATGGGGAGACTCCATGGGAGACGAGGAGCTGTGCGTGCTGATCTGACTGTACTCGCAGTCTTTCATGGGCCCACTGCCACCTCCAGGAGTCATCAAGAGAGCGTACAACGTGGGGAGCACCCCACCGAGCAGCACGGGCGGCAGAGATCTGTGCAGAGCAGGCACCCCCTGCACCGGGCGGCAGAGGCAGCCTGCTAGCGGGGCAGCAGCCAGTGCCCTCCGCAGGCGCTGCTTAACCCTTCGGGAGCCGCAGCTGTCATAGCAGGAGCGCTTCCCAGAGATCCTTTCCTTCCTTCCTCTGCCAGTTACAAAACCACCACGTAGCACAATCCTCTGTCCGACAACTTATGACAAAACGAGACCAAAAAGAAAAAAAAATTATAAAGCAGTTAGCCTGTCCGAAAAAAAAAATATATCAAGTCTTTTTTTGTTGTTGGTTTGTTTTCCTCTCCGAGTTGCTGTCCGGCGGGGAGGGCAGTCTCCTCCCTCCCAGGCGCTCTCCCAGCAGGTCAGCGGGGCGCCCGGGCCAGGGGCAGCCACCGAGTCTATCGTTCATAGAGATTTGTTATAATCCTCCTTGGCGCGGCAGATCTCACTGCTAAAAATGACCGCTGCTAAAACGCTCCCCCGAGAGCCGCGCGGAGCGGGTGGTTACGAAGCAGGCAGAAGGCAGAGGGCGAGGGAGCGGCCCGGCACCCCGCAGCCGCAGGCTCAGGCTCCGGCCGGGGCCGGGCGGCAGCGCCTCACGCCCCCTCCCCGCCCCGCGCCCCGGGCGGCGCCGGCAGCCTCC
>WBMW01000273.1:391335-409494 GCA_013396635.1 Penelope pileata | reverse complement strand
TTTTATCCCCCCCCCCCCCCCCCCTCAGTGCATACAGGAAATGAGCTTAGTGTTTCAGAGAAATAAGTCATGGGTCATACCCATCTGTACTCTTCACGGCACATCTGCTTTCTGATTTCTTGGTGTCTCCACTACTGACTGTAAATTCCTTATTGCTAAGACAGGCCTCTGTCTTCCATTCAGCACGTTTAATATTGAAACAAGTGGCTGTGGAAGCAATGAATGAAATGAAGCCAGATTCCCCTTCCCCATCACAACAACCTTGTCTTCCCCCACAATGCATGTGATGCTCCTCTTGTCACAAGAGAATCATATGCTGTGGCTAACATGCTGACTGGCCAGCTCACTGCTGCCAAGTGACAAAAAGTGTAATGGTATAAAATGGGTAACTGGCTGAGCAGATCTAGTAGCTCACAACCACCAGAGGAGGAAGGCCTCCCTCTGTCCCACTTTCCACCCTCCTAAATTAGCGGTGAAGGGTGGCAGTTGTCCTCTCCTCTCCTCAGACCTGCTCAAGTATTTCCACCTTCCCCCTTGCAGTCTCTCCACTGCTAGTCAGACTTTTTGCTGAGCTGCCTTGCTACAAGTACCAAGGTTATCACCAGAAAACTACTCACTCCTCCCAAGTTTATAGAATCATAGAATATCCCAAGTTGGAAGGGACCCGCAAGGATCACTGAGTCCAACTCCTGGCTCCACATAGGACCATGCAAAATTAAAACCCTATGTCTGAGAGGATTGTCCAAATGCTCCTTGAATTCTGGCAGCTTGGGGCTGTGGCCACTGCCCTGGGGAGCTGTGCCAGTGCCCGACCATCCCCAGTGAAGAAGCTGTTCCTAATTCCTTGCCTGACCTACCCCTGGTGCAGCTCCATGCTGTTCTCTTGGGTCAGAGAGCAGAGATCAATCAGCACCCGCCCCTCCGCTCCCCTCGTGAGGAAGCTGTAGGCCACCATGAGGTCTCCCCTCAGCCTCCTTTGCTCCAGGCTGAACAAACCAAGGGACCTCAGCTGCTCCTCATGCATCTTGTCCTTTAGACCCTTCACCATCTTCACAGCCCTCCTTTGGAAGCTCTGTCATAGTTTTATGTCCTTATATTGTGGTGCCCAAAACTGCACACAGTGCTTGAAGTGAGACTGCACCAGTGCAGAGGGACAGTCCCTCCCTGGGAGAGGGCTGGGCCTGATGCACCCAGGGTACAGTTGGTCCTTTTGGCTGCCAGGGCACACTGCTGACTCAGATTCAACTTGGTACCAACCAGAACCCCCAGATCCCTTTCTGCGGGGCTGCTCTCCTGCCTCTTGTCCCCCAGTCCGTACATAGATCCAGGACTGCCCCTTCCCAGGTGCAGAATCCAGCCCTTGCTCTTATTAAGCTTCATGTGGTTGGTGACTGCGCAGCCCTCTAGTTTGTCAAGATCTTTCGGCAAGGCTTGTCTACCCCCAAGGGAGCCAACAGCTCCTCCCAATTTAGTGTTCACTGCACAGCAGTTCATTTTCTGCAACTTTATCATGCTGTAACAGCTCAGCAGAGGACATGACAAAGCATCACAAGGGAGGGGCAGGAGGAGCACACTGGCCTGCAAAAGGGAAGTGAAAGAGGAAAGAGGAAAACAAAGGTGCAGGCAGCAAGACTGCAGCCAGCAGCTAGATATGGCTAGGCTGCCGCTGAACTCCATGCTCAACCAGATCTGCTAACAGAGGCATCCGCTAAGTGCAAGAGCTGGCAGAAAACGAGAGGAGACAATACGCAGCTTAAAGACAGAAAAGGAAGGGGGAGCAGGACCTTCCCCGGTTGGGTAGTGAAGAACTGTTAAATAAGCTCAAGCCTTCTCATTAAGACTTCCTCAGGACAGCAATATATAACGACCGAGTTCTTCCCACAGTGTTGGCCTTAATTTGTCTTCCTCTCTTTCATTGATTTTCAGGAAACTTCTAAGAACTTAATTGTACTTGAAATTGCTACTCTCTTTGCTATTTAGCTGAGCAAGTTCCAGAGTCTTTCTCTAGAGAAAGAAGGGAATTCTCACTGACAATTTAAGCCATTGTGTAAGTCCATTCTCATAGGAAACAAAATAAAAATAAAAAACCAATATATTCCAACCTGCAAATGCTCATGGGTGCTGTCAATGGCAATTATTTTAATTAACTAATTAAGACATTAAAATGTTTTGAGTTAGAGTTCTTTAAATACTATCTCCTGCTTAAAAGAATATTCCTTTTACAGGTCTTTTTTTCCCCCTCTTGTTTCCTGTTGTAGGCTGTAGAAGGGACCAGATTCTGTGTAGATGAAAGAATAACCACAAATATAGAACCACAGAATCACAGAATGGTTTGGGTTGGAAGGGAGCTTAAAGGTCATCCAGTTCCAAACCCCTGCTGTGGGCAGGGCTGCCCCCCACCAGCTCAGGCTGCCCAGGGCCCATCCAACCTGGCCTTGACACCTCCAGGGATGGGGCACCCACAGCTCTGGGCAGCTGTGCCCGTGCCTCACCGCCCTCTGAGTGAACAATTTCCCCCTACCATCTAGTCTAAATCTCCCCTTTTAGTTTAAAACCATCCCACCTTGTCCCATCACTATCAGACCATGAAAAAAGTCTGTCTCCCTCCTGATTATAAGCTTCTTTTAAGTATTGGAAGGCCGCAATTAATTTTCCTGGGAGCCTTTTCTTCTTCAGCCTGAACAAGCCCAGCTCACTCAGCCTGAAATATGCTCAGATTTATCTCATATACAACCTTTTCCCCCCACCTCTGTGTATGTTTCCTGTCTGCTGCTTCCTTTCTCTTCTCTGCTGTCATAGCAAACAGGCTCTTGCAGCACTGTGGAAAAGTAGGAGCTCGTTTTCTGCAGCAGAGCACAGGAAAGCACTGTCACCCAACTCACGCAGGAGCATGATGCTCATTTTGAGAAAAGCCTTCCTTATAATTACAGTCATGAGTTTCACTGTTTTGGACTACATACTTCAAGCAGCCCTTGCTGTCAGAGGAACACAACCATGATGTGTTTATGTGAAGTAATGCAAAGTACATAATAGTTTTCCTGGAGGAATTAGGCCATTAGAGATTTCTGAAAATCCCAGAGGGGGGCTATCTGCATCATTGAACACTTAACTAGGCCATCTGAAAATGGAGACAACTGCTTTTGAAAATCTCTTTAATGCTTCATTGTCACAATTCAGCATCATTAACTGGGAAGATTTAGTCTTCTTCAGCCTGATTCCTCTTGCTTCCTTCTTTTCTTTCGCATCCTCCTTTCCCTGCCTTCAACTTGTTTTTGTGTCTCTTACACACTCACCCTCCCCTGCTGCATATACTTTCCACCAGAAAACAGCAACTTCTTGGTTTTCATACTCACTCCTTTTCCTGCCATAAAACAATGAGCAAAAAGAATAAGGGAGAACAGGTCATTTTACACCTCTGAGAGCTATTGTTTTCTGGACAATAAGCCATGACAGGAGTGCAGTGCAGCAAGGACCAAATTAATGTCCAATTTGTAAGGCCTATGTTCCTTCCCTCCCGCTAGCAAACAGGATAAGAAACTTATTTCATTTACTTGATAATGTATACTCTAGAACCTGAATATTCAATGAGCTCTGTAAACAAAAGGACTAGATATGACTCACAAATCATACGGCTGACAACACCGCAGTAGAGAAAAGAAGACTGACAATCAACAGAAATGTGTTTATGTCTCTGACCACGCTTGTATATCATCAGTGACACATTTCTCCTCTTTGTTAGTTTATTTACTACAGTGATCATTCCCATATTTCTGTGGACACTTAAATGGATGAGCTTTGCTCTGCACAAAACCTTGTGCTTGGCTACGTGTGCAGTTATGGCATCAGAGTTTTAGCAATTACTTACACTAGTAGCGGATGCAACATTTTTGGATGGAAATGTGCTTTTAAGTTCATAAAAGTTTGTTTCATACCACAGTGAGTGGAGTGGCTCACTTTTAAGTGTTCTTGGAAGTTTGCATTCTTCAAATGTGCCTGGGCCTCATAAGACATATTTCTATTTTTTTCCCTGTAAGATTATTATCCATTAATTATTTTTATGGTATTAACGGAATGGAAAATGCTTGGGATTATTTGCACGGTTAAGACAAGGTTTTGACCAAGATTCTGAGAGTGACTTGTAACGGCTTTAGAATATATGCTTTGAGCACCAAAATAGGAGAACGAGTTCATAAATCTGTATTTCTGTAAAATTAGTTTATACTAATCTAATAGCATTCAGATAAATGAATTCTGATGAGCAAATAGCAGCCTCTAGCATAATCACATCTTAAACCAATAAAACTGTAACCAGCAAATCCAAGAAATTCATTCAGAATTCTAAAGAAAATTATTCATGCAATAAATAATATGCAAAGATTAGTCTTGGGAGCATTATAAATCGGTATGTTTTACTTGCTTAAAGGGACTGTAGGTACAGAATACTAACAGGAATATAACAGAAAAAAAATCTTAGCTTCAGAAAAAAAAAGAGCTTGGGGGAAAAATTTAAACTCATGTTTGATATAAAGGCAATGAAAGTGCTTACCAGTAACCAGTCTCTCTCACTGTAAAATCCACATATACATTTGTACCACCAGTGTGCATGAGTAGAAACTGGAGAACAGGCAACCATGGGCACCTCCAAAATGATGGATGCTCAGTAAAGTCAATGGCTGAAGATTCAGGTGGCTGCTCAGAGCTGAGGATGGTGATTTACAGAGGGGAAAAATTAAGCACCTGCTGCTCATAGGAGAAACTGCAGGTGAATTTTTAAGGATACCTTACTCAAAAAGAAAATCCTGTAGACGGAAATCATCTGTAAAGACCTGCATTTCTCCACTTTCAAAGGCAACTGCAACCAGGAAGGATTCCTCCACAGAGGAATGCTAACATGAAGAAAATTGCCAGTAGCATGAAGATTTATGAGATAGGATTTATGAGAACATACTTTAGCCTCCTTTTTTTTTGTGATTCTTAATGCAGGCCAACTGGTGCAGACTAGCTTTCAGCATGCAGATCAAAGCTAGGGCTTCCCTGAGCACACTGGCTTCAACTTTATCCTTTTTCACACTCAGGAAAGCACATTTTAGTGCAAAATCCATCCTCCGCTTTTCTTTTTTTCCTTTTGTCTGCATACCACAGCCTTATTATGCACCGTGTAGAACACTCATCAACTGTCTGCCTCTAACCACAATATCTAACCACAACATGATGCTTAGAGTAAGACCAACACACACTGGTAACCTTTGCATAGCATACACCATGAACACATCCTACCTCCTGTGATTTTGCCTGCTGTAAGTGCTACTGTACCTGCTGCTTCTGCAACAGCTCAGGAAACCATGACAGCATCTCAGGCCACTCCTGGGCCTGCCAGGGACAGGTAAGCCATCTCTAGATGTCACCTCTCAACACATTCCTGAAACCTCTAAATTTACATGAAGTAGGATTTATTTATTTATTTATAAATAGATAAATACCAAAATTTCACCTAGATAAGAACCAATACTTCACGACTTCAGACATTTTGCATCTTGTAGACTGACATTCCCTGTGGCACCGTGCTATGCTCTGTATCTGAGATGAGCAGCAGATAATCAAGAATTCTTGGCCACAGGAAGCCACATGCGAGATGCCTGTCTGTCTGAGTTAGCACCTGCCGTTCAGCGCTGGCAGTCTGGGCACCCATGCATATTCAGGAGGCAGCTGGTGCAGTTCAGCTTTGGCAAATCTGAGGTGGGGCTGTTTGCAGTTGAGATCTTCAAAGCCATTCTCCCAAGCCTCTCTACCCGTATAATCTTCAGCAACACTGAAAATACTGTCAGCTCTCTTCCCAGTGTGGATTTCCCTGTTGCAGGGAACAATAGATGGAATTCACATTCCCAGAGGCTGTCTCTATACGGTTCTTATAATTACACTAAGAGAAAAGCTATCATTGTGATTTTCAGCTCTTCACTCATCTAAAGTGGGTAGCTGGCACTCTCTCCCCCTTTGCAGAACCTAGGCTTCTGCAAAGCGAGGGAGCCTGTGTTTACTTCAGGAATTTTAGCTTTCTTATCTTGAATGAAGTAGCCCTACCCAGTCAAGCTGCACATGTGCAGCGTTGCAGGGGACCATGCCCTCAGCTCACTGCCCGTGTAGCCTACTAGGATACAGAGGACACCAATTCCTACGTTCTTCAAAAATCCCTCTCTGCATGAAGGAGGCAGCGAACCCTTCAATGTGGATTATTCCTATAAGATTATGTTTTGCAGTGTATCTATATCCATCTCAGCACTGCTGCCTCCAACCAGTTCAGGGCCCTGGGATGGCAGGTGTGGTGTTAGCAAGGGCACAGCCCCACAGGCAGCACCTAGGTCTATAGAGCCAGAAAGGCACTGCTTTAATTAATGCCCATTCACACCAGTGCTCATCGAGCAGAATTTTTCTCTCTATGTGGTCAAAAAAGCACTCATTTCCTTCCTTCCTCCCCATCTCCTCAAGAAGACAAAAGCAAAAGTTTCCTGTTCCTCTTTACACAAAAAGACCATCCCCTCCCCCCTCAAGCCTCCCACTTCTTTATCCCACCTCCTTCCAAAGTGAGGAAAAGCAGAGGTTTTACTCCTCACCAACCTCTCCATCTCCTTAACCCTCAGAACTCCCCTCCAGAGTCTCAGCAGGTGGCAGGCTCAGGAGCACTCTTTGCACAGGCCAGTGCCCAAGGCTCATACAGAAATAAAACCCAAGTGCTCTCAGGCAAGTGAACAGTATCCTGCTGCTTGGCTGCCTGTTCATATCCCCTCTGGATGGAGGCAGCCCATGTTCCTTACCATCTCGCTTGAGGATACCAGCCCTGGAGCTGAGATCAGGGGAGAAAACGCAAAGAGCCCTCCAAGCCCTAACCCAGTACCCACCTAGAACATGCTGCTCACAGTCCTGGGAGATGCTATGGCAGCAGAGGTTTCTCTTCCAGGTGGGAAGAAACGACACAGGTCCTGGAGTCCAGCACATGCCTGGCAATTATCCTCAGGAGCTGTCAGGCTGAACATTTATCTGAAATGAACCAAAAATGCTTCCATGCGTGCATCAACATGAGACAGCTGAAAACACAGGCATGCTGTAGCAAGAATCCCAGCTGGCCAAACACCAAGTACACAAAGAGCAGTACTGTGTTGTTTGAATAAAATCTTTGATCATGAAATGCTTTGTCTCTGTCAAGTGGCTGAAAACTGAAATGGTGTTGAATGTGCTCCCTCTTATATGAATAGCAGCCAAATGTACGGGCAGTGCAGGAGCATGTCGTCTATAGACACTCAGATTTCTCCCATATCCAGTGAGAGGGCATAATTATTGCACGGCTTGAAGACAGAAATACAGCTGGCAAGGACGCAACTCTCTTGTGCTAGGTCTGGATTTGAGCAAAGTTTTTATTGCAATGGCACGTTCTAATGAAGTTTTTAGATTTCAAGAATTCTCAAGAGAGAAAGGAATTTATTAGAGAGAAAATTCAGACTTTGCAAAATTTGACTGGAAAAAAAATCAGAGATTTTGTAATTACTAAAATTTATTTAAAATACTTGTTGCTTTAAAAAAATGCTATTTTCAATATTGAGTTAGAGAGGGAGTAATGAATTTTTTAGTAGGTTAGGCTTTCAAATTTTGAATGTTACATTTTAATTTAAAAGTTACTAAAGTATATAATTTTGTAACTAAAATTCAGAGTTCCTCCCATCCCTAGCAAGTGCATTTGATTGCACTGTAAGATTCTTTATAAAATGAACTGAAATTCATTTTGTGAGGGGAACATATTACGCTGCCATTTTAACACACAGGAAAACAGAATGAATTGTATTGATCAACAAACTTCTTGAGGTTATAGAAAGCTAAGCTAACTAGAGGAGCTCTGAGAAATTGCGTTTGTGGCTGCAGTTCTTCGCTGTCTGGGAAGGCGTTGTGGTTTGACCCAGCAGATAGCTAAGTCCCACACAGTTGTTTGCTCACCACCTTCCCCCCTGCAAGTGGGATGGGGGAGAGAATTAAGAGAAAAATGCAGTAGAACCCGTGGGTTGGGATAAAAACTATTTACTAAGAGAGCAGAGGAAGCAAAAGAAATAACAGTAGTTTTATATATATATATGTACACAAAAGTAGATTATATACAAAGCAAGGGCTCACCCCCCACCGACCGATACCCAGCCAGTTCCCAGGAGGAGCAGCAGCCCCTCCCCAGCTATCTTCCCCTCCTTAAATCACATGATATCATATGGTATGTTATATCTCTTTGGTCAGTTTGGGTCAGCTGCCCTGGTCCTGTCCCCTCTCAGCTCCTTATCCCTGCCCCTTTGCTGGCAGAGCAGTACACGAAGCTGAAGAATTGAAAATGTCCCTGGCTCTGTTCAACACTGCCAGGTGTTATCAGTTTTGTTTTTCTTCTAGAACCAAAGCATAGCCTCATACCAGGCACTACGAGACAAGTAATTTCTGTTAGAAATTAAGACAAAAGGCCTGCTGCACTCAGCAATGGAGGTGGAGTACTGCTTGGAACACAGGCGCATGAGATTAAGGCATACATCACAGGTGGTCATCATCTGCACGGCCAGGTGCTGCTTTTATATCCCCCAAAAGCATGTGAGACCAGAACATTTTGTCATGTCTCTGTCTACCCAGGGCAATGAATGCCACAGTCCTGACACCGCAAACTTTAAAATGAATCTTCTTATTTTACCTCAAAGATAGAACTAGGCAGACTCTCTTCAGTTATTGTTTCTTCCTTGCACCTCCCCACCGAAACCTCTGTTGTGCTTCATATCAGGCACCATTACTCTTTCCTGTCAGTTCAAGGGATCGTCTTCCCTCACCTGAAGAGCTTTATGTATTTGTTTGTTTCCTCCCTTTTGCTGAGCTGAAAGCATTTTAAATGTCAGCTATGGATCAGAAACCTTTGGCTAGTTGGTAACATCTGTGTCTCTATATTGCCAGGTAGGTCCAGCTGACCTTCCAGGGGTTCATATACCCTCTAACAAAGCAAAAGGTCCATGTTTGCCCCGTGCGACACCAGATTTCATAAAATCTGCCTGATATGCATACATCCAGCATGTGTGTACTTCTAAACGCTTCTAAAATTAAATACTCCATTTTCTTTCTCTAGTCCTTCCTTTTATCTACTTTGTAGCTGTTATTAGTGTTAACTTTGTGACCAAAGCAGAGCAGCTTAGAAAATAAAATCTGCAGTAGGTCAAAAATGTACAGTGTTTTTCTAGAGAACAAAAAGCTCCGTCCAATGAACACAGGAGATGAGAAGCCAGCGGCTGGTTTTAAGCTTTATTTCTGGTCTAAATCCAAAGACCTCTTTATAGCCTAATAGAATTATAGACTCGAGTCTACCATTAATAGCATGCATGGCGCCAGTGTAATAAAAAATGGAAATTCATTGTCTAAGAATGATTTATGAAGTTCAGTAATTCATGTCAGAGTTTCCACAACATTATGGTTCTCAAAAAATCCCAGGTCCAACTAACAGTGCTCAGTCAGACATTGATCCCTTAATGAATGCCTGCACTTTACTGATTTTACTTTGGCAATGTTACAAGCGTGGAAGTGAGAGAGGAAGAGAATATGTGCAGTGAAATATTGAGCAACATTTCTGGTATGCTTTGTACTTGCAATCTTTAAGTTATTCATTTCATCTTTCCACGCTCAGGGACAAATATGTACCACAGAACATGTAACTTCTCCTGAAAAAATCCACATTCTTAATATTGAGTTCTTCAAAAAACGTAATAAACAAATGTGAGCAAGCAAAGATCAGATTTGAAGATTGTTTTAGCAATAGCTTTTAATTCAGATGACCACGCATGAATAAAAATAATCCACAGGAAATATTAAGTAGCTCATTTTCTAACACGCATTGCCCGTGGTGTCTCTGTAGCTCACACAAAGTGAGCTTACTCACTTTTTTTTAACCATGCGCATTTAGTTTTAATGGTTCAGCTCTTCTTTGGTCATCAATAGGGAGCCTTGTTACCATGGTGACAGACAGATGGATTAATGCGATGTTTAGAGAGATACAGCAGTGCCAAATTTTGATATATACAGTAAGCAGTAATGTGCTGCCTACACAAGAGGGCATGCATGCAGAAAATCTGAGGGACAGTCTTCCATAGGCACAGAGCAGGCTTTGACACAAAATTCCCACTATCTTTTGACATAAAGTGGCCATCTATCTCCTACTTAGGCCCTTCGAAAATTGCCTGTTGCAGTCAGGCACAGGTGCTTTGGAAACTCAAAGTGAATGTCTAAGGAGGCCAGGGCTGCTGTCAACATCTAACAAGTAAGCTGTATCTACTAGGCCATGAATCTGCTGGTCATCTGAGAGTCATTATCTGCAATCCACTGCTTGAAGTGCAGTTTGACACTTTCAGCTGAGACTGCAGCATTTGCCTGTTTGCATTACTCACTGCAGCTCTCACTGGTGAGAAAAGAATGTGAGGTACACAACATCAACTGGATTTTTACGGAGCCCAGACAGACTGCATGTCGAGTAATTCTTCCTAACAACTTTCACAGTTCCTTCTCCCTCAGACCTTAATGACTGGCACCTTCACTGCCCATCTCACCCCCTTCCCTAGAGCTGCTAATGAGCTTTCCTGCGTTTAGAGTATTAGCTTAATGGTTTGTGTCTTGCAAAAATACTCAGATGGAGAAGAAAATAATATGGAAACAAAAGGTGACAGTTACATTATGAATTCCCCAGCTCAAAGAACTATGAGATTTTGTTAGTTGCATCGTTTATTTTTTTCTCTGTGCGGTGCTTGAACCATTCTATTATTGCAGAACATCTTCAGTGCAGAAAACTACAATAAGCAGCTACATTCACTGGTATTTTTAAAAGACAGTTTGACCTGCAGACTGAAATTCTGGCACAAACCTGGCGCTCTTAGAAATACTCTGAATGTGAAATCAGAAGTACTTTAACCAGATCACACAATTAATTTATGTTACAAGAATAATTCAATTAGAAATGTTTATCGTCCATCTACACAAAGCGATAATTATCGTTCATCACGATACTAACATTCAGCTCTCCTTCCAGGCCTTTTTTAATTGTGATATTAACTACAGCAATTAAGTTCTGTGAATGACCGCAAAAACGCCCTTTGGATATCATCTTCACTGGAGCTGATTAGGAGAAGTATATACTTCATATTCATGCTAATTAATTTTGTGGCTGGATTTCTCAAGCAGGTGACGTACTACATCTGAGTCAATTTTATATTGGCCACCTCCCAAATACAAGTAAAATTCCAGTCCCATTTCTTTTCCCAGTGTTTTGCAACATATGCCATTGCTAAATGTTCCCAGTCCAGAGTAGTTGGCCTCATGAGGACACCCAGTGGCAAGGCCTGGGCACAGCAGCTCTCCTCCTGGCCCATTTGCGCATCCAACAGAGCAGTTTCTAAACGTGGTGCTGGAGGTGCTCCTACTGCTGAGCGTTGGCCCATGCTAGTAACATTTCTCTCCGGTGCTGGGAGACATCATAACTTGGTGAGTTAGATCTGAGTCAGACAAAAACGAACCATATTTGACGTCATGCTTACCCAGCCCCTGACTATTTGAGACCGGATTTGTGAGGGAATCTGCCCACCCACAGCACGTCACACAAGCTGGGGGGAAGCTCAGGACGTTCCCCAGTCCAGCCTCCTTTCAAAGCAGGGTCAGCTGTGAGGTTGGACCAGGTCTGGCTTTAACCAGATGGATCTGGAAAACCTAGAAATAAGATGACATGGCCTCTGTGGGCAACCTGATCTAAGCCCTACTGTCTTCATGGGGGACAGTCACGGGGACCTGTTTGAGCTACGGACAAAGAAGTATCTCATGAAGCCCACAGCAGGAAACACATGGGATAGCCAACTCTACATACTGTATTGTCACCAAGGGCTCTCCTCTGTCCTGCCAACCGTAGTTTTGGAAATTTCCAGTTCTGGCCACATGAGCCAGGGACTGAAATCCTTAAGGATATGGTATCCAGTAAAAAACAACAACAACAAGAAGCTCGTGAACATACTTGCTAGGTCTCTAAAGCAATGGTAACATCACAGGAATTGGGAAGGGATCTGGGATTTGCCTCTCTAGTTAAGAAAGGAATGTGGGCACAGCCGAAGAGATGTAAATATATTTTACTAACAGAAAAAGAGTATTTTAAACACTGAGCAGGTAATAAAACATGCAATTTAGTGAGAGATAAGAATAGAAAATAAGTAGATACACGTATGTGGATGAAATCCCTCCAATGTCCTCAGAGGCATCCCACAGAAACCCATTATCTCCTGCAGCTCCCCGTGAATGCCAGTCAGTGCTCCCCAGGGGCTCCCCGAGTGTCCTCATCTCTGCAGAACCACATGAACACAATCCGAGACATGCGACATCCTCAATGCATGATACCAACATCTCTGAAACTCGCAGTGTGCCTCTGATCAGCCCCAATGTCATCACGCATGAGTGCTAATTTGAGATGTGTAACTGGAATGTCAGCCACACTGCCCATGGGACTTCTGCCATCTCCTGAACGGTGGCCAGGCTCTGGCCTTACAAAGCAAGGACACTGTGGCATCAATGCAACATTCAGGCACAGTCAGTCTTGTCCTAGGTTAAGCCCGATCTACTGAATAACCAAATGGAAAAGTTAAATAAAAAAATAATTTAATCTTCTGCAGCAGTAAATGATAAGATAGATAGACAGAAAGGTGGGCCTGTGTTGAAGGAGATGACTAGGCACCCAGAGATCAGACCTCCAAGCCTGTGCTTTTGCCAAGAAACTAAAGGAAAACTTTGCGCAAACTGATTGATTTCTTCATTTCTTCTTCTCTAAATAGAAAAATACCCCTCACATAAATCTCTGAAGCTAGCTCAATCAATATTTTTAAAGTGTCTTCTGTTCCTCAGATGCAAGGCTCTTGCTATAATTGTTATGTCTGACAAACGATCACTGACTTTGACAGTATTTCTGTGCCTAAATGATTTAAATCAATACTCAGTGATCAGATTTTTCTAGAAGAGTTCTGAGGACTTACTCTCTGTGTGGCAACTTCAGACACCAGATTCTTATGCGAGACACAACAGTAACCAGCTTATTACCATAAAAACAGAAAATGCTGTAGAAATGAAATCATAGCTACAGAATGTTTCCATTCTATTCCAATAGACCAGAAAACTGTTCTGAAATACTTAAGCAGTTTCCTCATGCCTCTGCCTACACACAAAGCAATGGGTGCCCCGTACTTTCAAATACCAAAGCTTTCAGAAATACAGGAAATGACCCAACGCAGTCAAAGAGTAAAACCCAACTCTTCCAAGAGCTGAAGAACAGCTCAACTGCTTTCTCTCCCTCCAAAACCAATATGTGGCTTTCTCCCAAATTCTTTTACATAATTAAATTCTGTTACTGAACGTCATTTTAACAAGTATTTAAATCAACCTCCTGTATGTTTTGAATTGGGTTTTCTATCTATCTCCAAACCTGATGCTGTGCTTCATCTGCCAACTTTCTCTGCAGTGGCACTGAAGACTGCTCTAGACAGATGCCACCAGACAGCTGGATAACTCAGCAGGCATATTTATTACGTCCCAGTGCACTTACAAACTAGCCCGTTCTCCTCTGAAGACCTGGATTTTGACCTTGGTCCTCAAGCGAAACCAGCCTGCACCATGGATTGCCAGTGTTCTCACCTCACTGCAGTCCTTCACAATTAGCTGTCTGCTCATAAGAGGATGTGCAACAGGAGAAACACAGGCCAGCATTATGTTAAGAAGTTTGCACACAGTGCTTTTCCTTCTTGATATAGCTGCTCACAGGCAGGTGTACCACATGTACATGAGGGTTATTAAAAACCCAAAACCAAAACAGTGTAGGGAATGTATTTATGCTAAACCTGTTTCTTTTGCGTTTCTGTTATATTTCTTTTCTTCCTTGTGCTCTTGCTTAGTGTGTTCCCACACTTCACCTTCATAAATACTGTACATTTTTTATGAACTTCCTTAAAACAGGCACCAATTTTTCAGGAAAACTTAATCATATGATGTAGAAATCATAATCATAACTTCAGAATCATAGATGGAGATTTACAGACTTTGAAGCTGAAAACTTTGGTTGCCTCACACTGTCTGCTTTTGCTTTACCATTTTTTTAACAACAAAAGAGCTCCACTGAAGGAAGCCCACCACCCATAATGGCTTTGTTGTGAAACTCAGCATCCTGACCATTGCAAACCTCCACAAAAAGAAAACATGCACACAGCGCCTGAACCTGGCATTTACCATTTACTTTGTTAAATTCTGACTTGTAGTCAAATTAAATTAGTAAAAGCAATGCATTTTTCAACTCTACCATCACCTATATAACCTACTTACTTGCTTATACATTTTCATGACCTCATTTTAGGAAGATTTGAATATTTGATGCTAGAATCATTAAAATTGGTCTTTTGAACAAAAATGTACCTACTTTTAGCAAAAGATAACTGAATTTTAGAAAAGATTACTGGTTATTTCTGAGTAGCTATATGTAGACCACTCTGTTTGCTTGTGGATTGTAACAGTGGCAGAAAAAAGAGAAAATGCAAGGCCCTTATGTAAGTTATACTTAAAAGGAAAGAATTACATTACATTCAATTATGTAACAAGAAGAGACTAACACTGCAATCTAAATGGACACAATTCTGCTGAACATCTCTTTTTTATCTTTTTTTTTTTTTTTTTAAAGCAGGACAATTTATTTTATAACACTGAGAATTTTAAGTTGCTCAGTAAGACAGAGTGGATTTCATGGGTTTTATGCCCTACTTTAAGTCTTTGTGAATGATTAATAGAGACAGATCTTATCTGACTCCCTTAAAGTTAGATTCTTGGCATTGTTCAAACCAAGATTAAATAACATCAGCATTCCTTTTCTCATCTCTTTCTTCCTAGTCCTGGAGATTTGAAAGAAAGTAATGTCTTGATTGATGTGAACTCAAAAAACTATCCTGAGAAGAAAATCTAGGATTTTGTCATCAAAGACAAAAGCCGGGTTATTATCTCTCACAGCGCAATGATTCTTCTTGCAGATACAGTGGTGATCTCGGCACAATTTACAATCAAAATGTATGTGCACTGTTGTTGTAGCCTTATGCATACTAATAACCTCTGAATTCTATATATAATCATATTTGATTCAGCCTTAGGATAAAATCAGAAGTAATATCCTCCGTTAGTGCTGTCACCTTGCAGTTATTCTAAGACCACCTTTTCTAAGCTTTTCCAGGAGGCTTTCTTATTTGTTTGTGGTGCAGTGAGAAAGAACGACAAGTGCTGATGCTGCTCCAAAGCACGTATGGGATCTTGGGGCGCTTTTTCTGAAGGAGGGACAAAGGCTGGGGGTTAGCGAGGTGCCCTCCAGGTCGGCAACACGGCGTTGGTGACAGTGACTCAGCTGCACGGCAGAGTGCAGCCTGCTTTTGTGACACCTGCTGCTTCACTCTGCGAACGCTGTTCCAGTGGCACAGCACACGCAGCGGTAGAAACGCCTTCCGATTGGTTTTCAAAAGTACCACGACCAGGAAGTTTCCCAAAATACTCCATTTTTGCCTAGCAACCCAGTCCCCTGCAATTAGGCCCTTAGATACAAACTATAGCTGATGACGAGGAAGCACATAAAGGGAAGCTGGGGAAGAAACACTTGTGCTGGGTTTACTGGCACGTTTTTCTCTCCGGGTGTGCTGTCAGGTGCTGGGGATACCTTGGTCACACTCTGCCTCCTGAGAAGCATGCACCGAGCCCACGGGGACTGCAGGAGGAGCAACGTGGAACCTCATGATACATGTGAAAGCAACAGCTCCATCAACACAGCTTAGCACAGTTCACGGGAGCAAAGATTTTTCCCTCGTTTTGTTTAGTGAAGCCCATGACGCTGTCACTGAGATTTAAACGGAAATCCCTCAGCAGTCCGCCAGAAAAGCCGTGTTTTGAAGGGAGGCTGGGGCTTCTGCCCACTCATGCCCGTGTGTGCCCGGGGCTCCGGGGGTGCCCACAGCATCCGCAAGCAGACACGGGAGCTGGGCTAGGCTCGGCTGCACGACCTGAGAGGAGGAGGAAGGAGGAGGAGGGGGGTGAAGGAGGAGGAGGAAGGGCGGCCGCACGTCCCTGCCCGCTCCCTTTCCTTCCGGGTTAGCCGCGCCGCGCCGCTTCCTCCCGCGGCCCGGCCATGGGGGATGCCCCGCAGGCTGCGGCGGCGGCTCCGCTGGACCCCGCGCTGGGGACGCCCCTTCCCCGGGGGGGCGGGAGCCCTGCGGCCTCCCAGGACAAGCTCTTCCTCATCAAAGGTGCAGGAGGCGCCTCCCTTCCCCTTGCTCTCCCCTCCCCGCGCGGGCNCGGGGAGCGGTGCTGAGAGCGGCTCTCAGCGCTTCCTCGCAGCCTCGGGTCGTTCCGCCGTGTTGCCGTGCGTTCCTGGGCAGTTCCGTGCCTGGAGGCCGTGCATCAGGCTCCTCCTCTGAGGGCAGAAATAACCGAGAACGAACCCCAGTTTCTGAAATCAGGAGAACGCTCCTGGGTGGGAGACTGTGGCGTGTAAAATGCAGCGGTCACCCGTGTTCTGACAGCGTGTCCCAGGTGCTGTGCTCCCCGGCAGAACGTCCTGCACCCGTTGTGTTGGCAGGGCTGCAGCAAACTGCTCCATCACCGTCACAGGAGAACGCATTTTTAGGAGGCGAGACCTGACATAGGAACGTTCTCATTCTTGCTTTCTATTCGGGCCATTTTTAGATTCTTCTACCCGTCTGTGTTCCCGTTAGGAAAAGGAGAACGCAGGCTCCCAGTAGGTGTGAAGGCAGAGCCTGTGGCCCCTAAAGGAGATGTCAGTGTGAGGTGGGTGCCTCTGTGCCGTGCCCTCTGGGGCCACGGCGAGGCTTTTCCTAGGAGAAGTCTGGTGTGGCTGCGAGCGCCTTTCTGGGGCGAGAATCAGCGGGGTGCAAGGGACCCCGAGTGGCTTTGGGAACACTGAAGAGCTGTCAGCAAGGGACACTTTGTATCTTGGGAAAGGTCACGTGGTTTTGTTTTTGTTTGTTTTGAAATAGAGGATTAGAACATAAAACCCACAGAGGCAAAGAACAAGTGTGGCTTACAGAATGGTCCACTGAGGTACTGGCGGTTTTCAGATGGCTGTTGGAAGTCGCAAATGGTGCAGCAGCAGAACTACATCTTCCCCTAGCACAGAGATGAGTTCAGCAACCTTGCTCTGGAGCGAGAGGGGCTGGGGAGGGAGCAGTGGAAATTCCAAAGCGCTGAGAGAAGGCATCCTGGGATGGGAATGACTCCTGCTTTGTGCAGCTTGCAAATATACACTTGCTATTCATTTTCAAAATGCTCCATTTCAGAATAAACTTTCCTGCTTGTCGTATTTACTGTAAATGTCTTGGACAAGCGTTTCTTTCCATTCAGCGTGTGCTGACAGATCTTCATTTTTCAGGTGTTACTTTCAAAGCAAGTTTTTGTTTTTTTTCATTTCTCCTTCTAGGGGACAACATCTTCATTTGTATTTCTTAAACTTTTCTTGGCAGGTGGAATTTTTCTAGGTACGGTCGCTACAGCAGGCATGATGGCAGGTTTTGGCACCACGCTTGCCATGACAAAAAAGAAGAACCCAAACTGGTTCAGTAAGGTTTGTTCATTTGAACTGTTTTCCAGTTGTGATGCACAAAAGAAAACAATGCATGAAATGCTTTGTAGTCATCCTGATACATGTAGAGTTTGGTTGTGGAAAGTAAGAGCACTAGGCTTAAGGTCAGTGGGTGTGGGATTAACTTAAAAAAAATCAGAGTTGCCAGTGCTAAATACTTTCGTACTTGAGATTGAAATAAAACACTGAACTTACACTGTTAACTGTAGTCATACTACTGCTATATAATGGAATATAATGGGTGTTCTATTTTGACTTTTTGATGTGAATGGTGTTCAGTCATGTATCACCTCTGTGATCCAGCTTAGCATGCAGTCCCACGGTGCTGCAGTGAATTGCAAAGGGAGGTAGCTGCGGAGTAAGGGTTATAAGAGACAGAAAACTTGTAATGTGGAAAAATAAAAAACAAGATGTTGTTCCACAGGCTACTGGAATATATTCCAATAAAGAAGTTTTCTTCTCCCCCCTCCCTT
>WBMW01000273.1:379756-391288 GCA_013396635.1 Penelope pileata | reverse complement strand
TTTTTTTTAAAAAAAGTCTTCCTCTATTCTGAGCGTTTCATTTTTCTAGCTAGCTCGTACTTTTGGCTGACTTGTTCCAGTACCACAGTGAGTTATCAAGAGTGACGTTACACTGATATCTAACAACATGTATGCTGGAAGTAGCACCAAATGATGTGTGTGATTTAAAGTTTTGTTGAAAGCCAGTATCTGCTACTGTCTGTGCAAATGGCTTGCAAAAGTTTGCCAGGAAAAGTGTATGATTCCTGGGTTGCTCAACTTAAATACTGTAGAGCGTAAAAAGAAGATGATGCCTTTTGTGAAGGCATTCTGTGGGTGAGAGATTTCAAAAGGGAAGGCTAGACTTTGAGAAATAACTGACTGCAGGGGCTCTCAGAGGTTTTGGCACCAAAGAGCTAAAGTTTTGCAGTAGCATTCATACTTAAATTTATAGTTGCTGCAGGTCATTGCCTGTTATTTTTAATAACATCACGTATAGTAACAGAAGTGTAACTATGAATAACTAAGGGGGATTGCATCCTCAGTAGCCATTTAACACCTAAGTAGTACGTTTTCCATTTAGGACAAGGCCATAGCTGGGCAGGTACTTAAAGCAAACATAAGCCAGCATAGCAGTTCAGAGTAGTCCAGCCATCCCAGAATTAATGCTGGGAAGACGAGCAAGACCCACTTTTTCAGCATCTTTGCTGGCTTGTGCCAGCTTTTGCATCAGTGAAACTGCAGCATGCAAGTCAGAGTAGAAACAAGAAGCCAATGTAATGTAGTCCAGGACCAATTTGTGTAGTTGGATGGGAGGAAAAAACAGCAATTTGAAGGGGAACGTGTAGCATTGCATCATCTTAGCTCCATGATTGCTTTCAGACTTTGAGGATGCAAGAGTGTGAAACCCTGGTCTTGCAGAACAATATCAGTGTTACTGGAGAGGGATAAAGCTGAAATTGAGCTTACTGTGCCTCCTCCCTAGCAGAGAAGTTACAACCATTTGTGGAACCAGAGCCCACATTTACTCAAAGTTGAGACTACATAATCCTGTTTTGTGATGAACCCACTGCAGACCTCCAATTAAGAAGTTTTTTGAGAGGATGTGTATTAAAACTAAGTGCTCAGATGCAGCAGCCTCCTCGTGAGAAGGGTCCAATTTTAACAGCGTTCGTCCAGGTGTTTAATTTTACAGTGGGTTAGGTCATATGAAACAGTGAGCGCACTGAATACCATCAACCAAAGCAGCTGAATATATCATTTATTTTGGGCATGGCTTCCTTTCAGGCAGATTGTAATCCACAAGGAGATAGTTACAGGATTGAGGCTTTTGTCTGAAAAAACACGTCGTTTCATTTTCTCCCATTTCCTGCTTCTGTCTTCCATGGCATGAAACATATTTTGGGAAACAAACCAACAAATTCTGCCCTGCTTTTTCCTGGCCTGTTTTTTAAGATTCAAGCATTGTTCAATGCCTTACTTTTCTAAAAGTTTGTTTTATTTTTTAATTTTCCAGTACAGCAGCAGTAATGAAGAGAAAACAATCTATATAGAATAACAGGCTCATGAATAAAACTCTGTGCTCTTAAAAATGCTCTTTTGTTGGTGATACCTTTTCCCCCCACGCTGTTATGGTATTCTACTATTGTCCTCTTAATTTTTTAGCATTTCATTAATCAGCTTGCTTGATGCTCTGAACAGCATATCCGATAATCATATAACAAACTGTGGTGTTTACAGAAATCCTTATCCTTTATACCCCTCAGGAATCAGCTTGTGACTAAACACTTCATGACTGCTGTCAGTTAAACCAAATCAGCTGTTTCCGCATAGCGCTTTTTTTTTTCCCCTTGGGACAATCAAGCATTTAAATAGCATTTGAGGGGTGTTTTTTTGCCAGCAATATTCAGAGATAATGACTCCTATTTAAAGATTCTGTGTAGAGGATATTTTTGTCCATTCTTTTTCCGTCTTCCAAATAGGAGAAATTCTGTACATGTTGCATATGTTTAGACTATTGAAGCAGGAAAATGACAGAAATAATCATCAGCATTAAGTCTACTCAATACAGTCTCTACTGAAAGAGTTAGGAAAGTTCGTTAGCTGTGGCAAGGAAAGAATAGGACCTGGTTTAATGGTGTGACTGGGCATCTCTGTTGTTTGTGTGTGAGTGTCTGTATGTACACTCAGAGAGCGCTGTTTTGTTAACAGCTTCCACTTTGGGATGTCCAAATCAGAATAAATTAGGAACAAAAATAGATTCTGGTTACGTCCTTTGCAAGTGCATATTTGTCCTTGGGTAGCTGCCCAGAACTAAGTCCAAAGGACAAATGTTAATCCTGAGCACTGCCTGAGAATCATTTTAACGTTCTGATGAATACAAAGGCAAGAGGAAAAAAAACTGTCAGTGCTTTTTCACTGACAAAATACCATTCTGTTAGACACTGTACATGTGTTTAGTTACATCAAAGAATTTTTTTTTAAAAAAAATCTTCTAGAGGATGCAAATATTTTTTCCCAATTTTTATGATAAATAGAAAAGTGCAGTTCTTTGGCATGTTTTGGAGGAAAAATATTTGAGATATTTCCACAAGTTACTTTTACTTTTTTTGTATTTTAGACTATAAATATAGACTATAAAAAGAATTCTCGACTGCATATTGGAATGCCCGTAGTCTCATTCATTTACCTCTGAGCAATAATTGTGTTTTTTTTTTTCTTTTAAGATGCCTGGTAAGTAGGCCTGTTCAGTTATGTTAGAACCCATCTGTAGTAGTTACTTTCTTAAAAACATGTTTCCATGTAAAGAATTGAACAGTGATCCTGCTGAGGGGGTAAAAACCAAACCCTTTTTCTGACCTTTACTACTAGGAGCAAGAGGATTATGTCTCACTGCTGTTAGAGGCTGCACAGATGGAAGCTGTCCTGTAGCAGATAGGTACAGTGAAGGGGGCACTGCGATCCAAGAACAGCTGGCTAACAGCAAACACTTGGCGTGAGCTGACTGATGTGAGCCAGCACGTTGTGCCCTTTGTAGCTGCACTCTGTGCTGATGTGCTGCAACAGAAAACGTTTTGTCGTGGCTGGGACTCTGTCGTGGTTGAGGCTCCATTCTTTTTGATCTGATATGACTTTCCCAACTGTTTCTTGTGTTTTCACGACACACCTCATGGAAGACTCAAACAGCAGAATCTTAAAAACACCCACTCTTACTTCTGACAGAAATGGGAAGCGTGAAGACTGAATAGCCTTATCTTTGTTGCCACTTAGTGACTCTGCAGGGAAACAAGGTTTAATTTGCTGTTTGTTCTTCTCAAAGTTTTCCTAAAGTTTCCAGAGCTCCTGCAGAGCTGCAGCTGCTCAAAATTAGTCTTTATGTCACTGTTATATTCTGCATCAAGCCAAAAGCTACGTAGGTTCCTCCAGTTTCCTAATCTGCTGTTACAGGAGCATAGACAAAGACGTAGAGGCCAGTGGTCTTGCCCCACTCATACCACCCCTGAGGGAATGCTACCAAAATCAGTTCTGTAAAGGGATTGCGTTCTGATGTCACTAGCATAAGGGTTTGTGATTGTTTTCAAGCCAGTTTTGGTTTTTGAATGGTAGGATAACTATCAGATTCTTATGCCCCTGAAACTGTTCACTTCAGCATCTCTGAAAATAAAAAAACATCCCAGGGTGCTACTGACAACGATGAAAGCTGTTCCTGGTGGGAGAGCAGCTTATACACCCGATGGCTTGGCTCTTTGGGCCTGCTGGCATCCATAACAAGAGTTCCTGTGGCTGCACAAACTGACAAGACAGGAAAAATTCTAGAGCTAAGTTAACTTGTTTTGTTATTTGCTATTTGTGTTTCCCAATTATTGTTCAGTTTGTCTTGATCACTCTGTTTTTCTTTCTAGGGTATTACTGCCACAGCTGCACTACCTGAGAGTGGCTCATCACTGGCCTTACGAGCCCTGGGATGGGGCTCACTGTTTGCATGGTGTGGAGTTGGATTACTGAGTTTTGCCATCTGGAAGGCTCTGGGTGTTCACAGTGTGAGTAGCAAGTATGATCCTCCAAATACTGTACGTGTCCTAGAATTGTGCATCATGGGGTGGCACCACTATACCACTTCAGCCTGGCAGTACGCTTCACTCTCTACACATACAGTGACTAACCAGAGGGCTGTGCAGACTGGAAAGTCGTTGCATCTTCTGTAAGTGGGATGTTGTGGGAGGAGAACAGTTTTGTCCTGCTTATGTTTATTTGCACAGATGTTTCAGATTCTTCACAAAAGAGTCAGTGTTCTACTTCAGAGACTAAAATAGTAGCTGCAAACTTTCTATATCCTCTGCTTATTGAATTAAAGGCTACCCACTGAATCCTCTTTTTATAGCTGTCTGTTTATTTGTCCAAGTTCCATTTTCTGCATCAGGACATTGGGGACATAAAAACCAAGGGGAAGAGAGCTTGCTTTCTAGTCTGTTTCTGTAAGGAGCAAAAGGGCAGAAGTTTGAGGATTAGCGTATAACAGAGTGGCGTTCCACGACACGCCACATCAAGGCGAAGAAACTCGGGAAGCATCTGTATGTCCCAAGAGGGTAAGGCTATCTTTAGTAAAGTGCTTATGTTCCAGTGTTGAGTGCGAATACTGGAGTTCATGTAAGCATTTTGGTTTGTCCCTAGTAAAGAGCCATGACTGAAGAGTCCCCTTGCAGCTGGCAGAACTCTTACTTCCTTTTAAGGGGTAGGAATGAATAGACTTCCTTAACCTTCTGTGACAAATTATTTCTATTTTCAGCAGGGCATTTAATGATCTCCCAAAACTAAAAGAAACAAGATATTACTCCACTCCGATGCTGTTTTCATTAATACCTTCATTCAAGTTCTCTCTTCTTGCCCACTCTGCTTATAAATCTTGTGGGTTACCCATTTGGATCCTAATATCAAACCACCAATTCCCTGATTTCCAATGTTGATTCTCAATAAGAGCTAATAAAGGAAGGCAGGACAAAGGATGCAGCTACAATACATTGTTTACACTGACGTCCTGCTTGTCAGACTGTAGTGGAAGAGCAGAAAATGGAGAAGGAGCAGGAGTATCAATTTATACTCTCTGCATGCTGAGCTACAGCAGTCTGCTGAGTTTACTGTCAGTTAAACTATTATCAGCCAAAAATATTCACTTCACGCTATGCTGCTGATTCTTGTGTTTGCTTAGAGTCATTCTGGCCCTGCTAAATGACAATATGACCCTTGGCAGCAGTTTATGTTAACTTTGTCAGTAAGCTTAACTTTTATTTCCTTGGGAAACGCTGACCTGGACTCACAGTTGTTTGGTTTTCTTGTGAGGCTGCCTTCCTTGAGACTGTATGACAGGGACAACTACATAAGCTTGAGGTGGCCAAGCCCAGGGCATGTCACAGTCTGACAATAGCAGCTCTTGTGTCCTGGGTGCACAGCAGCAGTGCATTTTAGCTACTAGTTGAGCATTCCTCATCAGAAGGTCATTCCTTATTATATTTTGTGCTGTGTTAGTGTTGAAAGGAGACAGGGAAAACCATATCTTAAGAGGCTCTTGTGGATGCCTGTTGGTAGTGGTTTCTGTTGTAGAGTCCTTATGTTTCACAGCATGGCACAGTTACAGCTGCAGACACCGAAGGAAGTAGATTTCTGTCAAGAGCCTGTGTCCACACATGATTCTGAACAGTCCTCTTCCTCTGCTTTCCAATGACGTATTTATTGCTTTTGCTGTAGCCTTTTAAATTGCAGCTGCAAGAAGGGAACTTATGCGATAGTGCTACTCACTGCTGCATAAGCAAAAATTTTTATCTGTAAGTTTCTGTCATGCATTTCTTAATCCTGTTTTACCACATATCTGTTAAAATCAAATATATGTTTAAAATTGCTGGAGGTACCAAAGCAGATACGTGTTGAAGATGAAATATTCTGACCAGAGGGAAGAGGTTCTTTAGAGTTACATTTCTAGAGTAAGTCATTTTTGATTTTGACACTTCTTGCATACTACTTTAACATAACACTCAGGAGCAAATACTGACTCACAGAAGATGTTACTTCTGTGCATTAAGTAACATCTTCATGAATAGCTGAGATTAAATAAGGCTTACAATCTAGCTGGTGCATCACTAGTTCTAGATTCCTAGATATACACTCATTTTTGAGAAAGGTCTACTTATTTTCTTTTTTCAGGGGAACATGATAGTTTTTTACGTTCTTTATTCTGTCACATAAAGAGAGCTAATATAGTAGCAACCAGTCAGTTACAATGCTAACTTTTAAAGACTTACAAAATACCTTCATTGTCTGTAATAATTATTACCTAGCCACAAAAATAAGTTTAATTTGGGTGAAAATATTTACTGGATTTATCTCTTAGTGAAGTAAAGTTTGTTCAAATGTTAACTTTTGAGACCACAGAAACCATTGCAGATTTTACACTTAGCTCAACATTTTCAAATGAAGATTAATTTCAGCTGAACATTTTAAAAATAAGTTGTTACAGGCTTACCTGAATAAAAGCATCTCCATTCTTCAGTGTAGTTGAATGCTCTGAACTCCATTACTCAGTAACAGTTGCAGGTTCCTAGTACCACAGACCTGAAGAAACTGAAACCACAATTTCAAGCCAAGCACAATGCACATAGATTTGAAAGCCCTGACTAAACAAACGTTAGCTTCTGAAAGTGCTGTTTTATATGTGGTCTTAGAGAAAGCTTGATTCATTGTGATGCCAGGAACCTGTGTGATCTTAATAACTAAACTTTTGTCAGCTGGACGAGGAGACAAAGAGCTTGCTGCCCTGCTCCTTCACCTTACTGCCTTCAACAGCATCCAGCTGCCTTTGGGATGTGCTCGTTAGTGATCTGGCCCTGCTGCTGTCCTCTCTCAGCTGGGCACCAACTTCATTTGTTTAAGAGCTACTGGTAATATTGATAGCAACATTACTGACAGCTCATATGGTGTTTCAATATTAAGTTGTTAGGCATAATAAAATTCTAATTGTAAACATCACAGATGCTTTGTTTAGCGAACAAGAAAGCTGTGTCTGTCACGCATACGAATACATTAACTCCAGTTTGCTCTCAGGTCCATTGCCAGCTCTGTCCTTGTGGCTGTCTTGGTGGAATCTCAGTGAGCAGAGGAGTGACTTTCATTTGAAGTTTGGAAGGGAGCTCTGAGTCAAGTGAAACCAAGCTGCTGTGTTGTTTAATGCCTAATACCATCTCAGGGAGTAAAACACAAGGAGCCATAGTGGAAAATCAGACTTGGTGGGTTGGAGATCTCACAGCAATAGCTGGATAGCCTGTGATGCTGTTCAGCAGTTCCACCCCTGACTGATCAGTCCATGTAAACTGCTGAGGATCATGCACACCACAGCTTGCTTGGACTCTAAACAAGAAGGATGGCAAAGCTAGGCAGTAAATTTGGAGAAGTGCAGCCAGTGATGTGCTCTATGTCTTTGAACGCTGCTCAGTTTGGCCACATTCTGGTTTGAAACAGTGGGCTGCTGAACTGGTGTGAATTAAGGGTAGCCAGTGTGCTGCCCTGAGCCCATTCTGATCATATTTGCATGCATAGGAAGAGGTGGTGAGCATCTTCCACACACCTGAAAGGGCAAAACTAAACCCAGCAATGAGACAGCTACCATTTTTTATTTTTATTTATTTATTTTAAAGAAAAAAAGTCTATATTATCAGGCACCTATCCATTATACCCTCCTGAGCAAAGCAGACTCCCCACGGGGGACTGTGCAGAAAGACGGGGCTGCAGGCCCAGTATGCTCAGGAGCAAGGGGCCTGGGGATGTGTGTGTCGTTTGTCTGCTCTGCACTGCAGCTACATCTGCTGGCAGCAGGAGAGAACACCAATACATTCAGTGTCTTAGAACAGTGCTGTCACAGTGCCTGCTTCCAGCTCCTAAATGGCTTTATTGTCAAGGGTGGTAAGCCCGCCCATTTTTATGCTGGCGTGAAAGCCCAGGAATGATAGTAAGCAACTGATCTTTATATCTTGGTGAGGGATATAAAAATATTTATATTGTCTCAGGATGGGTTGTTAATGTCCTGACTGCACTTGTCACTGTTGTCATCTTAGAATGGGCTAGTAAGTATTAAACCCTTCTAAATTCCAGTGAACTCTTATCCCTAAAATGAGAAGTGGTGGGCCAGTGAGGACTTGGTTTGATAACGGTTTAAATTCTAGGAGCTGATGGTTTTTTATTTTTACATTATGCCCCATGCAGAAATTATCCAGATGTCATTAGCAGTTAGCATGACTTTCTTAACTTGCTTCCCACAAAGTTGTAGGAAAACAGTCTGTTTGTGATGATGTCAAGGTCTAGCAATTCTATCCGTATGAGCAAGTATCACTGACCAGCAGCACTGCATCACTGAAGCAGTTTGGGGCTGGGGATCTAACACCTACAACCATTCCAGGGGATGTTTTAAATTTGAACTGACTCCAGCCTTGTCCCCTGCCGTGAATGCCTGTCTGCAGCTGGAGTATGTTAGCTGTGCTCCTGGAACACACTTCCAGTTTTGTTTCACCCTAAAGAAATCCAGTTTGGGCATTTTGAGACTGTTGAGCTCATGCCTGGTAGGAATAACTGGGAGATTGGCATCCAAAGCACATTCCTGGTCTGAACTGGAATGCTCACCCAGACACACCCACAGCTTTCCTCTGTGAGGCACTTCACAGAGCAGAAGGACATGGGTAGCACTGATTGGCATAGGACCTTGAACAACAAATGTATGCGCTATTTAACAAAACTTTTATATCATGGCATTCTCTTTCATGCCATTATCTTCTGGTGTTTTGAGCTTGCCACCTCAAAACCCTGTAACTGCACCCTCCTGGTGCAGTGAGCTGACTGTATCCTGATGGATAACACAGAGGCGTTGAAAATAATTTTGTAGAAAACAGTGGGTTTGGTTTATTTCCCATTTCATTAAAAAAACAAAAAAGTCATAGCTAAAGCATCTTTTTTCATTATTTCCGATGTGAAATGCTCCATGAAGTTTGAAATTTTCGGTTTAAGAACAAATGATGATTCACTTAATAGCAACTTTTGAAAGTAAGGAAATCAAAAATTATTTTTAAACCTTGTTATTTCAGTTGAGTTGAACAAGAATTTTATGAAAAAAAACCAAAGCCTTTCTGATTTTGTGTCCCCATTCTCAGGCGCTATGATCCTTTTTGTTTCTTGGAACTCACAGTTCAACGTCTTTGTATTGAAATGGGCTCAGATAGTACTGTGCAATTTAGTCTGAGCTAAATTATACCTTCATTTGAATCAGTAGGCAACAGAGCAGTGGAGGCTAGCCTTGATCTAACATGGCTTTTTAAGTATGTTGCTTACATTGAGGCATATAAATTATGATTTAATCAATATATTTTAAGCTACTCTTAACAGTGGCTTCATGCTCAGATCCGTGGTCACACCTGGCAGGGTCCTGACCCCTCCTGCATTAGTTAGCAGCTGCACAGCCAGTTGTGACAGCTGAGGGCCACAAGTACCTGCTGATCTCCTTCCTAGTCAGTTTCCAGCTGTGTCAGTGAGCTGATGTATTTATAAACACAGGGTTATCAAAGGTGACAAGGAACAGATCAAAGATTAAATGGCCCGTAGGCTTTGATGAATTATTTGCTGATGATCAATTGTCCAAGCTTTGCAGCGTTTAGTCGCTTCTAGTCTCAGTGCCGTCCTTGAAGACGCACAGAGCAATGCCATTTGCGGTAATGAGAGAGCTGTGTCTGAGGATTAAAGGGGACCTGCTGTTAAGACACTTAAAGGAATTTATGGTCACAGCATAGTCCTGGAAACCCAGAGGAAAAATATATTTTGCCTCTGAATGAGGCCCAAATTCTATTGTTTTATTTCTATGATTATTGCTTCATATTGGTCTTTAATTAAGCTAAAGTTACAGTAAAATGATAAAAGCTAAATTAAAAGCCTGATGCAAAGCAGGCTTGCTGGAACGGATGCAGTTGGAGTGGTTTATCTGGTCTGTCTCTTGCCTTCTTTGCTGCTTAAACCGATGTTTTTTGAAAGGCAGAAGCATAACCAATCTTAGGAGTCTGTATAAGCAAGATACGCACAATGGCGATGCCTTGCTTTATTTGATGGGTGAAATGGACAGTAGAATAAATTACTCCTTGTTTTTTGAAGAGGTCCTTCCTGTCTCATTCTTCTGTCCCCTAGTGCTTGGTTCTTCTTACTCCTCAACCTGCTGATTTTGGAGAGTTGCAGAGGCTGATTGCCGTGTCGCAGGCTGTCTGCAGTACATTGCTCAAGCTTGTTTCTGCGTTGCAGTCAGTGTGCTTGTTTTACAGGAGTAACTGATGGCAATAATCATATTAATCATAGTAAGCTGAATTCCAGTTTGCTTAGAATTTGACTGCCATTTGTCAACAGTACCAAGTACTGGAGAAAATGTTTCAGTTTTCTAGAAGCTACAGTTAAGTTGTAAACACTTTAAATATGCAGCTTTTTGTTTTTAATTAAAAACTCGCAGCTACAAAGTACTTGGCAGATATTAAAACATATCCATGAATGCTTGTTGTTCTTCTTTCAATTTTTTTTTTTTTTTTTTACGTATCAGCAATTATAAACCTTCTTTTAAAAGCAGAACAATGCTTCAGCCCTGGCACACTGAACCATGCAACAATTAACAAGCGAGATAAATTATGCTTTAAGAACCCTTTTGCTCTTCATGCCCTCCATGAATTTCCTCAGAAATAAAAGCATTTGTTCTCCCAAAGGAAAAGGACCAGGATGATTCATATGTAGGTTTGTTGCTTGTGTATCTGTTCTATGGAAAGCTGAGAAAATACTGAGAACTGCCTAGTAATTTGCGACTAATATAGTCACAAAATATTAGTTCAGCGTTTTTATGGTGACTGCTAATAAAATAGCCTCTTTTTCGTTGATCTTAAACTCGACAATTTTAACAATCTAATACAAATGCACAGCTGTGTAGAGACACCTAAAACAACTGAAGACAATATGGAGATTATATGCTTGCCATGGTTTTGTTGGCAAGGACAGTTCCTAGGCGGGCTGCTCTTCTCTGGAGGAGATCGAACCTCTAAACCATCCTTTTAAGCACAGCAATATTAGCACTCCCCATCTATTTTGGGAGATATTTTATACAATTTTTGAGACTGTAGTCATAAATACATTTTTAAAGGAGTACTGGGTTTAAGGATGGATGATTTTAAAAAATAAAATGGGAATATGGAGACACAGAGACACAGTCTTCAGAAATTACTGTTTTTGGCATCCGTAAATAGTAGTAAGATCTACAGATCTCAACCACGTATAGACATTTTGCAGAGGCTTAAGTTTTTATGCTATTTTGTAAATGACCAAATGCTGCTACAAAGGCTCTGTATCTCCTAGAATCATCCTAGAGTCATTCCCAGATGTTTTTGTTGCTATTAGTTCTTAATTTTATTTTATTTAATCCTCACCTATTAATGACGTTTCTATTCCCTGTCGTGCTTGATTTATTATGCATGTTTGATTGCATAATAAAATCATCTTTTT
>WBMW01000273.1:363582-379735 GCA_013396635.1 Penelope pileata | reverse complement strand
CAGCTGTGTCAGTGAGCTGATGTATTTATAAACACAGGGTTATCAAAGGTGACAAGGAACAGATCAAAGATTAAATGGCCCGTAGGCTTTGATGAATTATTTGCTGATGATCAATTGTCCAAGCTTTGCAGCGTTTAGTCGCTTCTAGTCTCAGTGCCGTCCTTGAAGACGCACAGAGCAATGCCATTTGCGGTAATGAGAGAGCTGTGTCTGAGGATTAAAGGGGACCTGCTGTTAAGACACTTAAAGGAATTTATGGTCACAGCATAGTCCTGGAAACCCAGAGGAAAAATATATTTTGCCTCTGAATGAGGCCCAAATTCTATTGTTTTATTTCTATGATTATTGCTTCATATTGGTCTTTAATTAAGCTAAAGTTACAGTAAAATAATAAAAGCTAAATTAAAAGCCTGATGCAAAGCAGGCTTGCTGGAACGGATGCAGTTGGAGTGGTTTATCTGGTCTGTCTCTTGCCTTCTTTGCTGCTTAAACCGATGTTTTTTGAAAGGCAGAAGCATAACCAATCTTAGGAGTCTGTATAAGCAAGATACGCACAATGGCGATGCCTTGCTTTATTTGATGGGTGAAATGGACAGTAGAATAAATTACTCCTTGTTTTTTGAAGAGGTCCTTCCTGTCTCATTCTTCTGTCCCCTAGTGCTTGGTTCTTCTTACTCCTCAACCTGCTGATTTTGGAGAGTTGCAGAGGCTGATTGCCGTGTCGCAGGCTGTCTGCAGTACATTGCTCAAGCTTGTTTCTGCGTTGCAGTCAGTGTGCTTGTTTTACAGGAGTAACTGATGGCAATAATCATATTAATCATAGTAAGCTGAATTCCAGTTTGCTTAGAATTTGACTGCCATTTGTCAACAGTACCAAGTACTGGAGAAAATGTTTCACAGTTTTCTAGAAGCTACAGTTAAGTTGTAAACACTTTAAATATGCAGCTTTTTGTTTTTAATTAAAAACTCGCAGCTACAAAGTACTTGGCAGATATTAAAACATATCCATGAATGCTTGTTGTTCTTCTTTCAATTTTTTTTTTTTTTTTTTACGTATCAGCAATTATAAACCTTCTTTTAAAAGCAGAACAATGCTTCAGCCCTGGCACACTGAACCATGCAACAATTAACAAGCGAGATAAATTATGCTTTAAGAACCCTTTTGCTCTTCATGCCCTCCATGAATTTCCTCAGAAATAAAAGCATTTGTTCTCCCAAAGGAAAAGGACCAGGATGATTCATATGTAGGTTTGTTGCTTGTGTATCTGTTCTATGGAAAGCTGAGAAAATACTGAGAACTGCCTAGTAATTTGCGACTAATATAGTCACAAAATATTAGTTCAGCGTTTTTATGGTGACTGCTAATAAAATAGCCTCTTTTTCGTTGATCTTAACCTCGACAATTTTAACAATCTAACACAAATGCACAGCTGTGTAGAGACACCTAAAACAATTGAAGACAATATGCAGATTATATGCTTGCCATGGTTTTGTTGGCAAGGACAGTTCCTAGGCGGGCTGCTCTTCTCTGGAGGAGATCGAACCTCTAAACCATCCTTTTAAGCACAGCAATATTAGCACTCCCCATCTATTTTGGGAGATATTTTATACAATTTTTGAGACTGTAGTCATAAATACATTTTTAAAGGAGTACTGGGTTTAAGGATGGATGATTTTAAAAAATAAAATGGGAATGTGGAGGCATAGAGACACAGTCTTCTCAAATTACTGTTTTTGGCATCCATAAATAGTAGTAAGATCTACCGATCTCAACCAAGTATAGACATTTTGCAGAGGCTTAAGTTTTTATGCTATTTTGTAAATGACCAAATGCTGCTACAAAGGCTCTGTATCTCCTAGAATCATCCTAGAGTCATTCCCCGATGTTTTTGTTGCTATTAGTTTTTAATTTTATTTTATTTAATCCTCACCTATTAATGACGTTTCTATTCCCTGTCGTGCTTGATTTATTATGCATGTTTGATTGCATAATAAAATCATCTTTTTCTTTCCTTTTTCGTGATCATAGAAATAATTCAGATCTGCCCAGTTTTTTAACATTGTTTTACTTCCTCAATACTTACTTACATTCCAGTTTTAAGAAAGAAGATTTAGTGCTAGCACAAATTAGCACTTTCCCCTCCTGTTTATACGCATTTTTTCTGTACTGCTTACGTTGCCTAATTAGTTTGGTGTGGAGAAGACTTGCCTCCACACATCCGTACTGCTAGTATTTCACACGAGGAGTAAAAGAGAAAAGCAAGGAACCTGTGAACTTCACTGTGTACTTGATAAAGCAGAGTGCTTATTCAAGGAATAAGATCATTGCGTTTTCTTTCTGGAAAGCTGCTACATCTGCATTGTCAGTAGGGACAGCTGTAAGGAAGCACTTCAAGNGTCCCCATCCTGCCTCTGTGTGCAGCAAGAGCTCCAGGGGGCTGCCTGCCTGCAGTTCAGCTCCACTCTGGGTGTCAAGGCTTAGGATTGCTTGGGTGAGGCTTTGGTTTATGCTGTCTCCTTTCTCAGCCATGATTCTCACTTCTGGGTAATGCATACTGTGAGCTCCTGGTCAGACAGAGGAAAAGAATTACTCAGGTTACTCTTAAGGAACTGCCTACTTGCAGACAATTCATGTTCGTCATTTAATTCAGAAATCCAAATTACAGCACGTGAGCGTGTGCAATGGGGACGCTCATCCTGATGCTTTGGGTCCGTTAACCAACATGCTTTATACATTTATATATTTAACTATTTTAAATTGTAGATTACATTAATTTTTCAAATTGCCAAGGGTGACTAAGGAGCAATGAGTAACACATCATGAAAAACTGATCGTGGGGATGTTTTTAGACACCCAGATTAGAAAGTAAGTTTCTGCAGAAATAAGTGGAATGTTCCTTAGTGATTTCAAAAAAATTTCACTCAATTTTTCTGCATGACATGAAAGCCATCTGCAACAGGACAGTATAGTCCAAACTTTGTACCATTATTTTTATTTTGTAGTCTGGTGCAGCATCACTGAAATGAATGGGTATGGGCTTAAGAAGGAAACACTGACATCATCATATACTTCTACAACTTAGACTCTTGACTTTTTATTTCAGAAAAATCAACTTAAAAATTTACAGAATTTTGAGGCATAGTCTTATATCTCTGAACCTAAGGAAGTAACTATTTTTTAAGGTTGTAGTTTACAGGATTACTGTCCTGGTGTAGGTAAATGAATGTCTTTCCCATTGATCACAAATAGCTAACCACCTCTATTTTTTTATTTTTTTGATATTCAGAGTAATCTAGCTTTAAACCACAACTGTTTTCTTTAGGTTTTTCTACTGGTCTGGCGTCTTCTTCCTTGTCCTGTATATGTATAGAAACAGACTTCAAGCTACCAGTTGGCAGTCCCAGTACTGGGAGTTAAGGTGCCATTCTCACAGAAATTAGACCAAGGTGGGGCTACCATGACGTGCTGGTGATGCCTTCCTGCTTGTGAGATGCACAGATTCTGAGTAGCCTGAGCATTCGGAAAGCCTTTGTCAATGAAGCCTAAGGTCTAAGAATGTGAACCGGAGCACCATTGTCCATGCTTACTGTAGAGGTCAGCACACAGGCTGGCACAGGGTGACCTGCAATGAGGGCTCCATGTTACCTTGTCCGTCAGAGAATTGCCTTTAGCCAGCAGGCTGTCTGCTCTGCTCTTGGAGTGCTGTAAGGGCTCAGTGCTTGCTGTTTTCTGCAGATAACCTGCTATTTCTGCATGCAGACCTTGCTAGGTGTTTGCTAACAAGGGTGACAGCAATCATTTTAACGTTTGGGAAAAGGTGGCAAGAATAGGCCTTTCTGATGCTTTTAAATCCAGGGCAGCCTGTCTCATGGTGTGGTACCTTGTGAGGCGGAAGGTGGCTGATGAGAACATAAGGCATGGCCATGCTGCATTCTGCTGCCAGCTGATATTCCAGTTCAGGGCATCTAACCTCATTTCACTTGCAAGCTAATGTAAGCGGTTCTTACTGGTACAAGTACTAAAATAGGAAACTAATAATTCCTAGAATCTGGGTTGGCCTATTATGAATGTCAGACGTTAAAGAGAGCGTTTCTTTGTAAAACTTTCATTCTAGGATTCAAATAGACTCTTTTAGCCCCTCTTCCATTCATTTCAATATGAACGGTCACATAAGTGCTTGGTAATAGTGCTATCCCAATTTTTGTGTGACATTCTGTCAATGATGTACATTAAAAAGACGTTATTAAATGGAAGATGCTTTTAGGTCCCCATATTTTTGCCACCTGAGGCAGGATCATTAGGTTAAGATAAGAAAATAACAGTGATCTGTAGCTATTACAGATTATTTAATGCGGTAAGGTAGATGATACCCTTTTAGAAAGAAGCCTGACAGTCAGAGGTGGAACAGTTACTGTAATTTATTTGGCAGGAAAAAACAGCATCGAGCTTTGCAATATCTATGATTAAAAAAAAAAAATCACTTGAGTGGAATTCACTTCAGAGAGTTGCCTCCAGGAATGGAGAGCGTTGGAATGTTAAATCAAGAAATGTGCTACAAATCGTTCATGTACCACTGAGTTCAGAAGTAAGATTTGAGAGAGTGGTCTGTGATCCCAAAGGCAGCCCAAAGAGGTAGAATACATTCATCTTTTAGCACTCTGTTTACTGCACTATTAATTGGAGGCATTATCCCAGTTGAACCGACTGCCCCAGGGTCGGTGTGGCTGGCAATCACAAAGAGGCAGCCATTTCAGGGAATCATTTTAAAACATTCCAGTATTCAGTACGTAGGTGTATTAGCTTTCCTAGTTAAATTAATGCTTGTTGATTTGAGACCACTAGCACGTGTATTATGGAGTCTGGAGGAAATACAGGATATTTCTGGGTTGAAGAGGAGAGAAGAGACCTTCTAAGTCTAGTAAAAAAAGGCAAGGCAAGCTATAGATTCGTAATTGCAGCGTTTCCCTCATGAAGCAGTGTGCAGTACTCATAGAATATAAAGCTAGGTTAGTCATCTTCACAAGAAGCTCACCCCAGTGCAGGAGACTGACTGAATACCAGGAAATCCAGTTCATAGAAGGATAGCTAATTCATGTCTTCAGTCAAAAAAATTTACCTTCACTGCAAGGATCCTCTGAGGTTGCCATAGGCCTGGTATGACACTGCCAAGCAAATGCAATCACCAACAAGCCCAAGGCCAGCGTGAGTTACTTTGCAGGCCAGATTTGGTCTTATACTAAATACAGGTTGGTGAGTCAAGGGCCAAGGTACTGAGCTCATGGTAGCTGTGACTGAGAGAAGTCACAGCCTAAAGTTTGATACTAGAAGGGTTCACAAGGAGAAATTGACACTGGGAGGGAAGGGAGAGGAACTCCGTGTTGCACTTTCAGTGGTTATTCATGTGTGTATACACTGGTCACATTTGATCAGAGAAAAGTTTTTTTAAGTCTTCTCCGTGCTTTAAGGCAGTGTGGTAAGGGAGCTGAAGAGGAGTTTAGAGTGCAGGGAGGACAGTGGCCGGGATTTGAAAGTACGTTGAGTTTGTGCAACAAGTACAACATGGAAATGGTGGAAGAAACCCAAAAGCTTATGAAATAGGAACAGATGAGAAAGGGGAGATACCTTAGAAGTCCAGTTCAAAGTCCTAATGAAATACTGTACTGCATTTTCTTACTGGCAGGCCAGAATGTTGAAAGACTAAACGAAACAGCTGGAGCAGAACAAAGCTCCATAAGCATTTCCTACAGTAAATATTTGTATTTAATTGTCAGCAATTTTATAATGTAATTTTGGCTGTTCCTCTACATCAGGTCTGATACTGGTGGTTTAGTATCCTGTTCAAAATATTGGCTGTCTCTGAAAATTTTTCAGTTTTAACTAAGCAAAAATATTAGTTTAGGAACTAGTGTGGGTGATTGCCAAGGTTTAAAAAAAAAAAAGGCAAGGAAGAGTAATTAATCAAAACATCTATCTTACCAGAAGAAAACGTGAGAGTGAATTACTTTTTACAGAACACAAGGTAAACCAAAAAGGATAATTTGGCTCTGAATTTTCTTCCTACTTTATATATAAACATGCATTTTTATTTGATTAACTGTACCCAGGAATTTTTACCCCAAAACATGGATTCTGAAATGTTTTCGTTCATCATCATTAAATGTTGTCTTAGTAAAGGTTTTCTAAATTTCTTTGTAAGCTGTTTCATTCTTTGCATCAGCTGTAACTTGAATTCCAGTTGTCTGTTAGAGTTGTTCACGTTCAGAAGAACTTGGACAGAAAATGCTTGTAGGTATTTGCAAAAAAACTGATGACCCATGACACAGTAAACTTTGGTATATGAGAGAAGATGTCTGTGTGGCTGTTTAGAATATCTGGATTTCTTGGAAGCTCTTCATGGGACATACTGCCTGAGACAGCATTTGGTCTTGAAGAGGTCCTTGCATCTAGTGTACACCACACATCCTGTCTTCTGTGCGCGAATGCCACAGATTCTGCGGAGCTTCCTAAAAATAGTACTCCAGATCTTCACTCGTACATCCTGCTGTTCATTTAACAGTGTTTGTACTGATTTGATTTTTTCCATGTCTGTCCTTTAAAAATATATGTAGGTCACTCTGAAAGTAATGCCTCCTATTCATTTCCACGGAAACTACAACAGATACAAAGAGCACAATAACACTGTTTCATAGAGCAAATTCTCAGCTACAAAACATTATTTTTCAACATAGTCACCATCACGAGCTGTGCATTTTCACCAGCGATGAACGAGAGCCTGCATGCTGTGTTCGTAAAAATCTACACCAGGGGAGGTGACCCACTGTTTCACAGCTGCAATGATGGTGTAATTGCTAGAAGAATGTTGCCTACACAGTCCATCTTTCATCAGCCCAAATAGGTTGGAGTCGGAAGGCACCAAATCCGGACTATAGAGTGGGTGTGGTTGGACAGTCCAGCCAAGATTCGCGGTGTGCTCCACAGTCTTCAGACTGGTATGGTGCCTGGCATCATTGTGTTGCAAGAGAACGGTTGTCATCTTCTCTGGCCTAACTGTGGAAGTTCAAGACTTCAGCTTTGTCAGCATTGCGATGTAGCAGTCAGAGTTGATGGTTTGTCTGGGTTCCAGAAAATAGAGAAGGATCACCCCTTTCCTATCCCAAAAGGAAACTGTCACCTTCAGCCTCGTGTTGGTTCAATAGGTCTTGACAAACCTGCATGTGGTATTCTTTCTGTTCCTGTGTGAGCATTCATGAGAGCATTCGTGAGACCCACCTGATGCAAACTTTGCAGTATTCTAGCATTGCCACCATCATTTCCAACGCTGATATTCAGCTCCAGGCACAGTTCCCTGGTCCTAAGAAGCCAGTTTGCGCAGATGAGCTGTTTGAGATGCTCTTCATTTTGTGGTCTGACAGCTGTGCATGGCCATCTGGAATGTGGCTTGTTTTTTACGTCACTGTCACCATTGCTGAAACACACCACCCACTGCATCACTGCGCTCACATCCACTGTTTGGTCTCCACAAACATTCAGCAAGTGTAGATGTATGTCAGTGGGTACCATTTGTTCTGTATGGAGGAATTCAGTTCCACCCCTTTGCTCCGTCCGCACTCCCACGTCAGATGCCATTGTGTCAGAGTGCCCCTCTGCTGCCATCTGTCACACGGCAACAACATGGAACGGGATAGTGGTGGGAAGGTTCAACCTCTACTGCCATAGCATCAACACCTGCCTCTGACATCATGGGCTACCAAAATGAAATAGGAGGCACTACTTTAGAGCAGCCCTTGTATGTAACAATATTGGAAGAAAGGAATCCATTAAATCTAAATAGTATCTTTAAACAGAAGTGATTTTTTAAAGAAATTAAATCTCAGTTCTGGCCTGCCAGGACAATAGAATCAGCTGTTGGTGATGAAATGGTGACCGTAAATACAGATTCGGTGATCGGTTTTGATGTGTTGATATGCAGAATATAAAACCAGCAATCTTTCATAGCAGACACTTTAATTTACCAACAAATAAAGAAATGCATGGTCCTATATATAGCTATGAATCTTGTTTTCCTGCCTATTAATGTATAAATTTCAGTAAAATTTTGTTTTATCACCTGTATCTGTATTGTTGGGTAAACCAAAACTGTCAGAGCTGAACATTTTCTTTAACCTTATTTTAAAAGCCTCAAACAGAACTATTAGACCTTTAATCCATAGAAAGTCTAGAATAAGCACTGCATTCAAAATATGGGTGCATTCTCTTGAGTTAATTTTACTCCAAACGAAAATTATTTATATGTACATGTATTCACGCAGTGGTTCATATAATGATCGTGAATCATGCAGACAAGTGGTCCAACCTAGGCACCCCAGTGTGGTTCTTTACATGTGGGGATTGTTGTGGATCCCTCCGTACTTTTTTTCACTTAATTGAACCAACGTAATCAGAGGGAATGTCTTAATTTGCTGTTATTTTTAAGGCCTTTTAACCTCTCTCTTTTTTTTTTTTTATCTCACACAGCTATATTTTGTGGAATAAGCCTCTTATTAATAGTTGACTGCTTTTATTTTTTAACCTCTTTATAGATGAAAGAATTCAGAACTAAAATGCAGTCGATGTTTCCAGCAATTCCTAAGAATAGCGAGCCCGGTGTTGAGTGGGAAGACTTACTTAAATCGAAGTGAGTGAATCAGAAGCGTTTGGAGATGGCTCTTTCAGCAAGAACAGGAGCAGAAGCAGCAGAAGTGTCCCATCTGAAAAAAAGAGACTCAGACTGATTCAGCAAGTTACTGATTGAGTTCACTGGACCTGGGGATGCCAGTTAACATCTAATGGCAAGAGAATTGAAATAATAATAATTGATACTGTACTTCTTCAATGTGCTCGGTATGGTTGATCTGTGAGGAAATGGACCCTCCAAGATGAGTTGGATCCAACTCAAAGAAGACTTAAAGAAGAAACCAATGTCAATATAAGGACAAAACCTCCATGAGATGTTACCCAATCCTGCCTTTTAAGATAAATTATAGGGAATTTCTCTAAGAAACAAAGAATGGTACTTTCAGTGCCATTTACACATACCATTAGGAATATAAACATCAAAAAAATTATAAAAGATCCATTAATGAGCCTGAAGATAAAGGATACAGAAAAATAAAGGAGGTATTTAAAGTTGTATCAGAGAAAGTGTGTAAACCAAGCTATTTTTGTATGTCTGATTGGGAAGTTTAAAACGTCTAATATAGAAGTAATGACCTACTGATCTCCCCTGTAGAGCAGAGCTGAGATCTCAATAAAGTGCACTCGTGTTTTCTCAGTAGCAGCTTGTTGATTGGACCCCACCATTGCGAATCTGACAGTTTGTATAAAAGCCTCTACTATATTTGTATGGTCATTTTAAGTTTTAAGCGAAAAATTTATAAGATAGTGTTACGTCCAGTCTGTCCTACACAACAAATGCTTGCAGCTAAGGAAGTGTATGTGGTTTGGGTTTTTTGGGTTTTTTTTTTTGTTTTTTTTTTTGGTATTTTCCTGTGGCTCTTCTATCAGGAAAAGCCATGTGTCGTTTTCCCACCCTGCAGTAATCTCATGAAGTGTAGGCGTAAATTAGGAAGAGTAATGCTGTACTCAAACATTGTATTTGCACAACTGTAGATCTGCAAAATTGCAGACATAAAAAAAAAATTACTATCAATGAACAGTTCTTTGTTGAATACTCAATTATCAGGGTTTTTTTTAATATCAGTCGCACACAGTCTAATTAATCTGTCAGATTTAATAAAGTCCGCTTAAAACCTGTCCTTTGTGATTAAATCTTGACAGGAAAGGATGTTAAAAAAACCCCTTTAAATGTTAGATGAATAACATGACAGCACTAGAATAATATCTTTAACACAATTGAAGTATAATAAATGACATCTTTTCCATGGTTTGATGCTTGTAATCCAATATTAAATAAACTGTGGTGAATACTGCCATCCTATGCACAGGAGCAATGGTGCCATTGCCGTATTTCTGTTTGTGCACACGGAGATGGCTGCAGTGCCTGTGCTTGCGCATCCAAGTGCTGAGTTTCCAAGTTTAGCAGGTGGCCATGCCAGTAAAACTGATCAAGTACTGAACTGAAGTAAATAAATGCAAACCTCATTAGGTCCTCAAAGTTGGCCAACCTTGTTTGGCCATCAAAGTTGGCCACCTCTTTCTAAGGTGGTATTCAAGTCACTTGGCTTTATCTGTATGAACAACTTGTGGTAAAATCTCATCTAAGTTAGTCATCCAAGTTCTCTGCAGAGTCAGTGGAGAACAACAGGACTGGTCAGAGGGTGTCTGGTTCTGTGCTACAATGAATGGCTGGTCCTGGAACTTTACAAGTCATCTGAGCCATGCCAGCTGCCTCTGGAAGGAGTCACTCTACTCTTGCTTACCTCCCATCAGCACAGTGACTACATGAAAACAAAGTTCAGGAGAAATCCTTAAGAAAAGCGAGTAGGTTTCTAGCACTCAGAGTTCTGAGGGCTAAATGAATATTAGTCCTGGCACAGGAGAGCTGTCCCTTCTGGAAATGGTTAACCACTGGATCAGTCTAACTATATGACAAAAAAAATTCCCATATGGCAGACAGGATGAATTAAATCTGGAGGTGCCCAGTTACACAGACGTATCAGGTGACATTTTTCAAAAAACAAAACAAACCACCAAAAGCCAAAACCAGAAACAAATCTAGTGAAATTTGCAGACAAGTCTTTAAAATAGAATCACACTTACAGGGCAAGCACAGAATGGTCAAGTAAAACAGTGTTAAAATAAAAGGCTGAACATAAAACACCTTCCAAAGAGTGAGGAGTTCATAGATCATCTTATTATTCCAAGCTTTAATGTGTGCTTTTGGCTGGAAATGGGTTTTCTCGAGTTAAAGGCTTGTGTAGAAGAAAGCAGGCATAATTTAAAAGTAAATCAAGTCTCAATCCACATGAAATCCAGAAGGTTTTTCTTCCTTGCGCTGCAGCTGATTTCACTAGGTGAACATTGTGTTGGCTTGGGGATGCTGCTCTTTTTATGAAAATATTTGGCACAATTACTGGAAACCACACCAAAACCCTGGGAGTTGGGCTCAGTGATCATCACGGGTCCCTGGATATTCTGTGATTCCATGAAAATGCTCCATTCCCTGTACAAGGGGAAGGGGAAAGTACATAGTATACCAAGAGCAGCTAAATACCCTGCGTACTAGTGTATGTAGTTATTACAACTGAGTAAATAAAATGAAGCTAAAAACAGCAGGCAAAAATAAGTTTCAAGACTTAAATACTGCAAGCAGACAGTGAAGCAAACAAGTCGATGGGTCCAGAAGCTATTTATTTGCTCTCTCTTCTTTTATTTAAAAACTCTTAAATTTTACTTTCTTTCCGCATCAAGGGAGGATAAGAATGAAACATGGAGGTTTATTTCCTTTATCAGCTTTTGCTGTACAAAGAATTACACTAAATAATGGGATGTTTGCAGCCCTGCTATTAAAAGTGGGTAATGTACGTGGGTTGCTCCGAAAGTAATGCGTCCTATTCATTTCCATGGAAACTGCAGCAGATACAAAGAGCACAGTAACACGATTTGGTAGAGCAAATTCTCAGCTACAAAACACTCTTCTTCAACCCAGTCACCACCATTAGCCGTGCATTTTTGCCAGCGATGAACAAGAGCCTGCGTCCCATGCTCATAAACATCTGCACCAGTGGAGGTGTCCCACTGTTGCTATCACCACTGCTGCACTGCTCCACCACCCCTCACTGTGCTCACAGCCACTGTTTGATCTTTATCAGCATTCAGCGAGCATCAATGAATGTCAGTGGGTGCCGTTTTTTCCACATGGAGGAATTCATTTCCAGCCCTTTGCTCCATCCGCGCTCCCATGTCAGACGCCATTGTGTCAGAGTGCCCCTCTGCTGCCATCTGTCACACGGCAACAACATGGAACGGGATAGTGGTGGGGAGGGTCAGCCTCTGCTGCCATCCCACCAACATCCGCCTCTGGTGTTGTGGGCCAAGATAACGAAACAGGAGGCACTGCTTTCAGAGCAGCCCTCATAGCACAGCCGTAATGAGTTTCGGCAGGCCACTGTACTTCACTTACACTGCTTTTCACCAACTTTCTGGTCATGACTAGTTATGGGAATAATGGAGGCCATGTGTGTTGCTGTAATTCTCTTACATGAGCTCCCTCCTTACTACAATGTTATGTAGAAGCCAAAGGAGATGAGGGAAAATGGAGCTGAAGAGACCAGAATGGAAACAGCTGTGCAGGAAGCATTGATGTGCAGGCGCAGCCCCCTTCTCCTGGCCATGACAGAAGCCCCCACGATGCCGCCAGCCCCAGGGTCAGAGTCTTTGCTGCAGAGGGAGACAAATGAAGACAAACTAGAAATGCTTGTTTAATTTTCTTCACTGTCCACCCTGGCAACCATGTCTTGGGGGCTTTTGCTATGCTTTTTGTCACCTCCAGCATCTGCTGACTTTAACCAGGCTCCTCAGAGCTCATCGTTTCTGAAAATTCAGGTCACCTAACATACGTGCAGAGCGGAATAGCTTTCGATATTTAGACTGTCATTCAAAAATCTCCAGAGAGTTAAGTGCCTGAAACTCAATTAAGGCTGAAGAGCTGAATCAACACTGCCAGAGTCTGGGCTGGTGGTTGCAAAATTTCTGGATGTTTCAAGCCTGATAGGCCAGGAAACCATCCCATCTCAGCAAATGGTCTGTTTTAGCAACCAGGATTAAGCTGACAAGTTTTCAGTGATTTGTCTATGTCTTTAATAGCATATTGCTAGATTAGCTAATGGGAAGAAAAAGTGTTTAACAGTTAATGTGATCCTTTATGTGGAGCACCATCTGTGTGCTGGATGTCCCTGGATGTAGAAGAGAAGAAATCATGCAGAATTTCAACCTTGTCTTCTTTACTGTCATTATCCTGGGCAAGTATGATACACAATCATATTTATTTTCTGGAGCATATAGAGTTTTAATCAACCCATTAAGCAGGATGACATTTTTCACAGATGCTGGGAGGCACAAAAAAGATATTATCTCCCTATATGCAATCCAATCCTTGGGCACTGAGCGATAGAAACAGCCCAGAGCAAACGAGACAAGTTGTTTTTCCTTTCACATCTAAATAAAGCTCTTTGAAGAGACTTTAGTCAAGCATATTTGCAGACTAATCCTGAAATTCTGGAAGGAAATAGAGAAATCGGCTTTTGTAGACTGTAATACAGAAAGTGTAAGAGAAAGTTTTAATCCTCCATGTCCGAAAATCATCCCTTTATGTTTGGTTGAACACATTTCTATGAAAGTGGTTTCGCTATTATTGGAGACTCATGAGAACCAGTTCAGTTATTCGTCAGTCTGGCAGCTGGGAACCCTGCTCTCCTTCCAGCTGGATGTGTGTTCCTGATCATCAGCAAAGCAGGGGGACATTTAACAGCTTGGGTATGGAAACAATTCTAGCCTTAGATCACAAAATAACAACCGCGAGAAGGCAGAACTGCCTTTGGAGGACTGTGACAAAACCTGCATTTACTTTCTGAATGCCAGCATTGATTACCTGGCAGTACCTCGTACTAGTACCTCACCACTGAGCAAATGCCACCTGGGAGCTGAGGTAAAACCATAAAAACTTTTTTTTTTCTGACATGCAGAAAAATGGAAACCAAATTACAATAGCACCTCCTACAATTCCTCCGTGGCATTTTAACCCTTCTCTCTGGAGTAGATGTGGGAATTAAACCAAAGCTGAGTTTTGCCACCCAAATTTATCCATCACAAAAGCAGTGGTGGTCCCACAGCCCTGTGCCACTTCTGCCCATCTCTCTGCATTGGGCTCTCCGGGGACAGGGGAGAGGTGGCACTGAAGTGAGAGGGCTTGTGTGGACATCACAGAGGAGGAACTGAAATCTCTTCTCAGGGATGTGCTACATAGAAGGTCTCAACGGCACCACCTGGCTCTTAAACCTGCAACTCCGTGGATGTGAGGGTTTCTTGATGCCCTGGGAGAGAGGTTTGGGCTCTGGAAAGGCTGCTGGCACCCGCAGGCTGGCACCCTGATAGAGCGAGGAGGGGATAGAAACCTTTCTGCAGCAGCTTTGTGCGTGCTTCTTATCCCCAGGACTGTGGTGGCACCCACCCGCTGGTGTGAGGTGACAGCCAGTGTCTGAGATCCTGAACTGGGATGACGGCTTTGAAAGCCATGCTTCCTGACAGGCAGCAGAGTTTTGAAACCCAGTTCTCCCAGTCACAGGACAGACCCCCCACACCATCACGCTGTTACATATCTAGGGTTGGGGAACACGCAGTGCACTGTCTCGGTAGTTTCTGTTGAAATTGTTTTATTTAATGTAACAATAGTTATTACACCAAAGAGAATGAGAGAAAATAAAAAAAAAAAGGTGATACAACCATTTTGTGGTGAAAGTATTCACTTGGGATAGAAAAAGGTGAAGTTGAAGAATAATAAACAGAAAGGGGGACAGCTTTCACAGTGGAGATGGATGCCTCCTGCTTGGGATACATCCTAGGATGGCGTCCTGGGAGATGGAGACCTATTTCAGATTTTATGTTTCCTGCATTGCTCTTAGTCTGTGGCTTTTCCTTATCGAAATACATATCTATCTATATATAAATAGAGCAAATAACTGAGACTGGTAACATTTGTTTTCATGGTTGGTTGGATTCTTTTAGCATGGAAACATTTCCTATACTCTCCTTAAAAAGAAACATCCTCAGTTGAAGACTGAATTTTTTTTTTTTTAGTTTGGTGCCATTGGGCTTAATTTACATTCTTCTCTTCCATAAGGCCTCTGGAGATCTTGCAAGCAATCGCAACTGATTAAACTCAGTTCGTGATTCCTAAACTTCCCCTTGGCTTTTGGGCTATGACTTTATATTGATGAACCGTACCAGACAGGTTATTGTTCTCTACTCTGCTTGTCTACACAGCTTATTTATTGTTTGGTATGATTTATCTTAAGAGTGGTGTGTGGATGATATGCAGAAAGTCTGGGATTCACTCATATATCTGGGTCCGGCTCATTGATTTCGCACTAAGTTACTCTACAGAGACCTGCATAGATCCATACCAGTTCTTACCACTTCTCCTTCCCCTTTAATTTTGTTTCTTTTTTGCTTTAAATAGAAGGGGGGGGGGGCGGAAATGACAAGTGATTTTAGATGTGTGGATTTTGGATGGATGTTCACAGTGCAGGCTTCACTGATGATGGTTAACCAAACAATATTGACCTACACTTTTTACAGTACTTTAAAGGACTTTCACATTGGGCACTCAGGGTCACTTTCTTCCAACCCCCCCTTTTTTTTTAAAAAAAAAAAAAAAAAAAAAGAAAGAAAAAGATCTTGGCTTATTATGTTATGTAATGTATCTATCAGTATGTTCTGTGTGGCCACAGGATGGACCTAATATGAAAAGCTATTTTTGTGGCTCACAGGGTCACAGGTTTATTTTGATATGAGAACACATTATCATGGAAAAAAATAATCTGCAGTGGCTCTGTTGAAAAACAAAAGCTCACATGCTATGGATGGCTTTATGCTGGACGGTAGCCTGATACCAAAGGATGAGGTAGTCAAAACCCATACGGCACACAGCCAGTTCTTTCCAATGAATGCAGTGGACTTACGTTACCAATTCCTACAGACATCTATAGAAGAATACACTGTAATTCTGAATATTTAAACATTTGATTGAAGAGCAATGTAAAGAAAATCTAAAAAAAAAAAAAAAAAAAAAACACACACCAGAAACTGTATAATTAAACGCATATGCTTTTTAGGCCATTTGCTAATGTATATTCACAAACGATAATTTTGCTAGCAGACTGAAAAGTCACAACAGAAACACTTATGTTTTGAGTTAAGCTGTTTTCCTTCCTTTACAGTTAAGCAGCATTCTTCCTTACCAAAACTTACTGCTCTGAGCCCTCACTGTCATTAAAAACACCAGAAGTTTTCTCTGAATACGCTTTTGCTGCTAGACAGAAGAATGCTGGGGAAGAAGTTACGAGTCCGGGTCAGAATCACACGGCACTTGGCTGGCCTGACCTCAAACGAGCTGCAACATGGTGGGCTGTTAGGGTTTTTTTTTTTTTTTTTTTT
>WBMW01000273.1:158376-363543 GCA_013396635.1 Penelope pileata | reverse complement strand
TTTTTTTTTTTTTTTTTTTTTTGAGTTTCTTTAAAGCTGAAACTTTGAAGCTCAAAATCCTCAGAAGGAACAGAAAGAGAAAGCTCATGCAAACAAATACGACTGATCTTTACACAGCTTTGATCTCTTATATATCTATAGCGCCTTTCATCATGAAGGAGCCCAATAAGATTTATAAACTGCCTTCAAAGGGGGATCTCTTATCCTCTATATCGCAACGTGCACACCACTGAAAACCAGCCTTCAGAGTAGATGATGACCCATAGCATAATGTATATTAACAAGCAGTAGGAGAATAATTAGCAGATACTGCGGAATACATTACTCAGTAGGATCTGTAATACCAGAGAAAATAGCAAAGATCTCAGTTTTTAGTGGCATGCTTGCCTAAACTGGGAAGAGAGGCATCTTTGAGAGATTCACAGGATCTACAAGGGCAGTGCGTCTGCACTGACACCTCAGTCCCAATCACTGCTCAGGCCACTACGTTTAGTTGGTCTGAGACTGCCTGCAGCCCTGAAAGTTTTTGCCCTGGAAATTATTCCAAGAAGAAAAGACACAGGACTCGGACAGTTTCTACACATGGGCTCATTCACTCCTCAGCTTTCCAGCTGCAAATGCCCCAGTGCCCCTCTACCCTTCAGGACACTGCAATGCCGACAGTACATGCAAAGATGAGCGGAAAATCTGATCACAAGAGGCCGAGCAGCCCTTTGAGCACCATTTCAAACTCCAGATGCAATGACTGTAACCCTGGGACAGCTCAGCAGGTGCTGAGTTACACTGACCTATCTTCGGAACAGGCAACCTGCATCTCCTCTACGCGTGTGCTAACATCCCACAAGACTTTGGCACAGAAAATTTTATAGGCACATTTCTGTTCTCTCTCCAGATCTCTCTTGGCCTTAGGGAGCCCAGCTGAAACAGCTCTTCTCTCTCCTTTCCATTAACCAGAATCTTTGATTAGCTGAGCCTCCAACTGTCGGAAAATTGCAGGCACCCTTGAAGACTTTCAGGTAATTGCAGTCTCTACTGCATTTCAAAGCTAAAGCTTAGGTTACTAAGCCGTCTCCATAATGTCTGATCAATGAAGTGATCAATTAGGAATGGGAAAATGAGCTGCGGTGCTGCAAGTGGAATGGCTAATGACCAAACACAGAGAAGTCCTTTAATCTCTGGCATCCATGACTGCATGCCAACTCGCTCTCCCAGAAAGCCAGCAGGGTCCTGCAAAGTTGAAAATAGTCTTTAAAAAAAAGAAAAAAAAGAAAAAAAAAGAACAAGCGGATACCAGATAAAATCAATTAAAACTAGAAGCACTGTAAGGACCTAGAGCAGGCTCAGGAAAGATTCCAAATGTTTGTTTAACTGATACACGAGATTGTTTGCCCTAGTAACTCTGTCTCTGTTTGATATGTATGAGGCTTTGAATATTTTATAACAGTGATGGCTGTGTTCACTTAAAGGCAGCTGCTTAAAAAAATTTAGAATTCCAGAAAACACTTTGTCTTTCAACTCAGCATTATGTAATGTTTCAGGCTTGATGCCCATTTTCTTTGAAGGCTTTTCCTACTGATAACATCAGAAGTGTCATCCAGGAAAGATGTTTCATCTCCAAAAAGAAAAAAAAAAATGTTGTTGAGTCTTTTTGGTTTTGTTTTGTTTTCTGTTTTATTCTGCTGACAGATAATGAGTGTTAATGCTTCATCTGAAACAAAAAAATGATAGCTGAATTGGAAGAGTGCTAGAGAGAAGGGCACAGGGGAACACATTTGTGAGCCATCACACAAATTCTCAGCGAAGCCCAGGCAGAAATTCAGAACATCACATCTTAATAGAACATAATGTACTCCAGAAAGAATAGAGATGATATATCTTAATGTATTCAATATTTGCCTTTGATGTAAGCTTAAGCAGTATTCCATATGTTTTACTCCATCACTAAATTAATTTTGGTTGGAAATCGTCACACATTAATTATCAAATATGACTAAGCTCCAGCTCGCTTGTTTTCCTAGGTTATTTGATGTCTGCTGTGAGATGGTTACGCTGCGGAATTTTCTTTATAATAGCTGTGGTTAACATGTTAATAGTGACTCTGCCAGATTTGCTGGCTGTCAGGCACATAGATGAGCTGTCCAGGGAGGAGAGGGCATAGGAAAGGAAGGATCTGAGCCTCCTCAGAAAATTTGCACACACATCGGATCTTCTGTAAAATAAAACAGAATAAATTGGAATCTATTTTTTACAGGGAAAGAATCAACCCACTTGGACCAAACATTCTACATATTGAATGGCAATCACCACAAGCAAACGCTTGAGTAACGAAGGCAGAAACTGATTTAAAGAAGTGTTTTCTGTATTAGAGACCACTTCCTGACCTAATGCTGCAGTTTGTTTTGAACAGCTTTTATGTTAATTTTCAAGAACATTTTAAATAATAGATGTGCCATAATTACAGCCTGTGTTTCTTATGAGAGGGGGTTTTACTATTCAGATCTTGTCATTTTAAGATCAAAAGATTTCTATTTCAGAACTGTCTTCCTTGCTGAGCTCTAGACAGACAGAAAACTTTGTGAGCTGCCAGATCCTTAGCTGTTCTAGGCACTGTTAACATTAAACTAAAGACACGTTCCTGAAAATCCTTTATTACAGAAGCAGCTTATTACACTGTTGCCTACACTTTTTTAAATAGAGAAGCCCACGTTCCCTTTGAAAAAAAAATCTAGGGAATGTCTTGTGTGAGGCAATACCTACCAGCGTTTTCATCTAAAGCCATCCAAAAAAAAACCAAAAAACAACCTAACCTTAGAATCTCAATTTTTATCTATTCATCCTTTTAAAAATATATATACATATTTTTGGCAATGTTTCATGATGTCTCATTGATCACCAGAGATCCCTGAAATATTCAATATTTTTTATAGTCAAAGAAACAGAGTGGCAAAATATATGACTCAGATTTTCTAAAACTTTGTTAATTAATCGTAATGCAATAACTATTCCACTGAAAAATAAAGGTTCACAGATCTAAATCCTGTTGTATGATCAACTCGTCCAATGAGCCTCATGAGTCAGACGTGGAGAACTTGCACCAGCTCACGGGCAGGGGAGGGGGTGCGGACCATGAGGAGGTAAATATGCACAGGTAATAAGCATTGTGACTGCTCAGATTCAAGGCCAAATGACAAATGTAGATTGAGTGCAATAATGGCGAAAATCACACGGACTGTTTGCAAAAGCTTCAGCCCAAATGTTTCCAAGGGCAAAATCTCTCCAGAGTGTTGATTTTTCCTATTACATTTCACTTTAAATGTTAAGGAAATAGACTACTTCCAAGTTTAGGTTTTGACAAATGAGATGGTTCAGGTCAGAACGGAGCTGTATTGGTTGTACTCATGACCTCTCTCTAGTGATGTGCCAACACTGAACCATTTTCTTAATCCTCATTAGAATTCCTACTAGCTTTAATGGGACATTCATTTAAGGAGATATTGCTGCAGGGAAAAGCAGTGCTAAGCCTCCTCTTTCTGAAGCCACGTATTTCCACCCTTTGCCTCCGCTGAGCCAGCAGCATCAGATGTGCTGAGTGACAGAGACAATCAGAGAAGACTCAAGCTGAAAGACAATTTCTCCCCAAAGTTTTATTTCCCAGCTGCTCTGTTTCCCTGACCAAATGCATCACAGTTCCTTGTGCTGGCACAGTGCTCAAGGTACTATTTCTGAGCAGCAATTAAATGCCAGGCAAATGATGATCTTAGTGAAGACAGATCTGGAGCCTTTGACTATAAAAAAATCACGATCCTCATGAACAGGAAAACCCATTGCAGTTTTGCATGGCTACATTGAGCTAAATTCTGCAGACTTTAATCACTATTAACCAGAACTATTTACCAAGCTTGGTCCACTGAAATAAAGTTATAGAAGAAAGGTGAATGGCAAAGAAGGAGAAAAGATATGACAATGGCAGAGGCACTGTAATTAACTTTTAGAAAATCATTTTGAAAAATAAATCTGACCAAAGTATTATGCCATGAGCATCGGAATCTCATCTTGTAATACAATGCTTGGAATTAACTTTTACTTTTTATTTTTATCATCCTGCTGGCAATCTGTTAGCATTATTACGTTTTCCATTTAAAAAGCCTTCTCATCTGTAGCAGATGTTCAGTTTTCTGCATGTATGTTCTGTAATTCCTCTTAACTCTACTAATGGGAATTACAACTTTCCTTACATTACCTCCACCATGCCTGTAGCATCCTCTTAAAATTCAAATTGAAAGCTTCTACTGGCGTTTTCTTACTTTGACGAAACAGTATTTAAACATCCTCACGAAGTAGCCTCTGCAGCATCCCCAATGGACAGTGGCTGTAACCCCTGGAGCACCTATTCATTTTGAAATATAAAGTTGAAAGCCTTAGCTGGCTTTAATAGCTCCAAGTTTTCACAAAAGAAATGAGTTGGCTGTTATATGGTAAGGAAAAATTTGGGCATGAAATACATATCGGATACTACTTACACTTGCCCTGAAATAGAGTTTTTCTTCTGTTTTGCATCTTATGATAGAAGTCAATGCATGTGATTGATGCTAAAACAAGACAAGTATCTTAGAATGCTATTTTGTGTCCTGCCAGCTCCCAGACGCATGCCTCCCATATGATAGGTAGAGGTACAAAAGGTCAAACATACACTGCAGCACAACTGCTTCCTGACATTCTTAAATTTTAATTTTTCTAAAATAGGCATGTATGCGTTTCATTTAAAGTATGTTATCATTTTATTTTTTCCCACCTCTAAATTCTTTCTTTTTTTTTTTTTAAATAAAAAATTTAGACAGGCTATGCACCAGTGTCTGGTAGCAGAAACAAGGGTGGAAACACTAGAGGAAAGAAGAAATGGATGAAACATAGGTTAACTGAAGGCTTCAGTAAGACTGAAATCTTTTGGAAAGACACCATCTGTGTCTTCCCAGAGTGTCCAAAGGAGGGCTACAAAGGTGGTGAAAGGTCTCGNCTGGCACAGCTCCCCAGGGCAGTGGTGATGGCCCCAAGCTGCTGGAGTTCAAGGAGTGTTTGCACAACGCTCTCAGACACAGGGTTTGAATGTTGGGTGGGGCTGTGTGGAGCCAGGGGTTGGACTCAAGGATCCTTGTGGGTCCCATCTAGCTCAGGATATTCTGTGATTCTATGATCTGTTTCTGAAGACACGCAGACTAAAGGGGAAGATGTCTGCTTGGTCACAGACATTGGCATGGTCAATAGCACAGTTACACAACTAACTCCAAGTGGTGCTGCAGATTTCTGAAAAATGCTGCTTCCTCGTAAGGGACATTCCAGAGGATACTTTCGAACCAAGCCGCAGAGGCACTGCATTCTTGTGCTGCTGCTGTCTGACAATTAAGGTTTCTACAACACAACTTGCTCTCAATTATCTGCATACTTTAGCTTTGCAGATGTGTCCTCTTACTTTCTCAAATAGACATTGTTGCGATTTTTGAGTTAAAATACAGCCAAAAAACATGGTTGGCATGATACAAGCTGCTTCTGTCCCCCTGCTTGCTGGCGGATTCCAGCCGCCCCACTTATTTCTGCATCTGTTTTCATCCCCGCTGCCACTCCCAGCAGGGGCACGAGGGAGGTCTGCAACCTGTGCAGAGCTTGGCTGAGCGCAGTAAGGGAAGTGATGAGGAGAGCAATTTTAGCCATGAATATCCTAATGAAGCTCCCGTGCTGACCTTACATACTTCTGATTAAGCAAATATGCAAATGTAAAGCAGTTCAGAGCTGGATTAACATTCAAAGATTTTTAAAAAGCTACAGTGGCTACATGCAGAGTGACCTTTAGGCCTGCTCAAATCTGTTAGAATGCAGATAGGGGAAAAAGAAAGACAGGCTCCATCTTTTTTTTTTTTTTTTTTTTTTTTTTTTTTTTTTTTTTTTTTAAATATCTTGCAACCATCATAAAATGGGCCACAGGAGGAAATGAATAGCCAGATCAAGGATTTACAGCTGATGTGGTTTCAGGGCAAGAGATTATTCTGGATCATACCTGGGGATGTCTCTGTCAGTACCTTCCAAAACCAAGAAGGTAGCTGAACAGTTGGTTTGATCCTATCTTACAGGTTTTGTATTTTACAAGATGAAAAAGATAAGGTTCCAAAGCTGGGTCCCAACAGAGCTACTGAGACTCAGAGGGGATCAGGAAATCCAGGGGAAGTAGCAGGCTCAACTTAGTCACAGAAGGGCCACTCCAGGCAACTCTGAGCAATCTGCTCTCTTCTGGTGTTCAAACGGCAGCCATTATTAGCCAAACCCTCAGTTCTCTTTAGTTAAACTTCTGTAATGAGGATATGCATTTGCACTGTCAGATGCTATGGTCTGTATGTCACAAATCAGTGGTCTAAGCTGCAGTTTTAAGGATTGATACCAAGATCCGTGGATTCCAGAAGGCTGTTTCGATCTTGCTTTGCTAAGAGAAGAGGCTAGATATAGAACACCACGCAAAGAGAAAGGTTAAGGTACACTGTGCCAAGATTAAATGTTAGAATCAGATTTTCGTGGCCATTTACAGTCAGCTGGTCTTGCTACAAATACCCACTTTATTTCTAGGAATTCAGCAGCAGAAGAGACCTCCTAGATTCCTCCCAAGACCCTGTGATTACAAGGGCCACATTGTATTCCCCATTTCCTAAATCAGGGGTTTTTGTTGCTGCTCTTCTCACTATTCCCACTCAAAGCCTGTTCTGATGGGCTTCCCTAATCTCTGGAGCCTCTCTTCTCATTTCCAGCCTCAATATATTCATAGCCACCTTTTACTCATTTGTTCTGGAACCTGACTGGGTCTAATTATTCCCTTCATATCAGAGTATTTATCTTTCTTTCACTAAAAATACCGCATCAAGAAATATTTTAACAATTGAAAAAAACAAAAACAAAACAGGAGAATACTATGAACCAGATGAGATCCTGTGCTTGTATAAACTGGCCTGACTGTACTGCTAATATACATTTTGCCTCGAAATTTAAAAGGAATTTTTCATGTGCTTGTTTTCAGGCTAGATGTGAAATCAAATGTCTGTGCTGAAAGTCTATGAATACATCCATAGCAAACACAAATGGAACTATACTTTCAGATAAAGTTCCTCTCATTTTTTTTCCTCAGAAGAACTGAGCACGAGAAAAGAAAACTTTCTTATTCTAACTTCGGATATTTTTTTTGAACACACTTCATCCTTGATCCTACTATAACCCTGTGTCTTAATGTAGCACATCTATTACTTTTTATTATTTTGCATCAATCAACCACACATTACTATATTTTGAAGGTGTTGTGGGATATATTTGTTCACCTGATGCATACTTGAGGTTCCAGAGCATCTTTATACAGTTTGCAACAAAACATAGTACAGTGCTTTATTTTCTTGATTTGAAGATAAATAATAAGGCTCTGGGTTTACCACAGCTCAAAATACTATGAAATTTTCACAGTAATTTAAGTTACAGTTAAAAGGCCTAAATAATCTTTTGTTTCTTAGGAGCTTTGTATCTTAGAAGCAATCACTCAGTTTTTCAATCTGCTGATTCTTTTCAAGTGTTAGTCATTTCGAATGGTTTAAGTATTTATTTTCCAATACTTTGATAAATCAAAGGACAACAATAACATTTAAAAACAATCCAATAGCTATAAGGGGAGCAATTTTTTTCTGCGCTAGGAAAGTACCAATAATTTCCTTTTCCCACTAATTATAGAGGATATTTTTTCCTGGGGTTTAATTTCATCAATTTTTATTTAAAAAGCCACAGAATAAAAATCTGCCAGAATTTATGCATTTTCTGATGACAGACATCACATAGGCTTTGAGGCAAACTAAAATAATTCAGGCTGATTCAATATCAGGTCAAAAACTGAAAGTGAATTTTCATTTGAGAATATAAGCCAGAATTTTGTACCTTTGCACGTAATGAGTCTTCATACAGTAAGCATCCTGCCTTATTTCTGCCCAATATGGGAAATTCATATGGCAACAGTGAGGTTAATATGGCCGATTGATTAATACGACCTATTGCACTGAGGCTTTCTGCTTATGAAGGCTGTAAACCAGAATCAAATACTCCTTTATGAAAACAGCCTGCACTTCAAGAAAGAAAGAAAAAAACAACGGAGCTTTATGAAACATGATTGGGATCAATAGAAATCACTGTAATTCTGAGATATGTTCTATAGGTTTTTAAACATCCTTTAGTATTCAGTACTAAAGGCATAATCATACATTAAGTTATGGCAGATGGCACCTGAAACCTGTAGAAGTATCATTTGTTAATACATTCTGCTGGGCTTATCCATCAAGGTAGTGCAGATTGGCATAAATTACACTTTCTTTTGGCTCTTTGGCATGTTGATTACGTTCTGTTACATTCTCTCAGGGCTGTGCTCTATTGTCACCCTTTAAACTATGATTAAAAAGTCATTTTACTTAAACTTAATTCAAGAACAGTGAAATCTTTGCACGTCAGAGACAGAGATCCCAATGTCTGCTTAATCTTCTATACAAGCCCACTCAGCTCTTTCGAACTAGATGGTCACCCTCAAAAGGGTAGGCTGCAAGATGACAGACTGGGGATAGTCTATGGGAAAAGAATGGAAACTGGAAGTGGAATTGGATCCAAGCGTGTCTCTTCCATGCAAGTTAACATCAGATGCAGGAAAGCCAGCATTTGGATCAGCTTGTACTGATGATGCAGGGCTGAGACGAAGATAAAGAAGGGCTGTGTGCAATGTCACCACCATGCAACGGTTCTTCTCCCCAGGCATTGCCAGGGCACAGCGAAGACTTTCCTCTCAGGAGGAAAACGCAGGCAGCCATGTTACAGGATCAAATTCAGCACGAGACTTTGAAAACAGTCCCATATTCTTTGTTCTTCCAGCAGCTCTCTGCCAGTACCCTTCAGTGTTTGCAGCCAAGTGACTGAACTTTTCGAAGCCCCTCAGCAGCAGAGGGAAACAGTAATGCATTTAAGAGCAGAAACCTGCATGAAAGGTAACCATCTCGTGCTTTGTTTTCAAAGCCTAACAAAGAAGTCAGAGATACCTCCTAGATGTCGTATCTTTGGAAGGAGGGCAGCTAGGGAAACGCTGCAGCTGGCATTCAGAGCAAGGAAAGCTGGGCAGCAGGACAGTAAATCCACGCCATTGACACCTGCAGTTAGGCCGGGATAAGTCACTCAGATGAAAAATTAAATAATTCTGAAGAAAATTAAGCGGTAATGCACCAGATGGCCAGCAGAGGGTAGCATTCGTATGTGGAAAAAAGTGATTGCACCTCTAAAAAAATGCTTTCTGCTGCATCTTTTGCAGGAGCTAGGAATCTCAGATTTTTCCTTTCTAATTAGTTCATAGGTAGATGAACTAATCATCCAATCATCCAACCCTGAATACTTAATATGGAAAAGTATTATATTGAAAAAGTTAAGATTTAAGATTACATATTTAAATGAAAGTTATCAGCAATGAAATAATTAAGATTCCAGAAGCAAAGCTGACTTGAACTCTATCTATATCTTGCATTCTGCATATTTTAGAATGCAAACAGTGTTATGATATTGATTAAATAAAGACAATTTAGGAGTGTCTAAATCAATCAATCCCAATCACAGATGGGGACCTCAATTCTGAAGGTGTTGAGCACATCCTGTGTGTGTATAAAATCAATGAGACAACGCATGTTCTAACAGACACATGCCTGAGGCCCTTCTTTTTTAAAAAGTGGAGTGAGAAAATAATTCATGCAAAGCAACTACATTAATATGAATCTTGGAGCCTATTTCTTTCCATGTTTCATCTTCGTAGTTTCATCCTCGTAGTTTCATCCTTGCCATTATTTTATCTGGTTGCATTAGTGCATGATACCTGCAAGAAATTAGCTTATGTATAGAGGCTGAGCCACACCAGAGCTACTCTGCTTGCCTGTGGCCTTTCTTCCTCCTAGCTGCCCATTTGTCTGAATTTACGTCTTTCCAATGTCATAGTGCTTAACTTTACAAACAAGGCGGTGCCATCCCCTCTAAAGATGCTGGAAGACAGGCCCGTGATTTGGATGTTCCAGTCACAACACTCAGACTATTAATCTACAAGGTGCCACCCTCTCCAGCATGAGAACTGTGATTAGGAGATCAAGAAAGAATTTGGGAAGGGTTGCTACATAAACAGAACTCAAAGGAACAGCTGAAAGCAACTGGCATGTTTTAAGATGCTGCATTAACCTCTGGACTTCTGGAATGTGCCCATAACCGTGTGAGATTTCTCACTCTGTCACACCTGCTTTCCACAGATGCAATTCATGGTAATGGGTGGAAGCTGACTGACTGAACAGAGAGCAAACTAGCAAATTTTATGTATGGTTTTGCGATGCTGACTATCAAATTTACTGATCTTGTGGTTTTTGCCGTACTGCAAAATCATGATAAAACATGAATCACAGTGCAACCTGTGGAGATGAGAATATAGCATAAGATGGATTTCTGCTCTGTGCCTTTTTGATAAGGAAAGATACTGATGTGAAAAGCCCTCAAAAATTCAATTGGCTGCGTATGCAACCCTTCAGCGCTCAGAATAATAAGGGTCTAAACAAACTTCTAGTGCACCTGAGACAGAACAAGATCTGTTGAAACACTAAGGTTTAATGTCGAAGTCAGTGACATTTTATTCCTAAGCTTGTAACACTAACTTTGTTCACACTGATATCAACTGTATTTTTGTCATGTGGATAGTCTTGTACAAGGGCTTGCAAAAATCAGGACCTGAGGATGGATAGAAAGGAAAAATTAGGAGTTGATTGAAAAGAGGTGCCAGAGGAAGATGGACAACAAAAACATGCAGGGGAAAAAAAGAAAGAAAAAGAGTAAGCCAAAGTACTAGAGAGGGGAGGTATAAGAAGAATGACATGAAAAAAGACAACCAAGTTTCATGTAGTAAGTTGTGGAATTTAGACACATTTTGTAAGTTTCATAAATATATCCATGCAGCTCCAAAAACCTCACGCTATTGCACTTTTCTGCTGAAAATGACTTATGATGTATAGTATTTATAATCTAATAATCATATAAGTAGTTTTAAATCCCTCCAACATGATAAAGCAAAACTCTGCTTGTTTGCTTCTTTTGCACTCCAGCAGTTCCTCCTTTTCCTTCCACATGGACTTCAGTTAAAGAAGAGAGGAACTGGCATGCTCAGATGTCAGCTTTTTCAAACCTTCAGGTGAACTTGTGCCCTCAAAAATCTCATCTGATTTTTCCAGTTCCAACTGGTCCAATGAAAGATAACAGCTCTGCCTAGAAATCTTGTCCTGTCTACACCAAAATATCAGTGTGATCTGCCGTGACCTTCCTTTTTTTTCCTCCTGCTGTAATTCAAAGTCTCTATTACATTCCCCAAGACTTCCAGTTGCCTTAATAACTCCATCCTCACACGGATAACTCTTTTCCCCTGAACCTACTTTCAGCCAGTTCTTTATCCTTCTTTTTAGGCACTTTGGGGATCCTCACCCCTGAGCCCTCTCAGGTACTTTCCAGTGCACAGGGTACTAATGCCCTCTCTCATCTTAGGCTCCTTCTGTCCCCCAAACCCTTTGCCTGTACCATCACCTCTGTTGTCTTAACACACTTGGTGTATAAGCTCTCAGAGGCTCAGCATGCAATCTTTCTTACTCATCTGTACAGTGTTGAACAGAGTGGTACCTGGATCCTTGGTTAAGGTTCCTAGGCATGACTGTGATTGTACAAATAGGCTATTGGGAAAATGTAAAATGTTGCTCTTTCAGAGTCTGCAATTAGTTAAGGATGAATATGTTCATCCTTCTAAGTGATACATTCATTCATGTAAGTGCTGGAGTCATATCAATTAGGCTAATTCACTTGAGGAAAGTTATACTTAAGTATTTGTAGGACTGAAGTTACGCTTCCACTGAGAACTCTGCCTTCGACAATTATCACAAACACCTACATGTTGCTACAGGGGAAAACTCAAATTAAATTACAATCTGTTATAGATAATAGCGATGAAAATGCTCCCAGTCCACAATTCTGAAGCATTCAAGAAAAATATTCAATCACCCCCCCTTTCCCCACAAAGAAATACAAAGCTCAACAATCTCAATAATGGGGAAAAAGCAATGTTGGGATTGTACTCTGGATGAGACTAGCCACACAACCCAGCTGCAGCAAACTCCACAAATGTTCGATAAGCTTGCCAAGTGGAAATCTTACCCAAATCTTTTCTAGGTAGATGATTTACACCTTGAAGCACCAACCCCTTTAAGAGGTAGAAATAATGAAGTGAAAAACAAAGTCAAGAAACCTCAGCACACATACAGGAAAATCTATTCCTGTAAGGAAGGAGAGAAAAGGAAATGAACTTTTCTGATGAACTTATTTGTCATTCTCTGCAGAATACCTTGCACAGAGAGGCAAGAAATACATGATCCCGTGCCGTCCATGGAGGCTCCACACACAGTGAAGGACAAGGCTTTATTGATATTTTGTTTTTACATTCACCTCTGCAATGGCACAGATTGTATCAGAAAGTTTTAAAAGCAAAATAGAGGTTAGATCCATTTTCGATACTCTAAATTAAAAGAATAAATGAATCACCCAACTGTAGTTAATGGGCAATTAACATAATTCTGGTCCGGTGTAGCTGAAAGATAATGAAAAAGCTGATTGCAAATGAACCAGCAGTAATGTGGGAGGTCATAATAGTCCCATAACTCTGAATGAGAAACCAATTTCTCCTCTAACACTAGATGCTTTGATTGGTGAAGGGCTTTATCATACTATGAAATTTGCCCATGATAGTATGAGATATAAAAAAAAATAAGGTTCTGCTGTGCAAAGAGAGGATGGCTTATAGAATAGGTAATCTAAGCAACTGCATGAGCCCGTACCAGCTATCATAAAACTAGAGGGTAATTAGGAGTGCAATGGTGAATAGAGAGAAGCATATATCTGAGTAATGAGTTCACAACTATACTACAACAGGGCAACAAACCACCAGGGGAAATACAGCAGGGTGTCAGACTCTGTTCCAGCCTGGAGAGTGGATGTGTTGATGCCCTCTAACTTGGCCCACCTCCTGGAGACTGCGTAATCTCTTTGTGCTCAATTTGTTCTTAGTTAAGAAAGGGGTAATGGAGTGGGATGAATTCCACCCACAATGCTTCTCGCTTCTCTCTGCTTACTATCTATGTCCTGATCCTATTAAAACTTAAGAACTTGTTCAGCAAACTGTCATCAGATAAAGTAAATTACATTTAATGCTAGTGGTAATGCTCACGAAATCAAGAGAACAATTGTGTCTAGGGCAAGGACCGCCTCTTTCCCTAGAATTTTAAGTAAATCTATATTTAGCCCCTTTGTGTCTTTTGAGGGGGGAAAAAGGTAATCATGTTAGAACACTGTAATGGTAAATGAATCCATGTCCTAGAAGCAGATGGCACATTAATAAGGTGCAGACAAAAAAAAAAAAAAAAAGAACTAACACTAGAAAGTGTCTTTTTGTTTTTGTTGTTTTTTGTCACTATTCCTATGTCTTTTCTACCAGGCTGAATAAAATGATGGCAGATTTAACACAAATAACTTAATCCTAACGCTAAACTTAATATTGTGGCAAATCAATAGGTTATTACTGCATTATGTTATGTGCAAAATAGATAAATAGAGTGACAGTGCTCAACACTCAGAACCAATAAGCATTAACAGAGTGCATGGATTGCAAATGTCCATTTCAGGTAGATTTTATGTCACCTTTTGCACCACTGTCCTATTGCTCAACTAACTGGTAATGGAAGCTACTTGACCATTTGAGATGACAATCTTTTTGACACGTAGGGATGCCCGCAACCCTGACACGGAATCACCAATGCACATGGCGCCACGCAGCCATTGCTATAGTAAATACCTCTCGTTTGTTCACTCAGACTAGCATATCCATCTCTGTGGGGTCTGTAACATAGTAAATAGTACTGGGTTCAATATGGAGAAAGCATTTTTATATAAATATATGTATCAATGTTACTATTCATCCTGCTCAACCATTTAAATAATGCCTCTCATATAAAGGCTAAAACAGTATTTGTTGGAATAGCTTTGAAGGCACCATATTTATCTAATGAGAAAATCAGTATTAGCCTAAGGAAGGGCTGGTAATAACTTGAATACACTTGGGAAAATTAACATTGCTTTTATAATGGAGAGTCCTATCTTCCAAATTTACCGGAGTTCTCTAGAGACACTAAGACACATGTGAATGATGTTAATTCAGCTGACATAATCACTTGGACTTCCAAAGGACTTCCACAAAATCCTTCACAAAAATTTTTTTTAAGAAAGCTAAGCAGTGATAGAACAAAGGGAAAGATGGCTGCATGGATAAATAACTGGTTAGAGGGTAGGACACAGAGACAAAAAAACAAATGGATCCTCTCTTCAACAGTGTGCATTCCACACTTCAAGTTCTGGTGGGATCTGAGCTGGCACCTGAGATAGTCAACATATTCATGAATCATTTGGCAAAGTGGGTGAGTAGTGAGTTCAAGAAGTTTGAAGATAAGGAGTTACAAGGTAGCAAGGACAAGCAGTGACCAAAACACTACAAAGGAACCTTATGAGACTGAGTGGCTAAGCAATTAAATGGCAAATAAAATTCAAAGTAGATAAATGGAAAACAATGCACATGGGAAGAACAGTTGCAACTCCACATATTAATATGATGGAGTTGATCATTACCATTTAGGAGATAGATCTGGGCTTATGATAGATAGTCCTATGAAAATGTCAAGCCGATGCTCAATAGCAGTCGAGAAGGAAAGTCAAATGTTAGAAATTGTTAGGAAATATATGGAGAACAAAACAGAGAACATCACTGTGCTGCTACAGAAAAGCATCACTCAGCCCTCCTTTGTGCTGAATACCATCATGTTCCCATCTTTCAAAGGGATAGAAGTAAAATGGGATGTTTCAGAGGAAAGCAACAAAGACAACTGAAGCTGCAGAGCAGCCTTTGTGTTAAGAAAAGCTGCTCAGCAACTACAACAGGGGATGCTGGTACACTTAATCCTGGGATGATCTGTAAGAACATGGCAGAAGTATGAGAAATTATGAGCAGAATGAAGAGTATGAGAACTAGGGAAAGTGGAATGAAGGCATTACAAAATTCTTTTTACAGTAGGTGATGCATTCGTTGCCTGTGGTGCTGTGGATTAATGGACTAAAGGGGAAAACTAGACAAGTAGGAGACTTACCAAAAATACAGAGATTACATCAATGCAGGATATCCCTTGAGCTGGACATAGCTGGAAATTGGTAGAGGAGAGGAAGCATCATGCAGAGAGACAGGTACTGGGCAAGATGGACCTTTGGTCTTACTGATAATGGCTCTTAGTCTGATCTTATCTTCTAACAGATTGCCCCATCTGGCATATTCAAAATGTGGTTGGCTGACTAAGACAAGGGAATGAATAACACATGTTACGTGACTCAGAAATTGTAGGTTTCTCAAACTTTATGTCAATACAGATTGAGGATAACTAGTAGCTGGCAGAAGTCAAACACTCGGAAGTAGGTCTTTTAAGAAAAAGAAATACGCAAAACTGTTTAACTCACATCAATCCATCTCTTAATTTCTTGGAGTACTTTAACAAGACATTTCTTACACCAGAGAGAGATACTTTTCTACCTTCTCCTGTCCAATGAGTTACAACAGAGATCACCTCCTCTGGTGATCTGGGACAATTTGCCAGGCTCTCCCATAATCTTCCAGTGTAGTCTCTATCTTAAAGAAATATTTATACTTTGTTCACTATAATGAAAACCAAATGATTTCAGATAATGAATCCAACTGGGAAAGAAGACAGGATCTAAATTTGAAAGAAGAGGCTACGTGAAAGAGACTTAAATTCATGCCTATAAAGATTACATCACCAGATGGAGCTGGTACTTATACTCTTCTCAATTATCATTCCTTACTTGCAAGGATCCTTTCAATTTTGAGGCCTTATATACTGGAAAGTTTTGTGAAATAATTTCTGTGCACTAGAGAGTGGCAAGCAGCAGGGCAGTTTGCTCTCTGTCCTACTGTCTCTGCCAGAGCTATTGCTCTGGGAACTCTTTGGTGCTTTCTCAGGGCTTCTGAATGAAGAAACTGCCTGAACCTTGACTACTCTTTATGCAAAGAGACTACTACAAGTACAGTGGAAATAAAGCATCCTACGCAAGGACTGTACCCAGTACCTGCCACACCGATTTCACCCTATAAAGGCAGGCTCACCTGCAAGGCTCTAATGTACAGTGCTACTTTGGCAGCAAGATGAGCTGTTACTGCTGATCCACACATAACCTTATCGATTCTGTCTTTCCTCCCAGTCTTTCCAGAACAGAGCTTGAGATGGGAGCCTCTCTCCCATTTTTCTTGCTATAGCTCTGCTTATTCTTTCTGTTATCAGTGCTCCCAATATACATTATCTCTGTGCATTATCAGTTACAACAAAGCCAAAAGAAGAAAAGCTCTCACTGTAAAATATTAAACTTAAAATCCTAGCTTATCTGATCAAAAGCTTTGGCTCTTTCCTAGGGAGAGAGCAGCCTTCAGTTTATTGCCCATCGAGAAGCCTGTTCTTATTAATCAGGGCACCTCAGCATATTGTTCAATGAATTGCCATGCTCAGTGAAACTGGCCTGGTTGCTGCCTCTGTGGATCAACAGTTGCTTGACTGTATTTAAAGAAGGTATCACAACCTTGGCAAAAACCGTCTCCTCCTTATAAAATTCTCACCAGTACCAGAAGCTATCTCAAGGCTTTAAATTCCACTTTGGAATTCTATTTTTGGAGTCCAAGGAGGATTTGCCTGGTGCTTTGACCTGACACAAGCTTTCTGCACAAGATTGAATTTAGCCTTCTATGTGTCCACTGCTGCAAGCATTGACTGTAATGAATTGAGGAGGCCTTGTTCTACACACATCTAATAGGCTACTACGTACCTTAAATGCAGGATTTCTACAATGGCTAGAATTTCACCAAATGCTTGCAACACTGTAAAAAAGATGAACAATATTTGCAACTTCACCTCTTATTGTCAGCAAGATCTGTGCTTCTTTAGTGACTGTCTCAAAAATACCAAAATCTTATTTTAAGAGTAAATGAAGTAAGATTCCCAGGTTATTTACAACTAAGAAAACTACACCAGGCTGAAATGGGGACACAATCGTGCTGGCTCCCTTCTGTGTCATAAATTTTGAACAATTGTCCAACTTAAACAAACAAATAGAAGGGCACAGAGGAAGAGGTCTCATGGATATTAATCTCCTTTGAGTTTCGCTAGGTAGGGGAGAGAGATTACTAATACCCCATTGACAGATATGTTTAACCCATATTAGATATGGAAGAAGGTGAAAAGGAGCGTGGGAAGACAAATACAGAAAATCAGACACAGTTGATTTTGTTGCTAACGGATAACATTAATATGGGGGAAGCAAATGCACAGGAGATCAAGACCTCTGTGCTCACAATGTTGGTAGCTTTGTATGCTGTGATATTTGTGGTTCCAGATGCTGATGCAGACTGGGCAGCCATGAACACAGGCCCTTAATATAAAAGTAAGGATTAAAGGATCAGTCCTGAATGCCTTCTCAAGTTCAACCAGTGACGGGAACAATTACATACATTGCTTCAAACTGTCTGGTCTAGATAAATTTCTGTTCCAAGCCTGAGCTGAGGTAATGAAAAATATTCCCAGGATGGTCTCAATTTCATAACTACACATTAGACATGAATAAAAAAACAAAACATGAAACAAAGCCAAACAACTCACAGCAACAGAACAAAGCAATGAAGAATGACAAAACCAATGAAGAAATCCACAATGTGTTTGCCTGTGCCTCACAGTAATTAATGCTTTTTGAGATATTAGATAAACTTTTCTTTGTTATAATAGAAACAGATTTCCCAGATCTCCTATTTTAGCTCTCAAGCTCCACCTTTTCTAGGCTTTGTCTGAAATTAGCCACATTTTCTACCACTTTAATAAACGTGGAATACAATTTGGAAATTATCTGTTTGCATCAGCACTGGCAATGAACAATAGCTCAAATTTTGAGAGTCAAGGCTTCAATAATAAGGCCTGATTTTCTTAGCAATCAGATGCATACACATGCACATACACACACACGAATGCACGCACACCACATGTCTTTGTGAATAGGGCCCAAAACAGCTGCAACCTTCCAGAAATTAATTGGATTCTGGATCATTTGCATTTTTATATAGTTTACCAACAAAAGATGCAGATAGCAAGTTTATTAATATGAAAAAAAGAGAGACAAAGAGAGGGAAGAAGGGAAGGTGAATGTTTTGGTTGAACCACTAATCCAGATTTTAATACACACAGTTCCTATTCACCTTATAATACTGCAGCAGATCCTCTAAGGTGGAAATTGATATGCAGGTCTGAACTGCAGGCAGCTGTTAAAGACTCCTACTGACGCCTAGGGCCTTTACAGTTCCTCATCTGGGTAGGCATTATGATTTGATAATGGCCATTTTCAGACAACACCCAAGGCAATTCTAGGATTTGCTGTCACAATAGACACACTGAAAATAAAGTCAGTGTAAATAGATTAAGAAATTGACAGAATAACAAGGCAGAAAGAATTAGAATGAATACACAAATGGCAGATGACAACTCAATGCATTGTGCTGCAGAGATGGGATAAGGAAAGCAGAGCTGGAGAATTTATCTGCTTCCTGACTGTGTGGATGTTTATTTCAGTGAGAAATGAAATCTTTATTAGAAGATTTCTTATCTCTTTTGTTGCCCATTGAAAAAACTTCCCTTCTGCTCGATTGAAAGTGAAAGCTCCTGATTTGTAGGATGACCAAGAAACCTATGGATTTTCCAGGTAGCCAACGAGTGACCAGTGGGCAAAATTGACACCCCCATTTCACTCAGGAATAGGAAAGAAATACTGAGGACAGAGTGATCCACAACTCCTGTTGGTGTTGATGTGAACATTAGGTAACCAGGCGGTAACCAGGGCTCTGTATTACACAATTCATTCACAAATTTCTTTGCAAAGCTTGACCTGAGAAGTATGTGAGACTCAGCTTGTAAACTGTCCTATGGAATCCCTTATTTGGCATATATTTTTTTGCTATAAATGGAATTTCATCTGTTCATTTTTGTTGTGATTGTGACTTCATCTCTGCCAAATAGATGGAATGAAAAACACCCCAGCTCTGCTCAACCCAGCCTGAGCAACTAAACCGTGCATGAGTAAACCAGATACTGGACTTCTTCATCAAATGCTGAATATGACTTGATGTGCAGAATTAACCATGACTAACAAGTAATTTATTGGATGCTTTTTGCATGATACATCCAGAGCACCTGCAAAGATGGACTACTGGACAAGGACACCTACAGGAGGTTTTTGGGTGAAGAAGGGACTACAACTGCTACAAGGATGAAAAGCTCAGTTCTATGTTTGTGCTTATCTGCGTGAGGATTCAGGGAATTTCAATTCTGTTAGTGCAGTGAGCACTCCCCAAGACAATCAGAGCTGGTGCACAGTTTTTTCTCTTAGCTCACAGAACAAAAGCTGGATGGGAACAAACAGGAAACCAGGGCAGTAGCACTGCACAGGACGGGCCCATAGCTGCAGATGGCTGAGGACACCGTGTAGCACTGAAATAGCCACCTATTTCCACCATGGCAGAGCTTTGGCCAGCAGAATGACCTCCAGAGCAGACACTGAGATAAAAGGTGCTGCTGGGTAGAAAAATTTAAGAGTAAACTCTCCCCTCCCAGGGCTACAAGAGCAGTGAGTTGTACCCTTGGGAAACCAGCCCAGCTCCACCATTTCCTTCACGCTCTTTCTTATTTACCCATTTTTCTGAAATCACTGAGAAGCTTTAAAAGACCTCTGGCGTTTGATCAAGGCAAATTCCTTATGATTAGTGCAGGGTATTCAACCAACAAATCTTCAGTAACCTGGTGGGAGTCTTGGCTCATCTTGAACAAAATACTAAGTTTTGCTCGACTTCATGGGAATCCAGCCAGTGCTTGAGCGTTGTGTTGAATAAGGGATAAAATTATTATTTATGTAAACCATACATGTATAATTAAATCTTTTATGGTTTTATACATGACTCATATCTTATTTGGATCTCATGTATGTAAATTTTCTATCAAATTCTGTAACATAATACAGTGAAGCAACCTTTTATTTCCCTCTCTCCTTCCTTTCTTCCCTCCACATTTCTTTTTCCCAGTAAAGGGCATCCATGATTTTCCTACATCTTCTGGGTTTTGTTTACCTTCTGCATAAAATTTGACCATCTTTTGTATATAAACTTTGACTACAGTCCCCACTTCTGCTACATCTCCTTCCTTTTCTCATCTGTTACTCTTTGTTTTCTTCCCTCAGGTGTTGTTTTTCATCCTCTTTCTTTTGATGTTCGTAACCACTTCTGCTTAATTCTCTCACTCTCCTCTTATTCTACTTACGTTACAACCACTATATTTCTGGTTTTATACTGAGCAACTACAGACTCCTGCTTTAATCTCTGCACCCAAATCCAGCAAGGTTAGAGAAAGGGATAAGGTGATTTTAGTTATGGCCAGAGAAACAAGAAATCAGGTATTGAGAATGAAGCAAGAAGGGCTGAACTGCCATGGAGCCTTCAAGCATGAGGTAGAATAAGGTAGTAACTATGATGAAAGGGAGAGGAGAGAAGATTTCCATGAAGAACATGAAAAAAGAGCTGAAGATGTAGTGGGGGCAAACTACAGTGCTACTATTTTTATTCCCCAGTTCAATGTTCCTTCATTTCTGAAGGACCTGAGGCTACAAGGAGTACAGAGCTCCATTTAGCCTTAAATCAATCCTGCTAAAAGGAATACCCTGATTATACTTAGCATGCAAGCACTTAGAAATGAGACAGAACCATAGCCAACTTTCTTCTGGCTGAATACACAGATATAGCGAGGCATTACTTGAGTACACACCAACCCCTTACTTATCTAACTTTTGATAACCTTAGCAGAAAGCCTGCCAAAGCATTCTCATACTACCAAACAGCTGGGCAAGTGATAGTCTCATAACCAAGCAAGATTTTTGCATGACACAAATCATGGTATTTGTACTACCCAAGGATTCGATGATTTCCTGCTTTCGAGACAGTTATGGAACTGGAGAAGTGTAAGCTTGAACTCCTGGCCCCACTGAAGTCCATGTCAACACTTCCATTTAACTGCTATGGGCCTAAGAGCAGCTGGCTTCTAACTGAAAGGCAGCTGACTGAATGCTGTCTCTGTGATTGCATCTGATTTAGATGGGTTAAAACACCACCTGAGGAAAAGCTCAGAAAGCTGAAAACTGTTAGGACAGGAGTAATGGAGTAACTATAGGTACAGCTAGATCATGCAAGGACCATGATGATGAGAGAGTAGAGGAGAAAGGACCCAGACAGGAGTGGAAAAGGAACAGAAGAGGATCAAAATTGTCACGGACGGCAGGTGAGGGGGAAAGGAGGAGATAGATAACAAGGACTCTGAGCCACTGTAAGCAAACTAGGTGTTGTTATCATCAAGTGGGCTGAACAGAGGGCCCTGACAGGAAGGAGAGAGACTTGGGATGTGTCTGTGGATGGAGAGAGGCATCCTGTGCTTGGAACCTGGCACAAAGCTGTCACAGCTCTGCATCTATTCACTTCGTAACTATAAAAACCTGTTTGTTTCTCAAAAAAGTATGAAATCTCATGTATATCTTAGACATTCAGCATTTATAGCACTCATCTTCTGTATGTCAAAGGTGCCACACCTGAAGTCTGTCTGGAGACTGTGTTCTACAAGAGGAAGCAACACCAGGGGCAACTCTGCTTGTCTGAAAAGCCATAGTTCACCTATTAAAGCCTTGCAATGCTTTTTCAAGCAGAAATGCAAATATTAAGCTTCTGCTCCACTAGGTAATAGTAATTTATTAAATTATTTTCTGTATTGAGAAAGCACTAATAAAGCAGTAATTTCACTTCCTGAGAGGTAGCAAGAGGGAAAAGCTGTTACGTCATCAAAACCGTATCTCAATAACAGAGACAGGTATTTGATATTTGTTTTCAATCATCCTGTCAAAACTCATTTAAATTCCCAGTGGACAGGTCATTTACTACTCCTTCTGAGAATATATTCCCTTATTCCTAACGTCTTTGCTTTACAACAAAGTAATCCTTTCACTTTAGCATTTTCATCCTTTAAACATTTAAAGCTTACATTTCATCTCAGTTTTCTTTCACAAAGTTGCCTAGGCATGGTTCTGTTGATATTTCCAGGCTGGTTCATCTTCATGCTGTCCTTCTCAGGATTTCCCTTAGTTTATCAATTGTGCTGTAGCAACATACTAAATCAAACCCATACCCAGTCCTCCAGCCCAGCTACAGCAAAACCTCACACAGAGGGCTATTAAGACAGTGCTCAGTGATGCACAGCTTTTGCACATGCAGCCTGAAATTATGCTACGCTTCATTGCAACTGTGTTATGTTACATATGCATGCTTAATTTTCTGTTCACTATTACCTCTTAACAATATGGAAGGGAGAGGTAGAAGGCTATTCGGCTGATTTACGCCCTTTCTGAGCACTGCTTGAATGCTGGTAATGATGTCATTTAAAAAAATTCTGAAATCTGAATTGGGCTACCGGGGACTTTACCCAGAAATTATAATTTTTTTCTTTTTTAAAGCTGTTATATTATGAGAGGTCTGAAGTTTAGCAAAATATTTACCTTTTGAAGCTAATGGTTTCACTTAATGATAATCAGGTTTTTGCTTTACACAGTTTGAGGAAAGCCTGCTCAGATCCTAAGCTACCTGAACAAAAGAAACAGTTTTTTACTAAACATTTCTAGTGCTTCAATGGATGAGGCTAATTCAAAAAGGACTTGAAATTAAAGATTAAAATTGGGATTGTACCTAGGCTTGGTAAAGACTTTATACAGTGCTCTCCTGGCGCATCATTAGTGATACATTTTTGCATACAAAACTGAAATCTCTGACAGTAAACACATACATGGTCTTTTGAAATTCAATTTATAAGGACAAAATACTCCATAAATAAATATGTATCGGTGATTTCAAATAGAGTACTGTGCTTCCAGCTACAACATTGTATACTATTCTGCTTTTAAATGCAGGAAACGGGGTCTGCCTGGAATGGTCTGCAGATGGGAAACATCCACTATGGTGCAGACTGCTTCAATAGCATTTGTACATCATTTGGGGGTAAAAGATGAGAGGGGGTGAAGAAGGAATGTTTCTTCCCTCAGTATCTTTGTACTATTTCTCTGCAAATGGGAGGATGCGTTAGCAGCATGGATGGTTGCCTTGAGAAATCATGTAAATGTTCCAATACTGCTGTTAAATTAGTTTTCCCCAACAGCATGGGCAACAACACTAGCTATTCACATTTGCCTGGGACCCATGGTATGCAGTCAGATGGCTCGTTCACATGAAGTCTAACTCGCATTCCACTGCTGTTAAAGTTATGGTTGCTCAGGAAGCAATTATTCCTTCTTGTTGCAGTATAGACACTGCCAGTATGCAGAAACAGGGCTCGATCAGTCAGCCCTTCTGCAATTCTTGTCACCGCTTTTCCTACATAGACTTTTTAGTTCTAACACTGGTGGTTGCAGACCAGGCGCAATGCCTTCCAGCTGCACATTCCCTTCCTTTCAGATAAGGATGATAAGATCTGCTTGAGACTCTCTGTAGATGAGAAACTTACAGTGCAGCGTCAGCTAATTCTTCAGCGTTTCTAAGTCATGTTCAGACAAGAGATGCCATAGAATTCAGATTATTGGCTCTTTAATCTGGTTTGAAACTGGTGAAGCTGTTTCACAGGCCAAGCCATCTTCCCTACAGATTGAGGAGATGGGTTTGCGCACAAGGCAGGCTTAAACCAAGTTTGACTAGAGCTGGCAGCCCAAAGCACATTTAAATCAAAACTGCACGGAATAGCCAGTTTTTATGCCAAAGTAATAAAAACTGTAATGAGACACACACAAACACACATCCCTATCACAACATATGTACATTGTGTCCTAGGCATACTTTTAATCTATGTCTAACTTTTTAGTAGTGACGAAGCACCTTTCAGTCATTACTAGAGCCATTAATTTAAGTATCAGCATTGTCTGGATGTACTGTTCTCCTACAGTGCCTAGGATGTCCATGCAGCCATTGATTTAAGAGACAATATCACTTGCTTCCAAGTTTATGAGGCAATAAACAGCTCCCGCATATTGATGAATGCGGAGGTGTTTGCTCAGCACATTTGCAGGGGACGTTTATTACCCGAGTGCTGTGCTTTAAAAGCAAATGAAATTGCAACTATTCTCACTTTCTTCTGTAGGGGGAAGGGAGAAAAATACTGTTGTTTTTAATTTGTTCCTCCACTTTCCCTCCTCCTGTGACTCATTAAAGTGACTGACACAGCCATGGACATTTCCTTCATCTGTGCAGCTGATGACTACGGGCATTTTCACTTTGTTGTCTTTGCAGGAAACTGCTTTAGAAGAGGCTGCAATTGTCAGAATACCAGAAAGACATGATTAAGATTATCCCTCAGTGCTTTATTACCCCATTATCCCCCTTCCAAGGGATTAAATTAGCTCATCAGCATAACCACACACAGTTGTTAACCCCATAATAATTTTCAATGTTCTGTCCATATAATATAGAAATGAAATAACTTTTAACCTGCATAAAAGAGATCATGCAAATGTTAGTGATTTAGAAGATGAGTCTTTGGATTGTACACCTGGCAAAACACTTCTTGGAATCTAAACTCCTTTTTAAGTGTATGATATCGGGAAGGAAGAGAGGGCAGAGGAAAGAAACGAGATTGATTGCAAAGCTGCATGCCAACCGAGTTCTTATGAGGTTGCCAAACAGGGAGAGCAATCCGTGAAAAATGTATTAAATTATCAAAAACACAAAACTGATTTATAGCTGCTGTAATTTCTTTCTTGCTGTTTGTTCCTATAAAAAGAATGTTAGGGATGATTTTTCTAAAAAAAAAAAAAATAATAATAATAATAATAAAATGTTTTTAGCTATTGTTAAAATATATACAAATATTTTTATTTTATTTAACTAGGTTAGGAATTAAAAAAGGTAATTGAATGAAAATACGAACACAAAAATCTTAGAAGCAAACAAGTATTTTCCAAATCCTTGTGGAGAACGGATTGTTGAGTCTTCAGGCTCATACGGTAAGTCTTTAAGTAGCAGCAGATCTGTTGTTTTAAGAACAGGATATTTGAAACTTCCAGCAGAGCAGACAACTCCTTTTTTTATCCTTACAATATGAGATGAAGGAAAAAATATCAACTTCAAATATTTTATAACGCACATGACTTTCTTCATTGTTTGTCTCGTTGTTCTCTAATGTAAGACTTAGATATGCCAACCAGCATGCATTTGTGTACATCTCATCGGAGCAGTCTCACTGAAACCAATGGCACACGCTCCTGGGACAAGCCAGCCGCTAGCCAGTGGGCTGCCACAGATCATTCTTCTCCTTGGTGTTTGAGAAAGGCCCACAGCCCCTCAGGAAGCGTAAAAATTCTAACACGTAATTGCTAGTTCTTAATTTAAAAGTAGAAACTTTCATTGGTCAGAGTTAATGAGCTCACATTTACACTATTAAAATATTCTGCCATACCTGCTTTAATGCACATATTTGGTCTTTTCCATTTTGGTCCTTTTCTCTCTAATACTCTCTTTCTCCCAATTTTTCACTTTGCCTTGAGTTTTGTCCTTCATTCTCATTTGAGAGAGCAAATTTGTTAAGAAGGGAACTTCAAGTTATGCTGACATCCACTCAGTCACTGTGGTCTTTTGCAAACAGACTCCAGCTCACTCAGCTCTCACTGTGTTCTGCCCTCCTGTTGCTGTGTGTTGAAGGGTAGCCCCTGCAAATGAGGTGGGGAATAGTGGCACCTGTTTCATTTGCTAGTCATTATGTGCCACCCTTTGCTGGAGGAAACTCCAGAATTGTACACCTTCTCCTTTCACTTCTTCTCTGCAAAGAGTCTCTAATACAGAAAATGTACTGTATCCAGTAAGCTTCAATTTCAGGAAAGTTTGGAAGCAGGTAATAATCTTCGCAAAAATTAAGGGCTCCCTGCAAAAACTCACATTGAGTGATTAATTGCTAGCAGCAAACACATTTCCAATCAATTTTAACACAAATTATTCCAGTTCACTGTCTGGAAATTTACACATAATCTCTTGCGTTTGCGTACCCTGTTTGGCCCAAGGGACACGCTAGTGCTGGCAGCTAAGGGAAATCAAAAAACCTTTTGATGAAAGAAGTGATACAATCAGGTATGTTTTCTGATGCTTAGCTATTGAAAACACATGCAAACTTCCATCTCTAAACAGAAAAACACACATGAGCAATATGCATATTCTCAATTTGTCCCAGAAGTTTTGTTTTCCCAGCCTGTTCTCTGCCCCAGAAAGGCTTCCCCTTTCTTCTGTTCCCCATTAAGGGCAAGAAAGCACATAGTATCTCTACCTGTAGTTGAAGGAATCCTCACGGCACACAGCCTAAACTTGAATCAAGCCCTAACACGAAGCCTTTTACTAGTGAAGGGAACTCCTATTCTTTCCAGATATTTCATTTATGTGATGGGGCTTGATAAAACCTTCCTTTTAGCTAGAATTAGGGTTGTTCAGCACACCATCTAGAGCTGTCATGGCCTAGAGATCACAGGCTTGCTTAACAGCAGCCAGCTTGCTTGACAGCAGTCACTGACACTTCCCGACACAGCTGTATTGTATCCAACTACAATACCACGTATGATTTCATTTCAAAGCCCTTTTGTTCCTGCAGGGGTCCCATCAAAAAAAGCATACACACCAGAAGTATAAATTCATAGGAAACACTGGCTCCCTACACGAATAAGAAATGTGTTGAAGGGGAAAAATAAAAAGGAATTGTATGTGGCATGCTGCTTATGCATGATTTTCATATTTACTAGCGTTATCAGATTTATGATCATTCTTATGCATCTCTTGAGAAGCAGAGCTGATAATCATTTTTTTTTTTTTAAATAGTAAAGACAAGCAGAACCCTTAAGCAAGAAGTGAAAAAGCCAAGAGCCTAGCTTTGTGAGAGAGCAGAACTGCCAAACCATGCCCTCTGTGTAAGAAGGACACCTGGGATGAGCCAGGATATATGAAATATGTACATCCTGGAGTACTCTGGAGGCCCTGAAAGGAGAGAAGTTCCTTCCTTAATCAATTAGGAAGCTTTAGCTGCTGAATTTCTTGACTCCACCCTGCTCCCTCCCTGCAAATAACAGCCCCCCACACTTTCCTCCTGAAGACATCTGCACTTTTGATGTGTTTTTAATACCATTTGTTATTTCCTGGGCAAAGCTGAACTGTGGCTCACCCTCCAAAAAAAGCAGACGTAGACCTATAAAAACTATCGTGCTATAAAGGACTCTATAAAACAGTATGTTTTAATTGCTTCCTGGTTTCAGCAAACTGTTTTATACTGAAAGTTAGAATTAGGTTGACACTTAACTTCTTCGGGCTTTTTATTATTTTAAACATAAATTATCAGAAGCTATTTGTTTTCATGAATGGAGGTAGCATTTGCGTGACTGATTAAGCATTTCAAAAAGCCATACAACCTACCCCAGTTTTTAATTAGTTGCACAAATTATCAAACACCGTAAATTTAATGTCATCTCTTTTACAATAAAGTAGTAAATACTGAGCAAGTAATAACACATTTGTACGAATCAGCCAAGTATCCTGTGGGTAGGTTACTGTTATCATGGAAGCAGGAAGATGGGATTGAAGGAGATGCCCAAGGTGATGCACCCAGCCGATGGCTTGGGCTCTGAATCAGGGAGANGAATCACAAGTGTGATAGCTCAGTAATTACTGCCTTTCTTGGAAAAAATACTTGACCCAGTCTGTTTGTATTGTATGTCTAACAATGTTTTTATGCTCAGCCAGGTAAGCCTTTCCCTTAACAACCTGTCTTCTCACAGATTTTGAGCCTTCAACATTACTACTAAGATGTATCTAAGTTGTTTATTAGCCGAGAGACTCTTCTGAAATCTGTGCTACGACGAATTGGCATCATGCTGCAGAAAAAGATAGGCGGTAGTTACTGAGGCAGTGTTTATCTCTCAAAAGAGATCTTAGCTCATGAGGTTAAAATCAGCCAAGGGAATTTTTACATTATAGATTCTCAAAAGAATCAGATGAAAACTGATGACATGCAAGAGAAGTGAAAGCACAAATACCACTTATGGTCAATCTACAGCCGGTAATAGCCTGTCTCCCGGTATCGTGTCAAAGAAAACCGCAGCTGGTCGCGAGCACAAGAGGGTGAGCAGACAGTTAAGAGAGACACAGGTTTTGGAAAGAGCTGCCTCGCATTTTTTCCTCTCAAAGATTGGAACATAAAAAGAAACAGTATGTTACTTACAGATAAGTAAGCACTCCATGAAAAGCAGCAAAAATAAGTCTGCACAACCTGTAGACAGCCCTCTTCCTGAAGCAGTCAAACCTTTACAAGCTACAGCAGAAGCAACGCTGAAACTCTGCACTGCTAGTGATCTTTTCCTAGAAGGAGCACTCTTGGAGGCCATGCGTTTTTAAGGAGCTGACAGATTAACTCTGACAACACTAGCTGCAGCAGCTTGGGATGTTTTTCCCCAGCGTTCATCTGGATGCGGCTCTCTGCCAGGGATTACCACAGAGCACCGTGCACTCCGACCTCAGCACTGTTCTTGGAGGCCTGGGCCGTGATGGCAGGCCATGAACTGGTTTGGCCAGGTCACTGGCAGCCCTTCAGCTGCAGGCTCTGGTGGAGGCCTGGGCCGGCTCTGCCCTCCTGGGCTAGGCCAGCCTGAGCCCACCTGCTGAACTCACTCGGACACGCTGCAGTGCGCAGGCTTAACTGCAGCCCCTGTAGGTAGGAGCTTTCAGCTGCCAAATATTATGCAGGATCCCTGATGGGCCCAGCAGCCTGTGCCAGACCCTGTGAGGTTGTAGTTACCATCACGCTGCAATCATGTATCTGAACTGCAGGCTACAATTGCACCTCAAAGAGGAGCAGGCTGAGAGAACATAAGAGAAATCTGTCTAGCATACAATGCTATCTCTTAATGGCAGATGCCTGGGGCAGGATAGAACAACACAGGTACTCTGAAAGCCAGAGGTAGCATCACAAACTCCTCTTGTAAGAATCTGTCTAATTGCTTTCTGAACTCATATAAACTTCCAACTTCTACATGAATCCAAGGAGGTCTGAATTGTAATACTAAGTTAACAAGTATCTCACCTTGGTGCTTTCAATCAGCCATTTGCAGGCTCCAGTAAGGGCACCTATTTCTTAGATAAGAAAAAAACTCCTTATCCACTTCTCTGTGTCTCACACAGGTTCACAGATCAGGATTGACACCAGTTTTGGGCACTGCTCCACCCAAACTAAACCATCCTCATCCAGCAGTTTCTCATTTGGAAGTCATCCCCTGCCTTCTCTCATTCCCGTCACCTTCCTCACGTAGGAGAGCGAGGCAGCACCCTGTCCCCACCCTGCCCCAGGATCTGGAGCACCCCACGCTGTTGGCACACAGGCAGGAAGAGCAGGCCCAGTGACCCTGCCCAGCTCCAGGGATAGCCACCAGCCCTGCAGGACCACCTGCAGCATGCACATCTGCTACCTGCATCCCCATGTTCCTCCCCCCCACACACAGCCACTTACCCTCTGTGGCAGGTTCACAGCTCCTCTCCAGGCCTTCAACCTTCAGCCAGGAGATAAAAATCTCCTTGCAAATGCTTGGCCCACTGCGTTAAATTCACAAGATTAGATTAACAAGATTATTTCCACCTGAACAAATGATCCATTCCTGTAATTGCTAGGTAAAAGGAAAGGCTGCAGGAGCAGTGCTTGTTACAGAGTGCACCTGGTCCACCTATGTTCAACTTAATAAATAAATAAATACTGGGTGTGTCTTTTTTAGGCTGAGGAAAAGAGAAAACCAAGGTGTAAATCCAAAGTAAATTGTACTAGATTGGCAGGCTGTGTGCCTCGGAGCATTAGCACAAGCAAACGTTATATGAAGCCATGATGGTTTTATATCTTTGTTGAAGTGTACATTTGTCACTGTTTGGCCAGGATTGCATCTTCAGTTTCTGTGTTGGGCAATTGCAACTTCATACAAGAAGAAAAAGGTTTTCTTTATTATTATTTTTATTTTTTAATAGAACACTCTTTTTTTAAATAGTCCTCTTTAAATGCTGGGAACTTGTGTTCTCAAGGATTTGTGCACAGAAAAAGCACGTGGCTTGCATAATCATCCTCTCCCTCTGTTCTAGCCCACTGTTATGGAGAAATATGAAGTATTTCAGTATCACCCCTCAATGGATGACGAACTTCCCCAAACTTAAACAAAAAAAAACTATAAATGCCTAGCAAATAATTATACCATAGAAAATATTAAATGTGGTCTTAATTTTTATTTTTGTCCCAAGAAAACATATTATTTTTTACCTTGGAACTGAGAGGCGAGCACCTGATGTATAAAATACATCAGAATTTGTTAATTAGGAAAGGAGAAATGTAATTAGTCATAATAATTATAGGGATCAGACTTTCTCAATTAAACTTGCAATTCATACATTTCCTGGAGGAGTTACTGCAATGTCTCAGATCTCAGTAGATTAAATTCTGTACGCAAAAAAAAAAAAAAAAAACACAAAAAAAAACTCCATAGGATGTCATCACAGAGCAAAGTACAGGCTCTGCTTAAACTGTTCTTGAAAATAGTACTGCTCAGATTTTGGGGTTTGTGGTGGAATAAACTTTCTGCAGATTATGTGGCCTATTCTACTGCACTCCCCGCCAGTGGTAAACTAGACTTGAGGAGAGAGTGCAGAAGGAATGTGTTTTGACTCTGGTCCATCTTCATCTGTATGCTGGCAGGCTCTCACCTCTACATGCAGTTAGCTTCCTGGACTGCTGATAGCATGTGTTGGAAGAATCACTTTTTAAATATTGCCAGCAGTTCTAAGAGTAAGGGCTCTCTTTTACTGTGGAAAAAACAACTTTATGGTGAATGAGAGAAAAAACTCCATGGGCCAGACTGGGATTGCAGCCACTGAATAGTCAGACCCTTCAAACCTCTGATAAATATGGAGGAGGTGTCTTTTATTCCATCCCACCCTGTAAAGTTTGTCCACGTAGCAGGATCACAGCTAAGCTCAGGAAAATTTTCTAGAAATGTGTTTTACCCAGAATCACACCTAATCACGCTGCTTGTGGAGGGGGCACTTTTCATTCCCTTGCAGATCGAACTGCGTTTGTTACTCCTCTTAGATCAGCATCCTGAAGCATCATCTTGTGATGCATGTGGAGTAGGAAGGCAACATTGCCCCTGCTCCACTATGTGTGAGGTATTTAATAGCGTGTAGTTATTAAAACAAACGTTTGATCGTATAGTATGATCAAAGGCAACTATAAATGGAGTCTGAATTGGTGTACTTTGCTCTAAACCATTTATGCATGTTTCTGTAAATAGTTTAAGCTAAATATGTCTTACTTTGCTTTCAAAAGATATTACAACATATTTTTTGTATGACTGCATCATCTCTAGGCCAAACTCTGATTAAGTGTCAAAAGTACCTAACCAAAATGTGTTCTGTTTGCAGAAAAACACTTGTTTTTATGAGATGCAGCTGGAAAGAGAAGCATGAAAATATCTGGATGGAAGTCAGTTATCATACTGTCACACATATAACTCCCAGGTTATCCACGAGCATTTCGGATCCTGGTCGGTATCCGCGTAGGTAACATATCTGTGTGCAAACGCGAGAGGCAGTTTATCCCAGAGGGCCTCTTCATTAATGGCTTCTCCTTTAATTCCCCGTAACCTTTTTCTCCTTTGCCAACAGTTCCTTGGGTTTGCTTCTGGTTTCGAACATATTTGGAAGTACAGATTGTCCCAGTATATGAACTACCTGAAGAATTTTTTTCAAGGAACAGGTTTTTAAAGTACTGATTATCTGGAGCACAGTACGTGAAAGAAAATGTGGGTGATTCTCTCAATGTATCAGTGGGCTTGAAACCTAGGAATCCAGCACTTGTCTCTCGTGGTCAGGTTGTAATTTCAGACACTGCTGGGCAGCGATCTGAATCTGTCCGCATGTTTACGTGGCCTATCCCCATACACTGACAGGTTCACACCTGTAAATCTGATTAGCAGACAATGTTTGACTTGATTAGTCAAGTGCAAAGCTCGGTGCAGTCAGACATTTGAAATTCAAGGTTTCCTGGAGCTGTGTTAATAGATTTGAGACCTGAGCCGTGTGCAAATGAAACAACAGGAGGCACGCGTTCTTACAGACAGTATTTCATTTCCTCATATTCAGGGGGTACCAGATCAGGAACTGTACGGAAGTGACATGTCCCTCCCTTACTAAATGCCTGGAGACAGTGTTTTGCCATCAGAGCTTTGCTGGAGCTTCGTTAAACAGAAAGTAGTGGATTTGTGCAATACTAAACAGCAAATTCCCATTTCCTGTTGTCTACTGCCTGTACATTTTGTATCATTGGAGGTCTAAAGGCTGCTTTCAGATTATTCCTTCATATGAGAAAAACACTATATTCTCCATCCAGCCATTCACAAAGCTAATCTATCTGCAGTCTCTAAGCTCAGCCTCCTGTTTCCTTATTGCTTTTCCGTTCCTGTGACTCCCGTTTCTCCTCAAACGGGTGTCAATGCAAAATCTTCTTTCTCTTCTAACACTCTCAGAGGAGTTTTTGCGACACCACACATTAGGAATGCTCTGTGAAATCAGTTTCAGAGTGATTATATGCTATGTATGCTTAGAAACACACTTCTGTTTCCAAATGTCTCCTTGCATATTATTAAGGTTAGTGAACCAAAAAGATGAGTACTTCTGTCACCATAACCGTGATACGTATTAGAAGACACACGTGACTATGGATACAGGCCAGCTGTAGTTAGTCTGGGAAAAAGCCACGGAAAGGTTGTCATTTATTTTCTAAACCTACCTAAGATGTGCATTGTATTTTACTGTCCAGTAACAGTACTGGACAGAATGTTATTTACTGCTCCTTGATCCGACAGGACCTGGAACATGAGGGAAATTCACACAGTATTGCAAACCCCTAACACTGACACAGTTTGCAAGAAGTGAAGCAAGATTTATTACCACGCACCACACTCTGTTACACACCACAGTGAGCAGTTTCAGGAATAAGCTTTACTTTCTGGTAATGTATGCCAAATGTGATACCTACGCGTATAGATCCAGTTATCTGTATTCAGACTCTCAGAATATTATCCTAAATTAGGTCAAAAACACAGTACAAGAGTAAGAGGACATTATGACAGTGCAAAGTAATGGTGGAAGGAAGAAATCGATAAATAGAAAGAAAGGCTGAAAATTGCTTTGGGGTGAGGAGAGTTATTTCCACAGAAAGACTATTTGCATTGATTTAATTTCTGACATGCTTTGTTTTCAAGATTTGCAATGATCTATACTATCACTATTTGTTCTGAAGTATTGTCAGAATGCCTGAACAAAGACATGAGTAAGCAAGAATGGGAAAAGACAAGTTTTATGGTCTACATGCCATCTGTGAGGGACAGAAATCACCTATAGGCATGAAAACATGAGATGGATGAACAGGGTAGGCAGGAGGCTGGATCAGACCAGAGTTCAGAGTGCAGCAGCTGAGATGAGGGTGGGGGACTGAGCAGGAAAATCACACGGTGCTTTAATAATCATTGACCGTGCACTAAACAGCACGGGAAAAAGCTAGTGCTCTGGAGATTCAACACAGAGCAAAATCAACAGGACCAACATTAAACAGGCTTCCTTCTCATGCATGCTTTTACCCCTCTATCTACTTCTTAGCTGTATTAGCTGTGTTCTTTCTTCGGTATCTTAAATCTACTCCTCCCTTATCCAAGACAGCAATTCTCTTTCTCCCTCTCTCCCCTCCCCATCCCCATCTCTCTGAAACCTTCAGGGTAACATCTATATCCAAACCAACAATTTCTAATTATGAGGGAGCTATTTACCAATGAAAATTTGTAATTTTTGAGAAGACAGTTTTTAAAAAATCCAAACCCTAAAATTACAACACTATATTTAAATGGAGAAAATCCATGGAACTGGAATAGCTGGATTTCATTTGGTGCTTGTGTGAATGCACAAATGAACATCAAAAGACTTTTCCCTGCATCATTTACTTTATCACAAAGCAGCCACTGGGAAACTTAGCACATATTTCAGTGAATTGCATTAATACCAATGTTAGCTACACTATCACTATGTCATATAACACCAGGAAATTCCAGCATTTGTTTATTTTTGGAGCAAAGTACTCCTTGCTTGTGGACCCTTTCTCAATGACATCCATATTTTTACATAGTTTTATCTTTGATAAAAATTTGATTCCCCTCTGTCACTCAGTGTCACAAGTTCTGCCTCCTTTCCAAGACACATGGGGAGGCTCCGTGGTCTGTAACTGTGAGGCACCCAGTGCCCCTTGGCACAGAGCAGGAAAGGAAGGTGCTCGTTGTGGCTGGAGAGCATGAGCCTGCTCAGTACCACAGTCTTTCTCTCCTTATGTTACCCTATGCATTATATGAGTCTGCTTGGTGGATCAAACAACTCAGCTCTCCATAATTACCTGAAAGGAGGTTGTGGCGAGGTGGGAGTTGGCCTCTTCTCCCAGGTGACAGTGGTAGGATGAGATGGAATGGCCTCAAGTGGTGCCAGGGCAGGTTCAGGTTGGATATTAGGAAAATCTTCTAAGAAAGAGTGGTCAGGCACTGGAACAGGCTGCCCAGGGAGGTCGCAGAGTCACCATCCTCAGAGGCATTCAAGAAATGTGTAGATGTGGCACTCAGGGACATGGTTTAGTGGGCATGGTGGTGATGGGTTGATGGTTGGACTGGGTGATCTTCAAGATCTTTTCCAACCTTCATGATTCTATGATTCAAAGAATCGGTTTTCAGAGGAAGTACCAGTGTTGTATGGTACTCCACAGATGCACGGAAGAAAAGAGCGCACTCTGTTCTTGGAACAAAATACTGATGTGCATTCACTGCAGCTTCCATTTCCCACCTCAGCTGATCCAGGGCCCTTTCATGATTCATCATTCTCCCTCAACAGGTGATACACAAAATTCCCTCACCCAGGCCTCTTTCTCCTCAAAGTTACCTGGACACTTGCGTCCCCCTCAGAACAAGCCCACCTACCCTCTGGATGAGGTACGCCTGCAGGTAGCACAGCACACACACACACACAGCCCCACTGCGTGAAGGCACAAGGCATCACATGGAGGGGCACGCCAGCTTCCAGGCCTGGAAGGATCGCTGCCATTCTGCTGCTGTGGTCGTGTGTGTGCAAGCTGGGATCCCTTGATTTGGGCAGAATCAGTCAGGCTGGAGGAAGCAGTTGAGATGCGCCGTACAATTTTTCCTGTCTCATTTTACCTGAAGCAGATGAGGGAGAGCTCACACAGACGACCCCCCAGCAGGGCAGCAGGGAAGGGGCAGCAACAGGCACTCGGTGGGTAGCGAGGGCTGGAGTCAGCACTGTCTGCAAGGCGAACAGCTGCTGTTTGGTCATTTGTCAGTACAGTCAGTGTTTGTCAACGTGGTCAATGAGGTCATTTGTCAAAGCAAAACTCTGCTGAGTTCCCAGATGCCTCGTTCTTTTATGTGAACTTCCCTAACAGAAGTGCGGGCATAAAAATGATGTTCTTGTCGTTACAAGAATAAATTCATTAAAAGTTAGAGCAAAATCCAAAACAATTACAAGGAAGCATTTACCTCTCCACAGCATCTCTCTGTTATTTTTGCCAGCAATTTGGAAAGCTAATTAAAATAATGGATTATTCTACTCAGTGTTTTAAACTAATCAGTAATGTTAATATTCTTTGCATTTGCTCTTTCCTATAAACTCTGTTTTTAAAAGCCTTCCTAAACTGACACTTTAAAATAAAAATAATTTTCTTGCTCTTTTTAATTATTTTGAATCCAGTAAATAATAAAGCTCAGCTTGCTGGTGTTTGCATGAGCACTGGAAAGCACAGGTCACTGGGCCTGGGCGGCTGAGGGTGTTTAATAGCCCGGAGTATCTTTTTCCAAGGAGACATGTCAGACTCCGATCTCATGATATTGATGTACAAATGCAGGTTCATCGACCAGTACAGAATCCCATTATCTCAAATGGGGCTTTACGCAGGCATCTGCCCTAGTAGCAAGAATCAAGAACTTTATGATTGGAACCTAGCTCCTGAACAACAGGAGTTCGCATCTCATAACATCCTCCCTCCTCCGTGCCCCATTCCCATGTTGTCACAGAGCTGATATATTCTGGAAATCAAGGAGAAAAGGTGCAAGAATTCCCTTTTGAGTCCACAGACCGACTCTCTGCTATCATGACTTGAAGTACGCCAATTGGTTAATACAATAGCAGCCAGCAAGTGCCTTAGGTCTGTAGGTAAATACTGGGACTAGATCTCCGGAAAAGGTTTTCACATCACCTTTTAGATACAAAATGTTTTAAAGTGGCTGACCTTCCTAAAGGGCCCGGCTCCTCTCAGCTGTCTCCAGTGGGCTTTCCAGAGGAGAAGGCCACTGACCTAGTGGTCAGGCTGGCATACCTTGCCTGGGGTGGTTTTCACAAACGCTACACACGTGTACATGCTGCTCAAAGCAGCTGTCTCTTCTACTTGCCTGAGAACTAGAGCTTAAATAAGGGGAAAAGATACTCAGCTGAGCTATAAATTATGAATAGTTCTTCAGTGTATTGAACTTTAAAGCTTAAATAACAGAGCAGTGAAAGCCTGGAAAACGGAACGATGTACAATTTTAATTTAGTGCTACCCCAAAAACTCAGTTAAAACATTTAAACATCTTTATTTACTTTAGCTAGAATCTTCAATGAGCCAAAAGTGTCTCTGGGGAATCAGCGAAGTGTTCTGCGAGATCTGAAGAAGATTTGGGGAGTGGAGGCCATGGGGGGAACTATCCACACTTCAAAGAGTTTCCTTGGATATCACTGTTCCGGAATCAGACTTACAAAATGTTTATTATTTATACATTTAGTTATTTAAACAAATGTCATGTATTACTTAGCTGAGAACAAAGAGAGTTTGAAAACTTTATTTTTACACCGTGAACGCCTGTTGGACTTAAAGTTTCTTTGACATTCTTTTCTCTCTTTAAAGAGATTTCTTTTTCAAACTGAAAACAAAAATAATCGCAAGTTCTCACCTCTCTGTTGAGGTTCAAAGAATTTTTTCCCCTCATTTTCATACTATTTTGTATGGTAAGCATCTTATAAAACGAAGGTTGTGTTTGAATTTCAATGAAAATAAGCTAGAATTAAGAAGCCAGAAGCAGGTGCTTTTGATACGTGCTCCAAAAAGCCTGCTAAAAAACAGAAACAGCAAGTTCAAAAAATCAAAAAAACAAAACAAAATGAAAGCGGATCAACATAGCTGTGCTGTTCTATCACGTCACATCAGTTAAAAATGATGTAAATAGGGAAATAATTCCTAAAGCGAGGGTATCTAAAGGTGTTCAGTGGCCACAGCTAATACCTGTGGGCAGAAAGACAGCAAAAAAGTGCAAGGAATCCTTTTTTTTTTTTTTTTTTTTTTTATTTTTGTTTTTGTTTTTACAAATTTTTTTTTTTTTAACTTTTTCTGTGTATTAGTCAAATTCATTATGTTCTTTAAGCATATGCTGAACTTCAAAAATATGCTTGAATTCAGCCTACAGGTCCATGACTTCAGAATGTGCTTGGTGCTGCCCTGAGCTGGCTCCTGAGCCCACCACGAGCTCTGTTGCAGCGCTGTGTTTTGGTCAGCGCGTGGCTGCCTGCCCCCAGCTCAGCCCCGTGCAGAGGTGGGCACACAGTGGTCTCTGTGCAAACGGTGGCTGTCAAGGTGAGGTCCTGCTGCCTGCCTACAGGGCAGTGGCAGATCAGAAGCTTTGTAATGGCATCTTGCTTATTCCAGCGTAACTTCGGTGGAATCATAGGCCATTGATTGGTTTTACGGCCATATGTCAGCTAGACTGAAATATATGGCAAGCCAGACCTGAGTTAATGTGCCAGTGAGACAGGGAGCCTCTGCCAGCGGGGGACTGTAGAGCTCTGAATTCCCTAATGCTGCACCCAGGTGAAGCAAAGGTACGGCTGGTTACCTGCTGCTCTGTCACGCGACCTGTACTGCTCACACAGCCGATGGAGAACTCCTAGAAAAATGGGAATGCCTTGCCAACAGCGTGCTTTGTTCTATCCAGACCGCTGTGATGTTCATTTGCCTTGCCTTTGCTCAAAATAACATTTGTTTTTTTAGGGAGTGCTGATGGCAGAGATTCAGGAAGCTTCTCCAGCACTCTCTCTCTGACCTCCTTCCGTTACTCCTGTCCCTGATGAGATCTACCCAACATACCTTTTTCTGAATGAAAGTCTGCATTTTCTCAGTCAGAAATTGAACTTTCACCACAACTGAAAAGTTTTGCAGTAATTTACCGCTTAAACATATATTTTTATTAGGGGAAAAATTCAGAACAAACCAGCTGAATTTACTGTTTTTCTTTGAGCACATTAAATAGCCTTAAAATCTTCAGTTTGGACAAAATATGTTATTATTTTGATTAATTTTCCATCTTTTTGTATAATATCAAATGTCTGTGTTACTGTTGTATTATAGCCATCTTACCTATTACTATGTGCCACTGAAGCAACGTATGTATTTTCACTTACCAGCGTTTCAGAATTACAGATAGCCTTGCAACCTGTGTCTTAACAAAACAACCTCCTACCTACACTCAAGGCTCTCTTCAGAATCTGAAAATGTTCTCTGGAATATGAGAAATAAAGTTCAAATCAGATAATTTTTCCTTTTAGTTATGAAGATCCGAGATATTGAAACCTCTGCACTGAAAGCTCTGTCATTTCTGGTTGCTGTTGCTCTGCACAGGTTTGATTGATTCAGCCTTCTCTTACTTCACGACAAACTAATGAAATACAGACGGTTCCTTAGCGTGATGGATGCATCATCTGATTCAAAGCCCAAAGAGCCCACAGCCTCCAGGGTGAGTGCCACGCAAGGCTGGTTTCAGTTAACGCATTTAATTTAGCAATGGAAGTAGCACTGCAAGGACACACGCAGGCATAGTTAGGAGCGGCTGGCCCAGCTTGTGCCCTGTGGTCCCTCAAACTTGTCGGCCTTTCTTCAGGCTGGAGACAGGAAGAGTTGGGGAGGAGCTCAGAGCGCTGCAAACCTTTTGATGCCTCACGGAGAACATTATAAGGATGGCCACTCCACACAGAGCCCTGTGGCCAAAAGCATCCATCTCCATAGAATTCTGCGTGATGTGTGAAGACTGATCCATGCCAGTTCATGCCCTCTCAGATTAAGTTGCTGAAGAGGGAGATGAGGCAGAAAGCAGTCGGCCTGCTTTTTCATCCAGTCTTAGATCTGAGCATCTTTACAGAGACCTTTGCTATTTTAGTCAATTTTTGTTAATTTACTTAGCAAATCCCCACCATTTTGTCTCCTGCATGTTGCTGCAAATACATTGTTTTATTGCTAGTTAGCAAAGTAAAAATAAAGATGTGCTTGATGTCTAAATAAAGATGTGCTTGATGTCTTACTCTGCGACCATCCAGAGCCTTGAGTCACAGAAATACCAAAACGCTACAACACTTCTTACCATAAAGTTAAAGGGTGAATGAGTCACTATTGATTTGATTATTTTAAAAACAGCACTGAAACTGCAAAAAATGTTCCAAAATGTGAAGATATAGTAGTATCATGTATTCTTAACTTTGATTTATCCACGGGTGATAATGCCGATACTAACTTCAGTCAATGCTGCCGCCTAACAGCTAATTAGAAGTGCGTGTTTAGATGATCGTTCTGCTTGCATTCTTCATAATTTACTATAACAACATCAATGTCTGATCTTGTGTATAGCATAATAAACGCTACCAGTTTTCCCTTATCAGCCAAGCAGTTTCAGAACAACAGGAGATGTTTCTGTCAACATTTGATTCCACGAAAACGAAGGGGTGGGTCTACAGCGCATCATCACGCCATTGAAAGGGCTGGGAAATGTTATGTATTACCAGACACGGACAAACACGAGGTGAGGAGTGCACTTTTCAATAGTTTAAGGATGATGAAGAAGTTATTTCAATGAATGACTACTATGCATGTTTCTTTCATTATGAGATAAAAGAGTTTTTTAAAATTAGAACGACTTGATCTTGTATGTGCTTAAGTTTGATATAGTGCATTGCTTGCCAGGTTAACAAAAGCTTTGGTCATAAATAGAGCTCTCGCATGAACGCATTATTGCAAAAGGAAGAAATAATTAATTCCAAGATTCACATGAGCTTTTCTTTATACCTCCCTCCCCATTATGAGTTGCCCTGAACAAACATTACCCTTAACTTGAATCTGTTCTGCATAAAAGAAAATTGATTTTTCAGGAAATCACTGGCTTTATTCAACTGATGACACTTGATTGAAAAGGTGGATCAGGGCTGTACAATACCTGCAGAATAAGCAGCTCGGAGCGTGCGTGTGCTGGCAGAGCCCAGCAGCAGCACGCTGCCTGACCTGGGGCCTGGCACCCCCAGAGCCTGACACACCTGGGACCTGTCACCTCCAGAACCTGTCACCCCTGTGATCTGGCACCCCCAGAGCCTGTCACCCCCGAGGCCTGTCACACCTGGCCCGGCACCCCCGGCCTGGCAGCCCCCAGAGGCTCTGGTGGTGCTCACGCCTCAAACACAGCAGCAGAAGCGATATTTTCCCTATGTAAATAGACTTGGACAGATTGCCAAAACCTGCTAAATATTGATTCAGCTAAGACTTTGAATTAAAGTTAATTTAAATAGTACATGTAAAGAGTTTTATGAATTGATTTCAAATAACAAAGACGTATTGAAAAAGCATTAAACCCAAGTACTATTTCAAACAATGAATTTAAGCTCATGGTAATTGAATTATGTATTTGAGCACAGCTGAAGGGCAGGCTTGCGCGGAAAATGCACGCCGTGGTTCACAGAGGCTCCCCAGAGAGAGTCCTTGAGGTCAAATGCTGCCCTGGGTGCCACATGGCTGCCCCTGCAGCCAGCCCTGATGGCAGCATGTGCCACTGCTGCTCGGTTAACCCAGCTTTCCCTCACACATAGCCGGGGCAGCCACACTGCTGCTGAGGCAAGGAGAAGGTTCTGGAAGGTTCCAGAAGGTTCTGTACTGCATCCTAGTTCCTGGGATGCAGGACGAGGTGGGCAGGGAGGAGCAGGAAGTGACTGCTCTGCCAGGATGGCCTGGCAGCAGCGGGTCGGCAGCCTGTGGGCTGGGCAAGGCAAGCATGGTGCCCAGGGAGGGCGGAGGGCAGAGCCTGGTCAGGACTGTGCGGCTGAGAGGAGCCGTGGGTGCTGCTTTCCAAGTATCCTCATCATCTCCCACGTCCCATGGCAGGTCCAGACATCCACAACCAAGCAAACAGTGCAGATTATACTGTGGATGTTAGAGAAATTTAACAGGAGCTGTATTGTCTCCTCAGACCATGATTTAGGGTACACTTTGTAGCACCCTTCCAATATGAGGTCTGTTGCTCTAGCACAACACTCTGCTTGCACCTGGGGCAAGAAGCCCTGTTGCACCTCGTGCAGTCTGGCTGGAGGTGCAGTGCCTGCCACCTCCCTTACACTCGGGATTGGGGTGCTCTGGGGGTAAATCGAATCAAGCAGCTCCTGGAGAGCTAGCAGCCAGCAGCACATCATTGTTCATAGCGTGATGGGTGAGTAACTCTCTGAGCATACAGCCATAGCAGCTGTCAAAATGTCCTGGGTGAAAAAAAACAACTGAACACCTGAATGCATCATGCGCTTAACCCACTTTGCCTGAACTGGGTCAGAAACACCACCACGAGCAGCAGTGCTGTCACACTGGCAGGGAGGCAGCTGCTAGGAGGAACGGGCTGGGGACAGTCACCTCCTCACTCAGGGAAGGCCTCAGCCAGGAGAGCATTCCTGACTGCAGCTGGAGATAAAATAAGCTAATGAAAGAGAATGCTGCTATTTCCCTGCTCATGAGCGAATGCCAGTACTGAATTCCATTACGCTGTATAACTTCTGGGGTTCAAAGGCAGGGAAATCGATACACTGGGAGACTTACATCAGGACTAATGCTGCAACAGACCACAGTAGTTGGCCTTATTAAAAGACAAGTTCTAACTGCAGACCAAGAAAAGCAGGACGCAGGAGAACAACTCCAGTGTGAGCACCTGTGCTCTGCTTTCAGTTACTGCCTGTAACTGAACAACCACTCCTGGGGAGTCAAGGAAATTGCGTGGGTGGGGACCCAGTGTGAGCACACAGGTGGGCTCCCCACACGCACAGGGCAAGCTCTGCTGTTGGTGCAGACCAGCACATCCCTACAGGCTTCTCCAGGGGATCAGCACACACCCTGTGGTTAGTAAAAGCTGAATCTGACTCCAGGAATTCAGGCCACGTATCTAGCTGTGACCTCAATGTCAAAATGATGACATCAGCTGTGTTTGTGCCTTTCTACAGACTGTCCTTCCTGCTGATAGAAATGGGCACAGTGGCTCGGCATGTTTGGAGATAACAGTCTTCTGTATAAATGAAGGTATTTAATGGATTTGATCTTTGTGTACGTGTCGTATATTGGCATATTTTCCCCTCTATGCCCTACATACAAAACATCAGCAGATGGTCCACTAGTCAGTGCCTTGCTCCGTGAGCTGCCTTTCCCAGACAAGGTGTGCTTGCTGTGGAAGGCAGGGACATGCCAGGCTGATAAACACGTGAGCCACGTGGGGCACACAGCAAGCTGCGGCTGAGCTGACACAGGAGCCATTATGTTATTTTCTCAGGGTATGATGGTCATGTATCTAAGTGCTTTTTAACTGGCAGTTCTATTGGTATTTAAAGAAAACTATTTACTCAGAAGACCCTATATAACAGAAAAGCTGAGGAGGGCATAGTTGCTGACTGGAAAGGTTGGTTATTCATGCTCACCATAAATAAGTAACATGCCCATCTTTTGAAGAGGTGTAGGAGTGCTAGATGTATGATGAAGCCTTTTTTCTTTACCTCTCTTTGACAGATCTCAACCACCTCCACACTGCTAAGGCTGGAGAACAACTGTAGTCACTTTTTCCTGCCGGGTAAGAGCCTTTAGGAGATGCTGCTGTCTCAAGAATTGGTTATAAAATCCAGCACAATGAATAAATCCCTCTGTATACCAAAAGGTATCGATAACAGACTAACTCCAGGCTATTCAGCTTCTTAAAAAAGCAGGATTCTGTATTTGGCACTAATGCATAAGAGAAGGGAAGGAAACAACACGAGTGGCAAGGGAGTAAATGTTTGGGAAGAAAAAGAATGAAAAGAAAGCACCTTTTCTCCTGCACCGCTCTGTTAGGAGACACGCCAGTGAAATGTGCATGACTACACAAAGTACTCACAGATGGAAATACGTGGAGACAGACTATTGTAGGTGGCTACAGGACATCCGTAACAAATAACTTGTTAATACAACTCTGTCTTCCCTAGCAATACACAAAATGCTTAGAGCTAGTTCTGCTGATGAAGCCTTGTACTTCAGTCTTGATATTTCATGCTTGCTGCTTCATTCTTACAGTGCTTCAAGTTTTATTAAAACAAAAAAACCAAAAAAACCTAAAAGAATCTTTTGAAAATAATCCACTGTAAGTTTTAGTATTGGTGACAAACCAATGGAATGTTGTTTCTTTACAAATTCCCTCATACAAATAGAGATTTAATACTCAACTTTGCAGTTTTGTGTTATAAAGACAGTAAAATGTACTAGATTTAGTTATTTTTCTTTGTTCTTCTCAGTTGCAGATGCATACACAAAACCGAAAAGTAAACTCCTAGATATAGAGTAGAACTGCATCATGGAGGAAGCATTTTCTAGCATGTCTAACAGTTTTTCATGTTAGATAATCATCTCTCTTTGTCCTGGCACAATTATATATAGACTTGCCTCCTTAAAATACTCCGTAGTCAGTAGAAGTCAGAATGTTTGTCCTTCAGGAGTCTCTTTCCAGACCTGGATAAACATCACAGAGACGCCTGAGCCATTTGGGATTCGCTCTGCTAGCAAGGCAATTCCACCCCATCACCCTTTCAATGTAAATAACTATCCTTAATTAATGGAAATGCAATAAATGCTAAAAGTAATGACAGACTGAGGAAATTAACAAATGCGGGGCAAGATGTTGTAGCTCTGTTGAAGGCATTTGGTGATGATCTTCACCTTTCATCTCATTAGTTTAGGCCAGCTAAAAAACAGAGTGAAATAAAAACCCACAGTTTTTACACTGCTGAAATAAATACATTCCAGCCTTCTGACAGAATAAACAACTGGAGGCAGAAACCAAGCCATCTAGGCACGTAGCTAGTTACATCTCACATACAGTCCAAAACACCTGTACCCCCAGTTACAGAAAGGAAGGCCACACTTTGAAATCCCTTTTCTGATGGTGCAGAAATAAACAAACGAGTGTGAATTTAACGACAGTCAGCATTAATCCCTCCCCACTCCTGCTGTCTGGGGGATTTGGAAGTTAAATGTAATGGAAAGTTAAACGTAAATGTAATTAAAGTTGAATTTACCAGCCTGGGGAGACATACCTTTTCCTTTTTGCTCTCTTCCCCCTGCTCCTTCCACCTCTTAAAATCTCTTTTTACTTCCTTTTTCTTCCATCACACCAATCACCAATGAAAATTCCCAATTTTCATTGCCAAATGAATTTTGTGAAATGTTGTGAAATTTCTTAAATTTCACGCCAAATTCCCCTAGCTTGGTTTAAGTAGTTGTTTCTTTGGAATGATCCAAATGTAAAAACAGAGCAATGCAGCATGGACGTGGGATGCTTTTCTTTCAGCTTGGACTTCATACTCTGCCTCCTTTTCTCCAAATGGCCACATCTTTCCTCCCGTTCCTTCCTCAGATTGTTTCAGACTTCTTTCTTCAGATTCAACCATCCTTAAAAATATCTTCACAATAGATAGGAAGAATCAGGCATGGGAGGTGTAAGATTTCATGATGAGAAAAAGGAAGTGGGGAAGCCCCCAGAAATTTAACAAATTATCCTGAGGAAAATCAAACCTGCAAGTGGTATGGGACTATATTCTAGGTCTTCTTAATTTCACTGTTTCTTGTATTTTAAGTTTGCTGTTGCTTTTGTTTCCATTTTCTCCCCAGCTTTTTCTTCTGCACTGAGTAGTTGAAAACATGTTGTTTCTGAGTAGGTTTTTTATTTATTATTTCTTAAGGATATTGTAGGAAATTACAGAATCATAGAATCATTTAGGTTGGAAAAGACCTTCCAGATCACCAAGTCTGCCCATCAACCTAACCTACGCTAAACAAAAACTTGTCTTCCTGCCAAAAGGGACAGCCATGTTGTAGCTCCTGCTGTGATACTAAAGGTCAGCAAGATTCAGGGACTCCATATATCCCAACTGCTGCAATTTTACTTTACAAGCAATTTGTTGCTTGGTCCTGCCAAACAACGGGTAGCTTATTGATAGTCACTTATCGATGGGTTTGACTATTGCCTAAAATGTTAACTGGCTGCTTTCCCCTAAGTAACTTGTGGGTTTAGAATTTCATGTATTGCACCCTCTCGTTTGTACTTGTCTGAGCTTCACTACACACCACTGGTGATCACATCAGCACAAAAATACAGATTTTTTCTAAACTGAAAAACTAAATACCTCTTGTAGGAACAATACCAACAGCAGCTCCAACTTGTTCAGGTTTCAGCCAGAACATGCTAAGTTCACAAGTTCCACGAGCAGGCCTTCTCCAAAGGCTTGAAAACATTAGCGGGAGAGGTGAAAGCGTACACTGACAACAGAGTAAACCGGAGTTCTTATGCTTCACCTTCCATTTGATAAATGTGTCATAATTTTAACCAGTGATTTCAAAAATTTACTGTTAGCACAGAAAATCACGTTCAGGCAGCACCTGTATTAGTATCCTTTCCATTCTTCCAGTTCCCCAGCTAGTTCTAATACTTAGTCCAAGTCTAAGATTTGGGAAAGCGGCGACAACATTACATATATGGACATCATGTGGCTGGCTGGGGCCTTTTTTCCCTCCACGCTGCTCACCAGGCTCAGAGCAGCTCCGAATAACGCTAAAGCTCTGGCTCTGACAGCTCAGTGTTTTGCCACAGGTGTAGCTTCTCCCAGAGGACTCTGGGTCTGAACGCTGACAAGAGGAGGTGCAAGATGCCCTTGACAAGAAAGGGGTGAGTATCGCTCTGCAGAGGGTTTACTGAACAGCTTGCTTGGATCCGTGGGGTAATATCAAGCAGTAAAACGCTAGTAAGAAACAGGTTTAACAGGGGATATACTACTTCTACACGGCCTAGTATTAAGCAGTAAAAATCATCCCTGAAATATGCCTCGTTCTGCGAAGAAGAGTTACGGGCAGGTTACAATTCGCCGTGTATTTCTGGATGCATTGTTATGCAAGAGGAAGAAGGACGGCTGCAGCAGGCGATGCGGGAGGGGAGAGATCACTGAATAAGGAAAGCTGGAAGAAGAAATTACTTCTCGTGGCACAAGGGAGTCGCGTTTCAAACCTGCCTTGTAATTGTATACACTTTACCTGCCTCTGAGATGCTCATACCTATATTAATGTTACAGCAATCTATATGAACAAGATGGGCAGTGTGCCAAAGGGGGCTGTAATTTTCAAGTACCTCTGCGTTGTGGTTGGAGAGGGGAGGAGGATGTCCTCTAACAGTGTAATTATGTGGCAATTCCAGGGAAATTGATTATTATTAGCTTTTTATGATCACACTAACAAAGTCAATGATCCAAGATGAAACAGCAAAAATTAGTTCTTGAACAATATTCAGCAACAAGATATCGCCAGGTGAGAGTGGATGTATCTGCAATCAGATAGTTCCTGGAACTGAAATGGCCATCTCCCACCAATTACAACGATGGATGTGCTCTATTAAAGCCCGATCCACTTTAATGGGGAAATCCTGCGATGAGAGGCCATGTAAGTATGCAATGACACATACAGTATCGAGAAGCGGGTGGGTGTTTATTCTAAATACCCACATCGCTGGGGTATTTGCACCTTGAACCAACAGAGAGAGTTACAGGTAGCGAATACAGATCAATTTCTTCCAAGCCGGTTATTGCTTTAACAAAATCTTTTGTCACTTTTTCTAACATCCACCTTCAGCCCCCCCCAGACACAGCACTGAGACTGGATACCTGCATAGTCAGAACTCTGATTTGCCAGCCACGTCTTCCCCTTTGAGGCTCCACGGTTTTATGAAGAATAATTAAAAATGCTTCTCTGTGACGCGAGAAGGTTTTTCTAAAAGGAGAGCGAGTCGCTGCAATACTCGAACAATAGAGTAATATTTTTGAAGGTCATAATAATAAAGCAGGGGAAAGAGAATAACCATTATTGCTCTTTCTTGTAATTAGTTTGCTTTCCGATATCCCACATTGCAACTAGAACATTATTCAAGAACACCCATCACAGTGCTTAACAAGATTTAATGTACATTTATTCTTAACATGTGGAACATATAAAGATTTTATACTGAATAAATGAAATTCATTAAGCCAGAGGAAAAGGAGGAATTTACATCAAGTTTTTTCTTTTTTAACTACATTATCTTGAAATACAAATGCAGATTCTTGTCACTGAAAAATCTTCGAAGTTGTGTTTCTTCCTTTTTTTCCTGTATATGTTTTTTTGTCTGTAGACTGGTAACCATTTTCTTAAATCAATCCATACGTAACCATTTCCACACCTTGATTTATAAAGCAAATTGTGATCGGCTGCTCTCCCGAAATAGAGCATGACTTTATACATACAGAAACTTGTACATTACCCTCAGTTGTTGGTTTTCTGTGTTGGGTTTTTCTTTTTTTCTTTTTTTTTTTTTTTATTATTTTTTGGAGATATGGCCCAAATAAAAGAAAAAATAATTCTACTATCACTTTGTAGATACCACATCATGAAAAAGAAACTAAAAACTTTGTACTAAAAAAAAAAAAAAAATGAGGGTATGTTTAATGTACAACTTCTATATACATCACGGCCCTTAGGCAATAAAAAAATATTTAAAAAAAAAATGATTAAAGGAATCGTGAAGAACTGTCATTGCGGAAGGTCAAAAAAACCAGATGTAGACAAGACAGTTCTGGTGAGGAAGCAATTGATGTTTATCATTAGGTTTTGTTTAAAAATCTTTTAACTTGAATTTTTTGTTTTGTTTTGCTCCTAGCCTAATGTAACCATTTCTCCTGCGGAGAAATCAGTATCGTTTTGTGTTCTGACTACTGACTGACACCCTCCTTGATCCCCTACACCTACATCACTAGAATCCTCTATTGCACAGAGCTTTGGGTGATGGTATACAAGTTTTTTTTTTATTATTTTTTCCTTATTTGAAAAAATAAAACACACAGGAACTTGGTATGTTGGTTATTTTTCACCTTTTTGTTTCAAAGTGGTGAGATATTTTCCATCATACAATGGTTTGCCATAACATTTCTTTTTAAAAAGTCACTAGTTCGCTTCCCAAAAAATATGCAATACAAACATGGAAAAGAACATTGAAAAGGATAATCTATGGAAAAAAAAAGTGTGACTTTTGAATGTACTAGACAGCAACTTTGGTTAAAAAAAAATAAAATAAAAAGATGTACTTATACACATAGACAGCAAATATTAATTTCGTAACTGTTCAAATTAATAATTTCTTTAATTCCCAATTGGTAAATAGTGAATGGGGCAGAGGAGCAAAGATTCGTTTTTTTTTTCTTTTTTTTTTTTTTTTTTTTTTTTCTTTTTTTTTTTACCTTCTTCCTACGTTGGATAAACAAGAACAGAAAACAGCCAGTTATATGTGACCCTCTAATCTCCACTCACACATGCTTGGCTTCTCACTTATGTCATAACTGCCCAATCTGAAAAAGTACATCACAGATGACAGATGCAACCAGAGAGTTCAGGACAGCAGATATTGAGATATCCAGCAAACGACCCTCGTGCAAAAGGAACTCTGAGCGGTTCTCGTCCACTCGAGCCATGGCCAGCAAGGCCTTGGCTGCCCTGCACATCATGTCTACGCTAGGTGGCTCCAGAGGTGGAGGCTGCATGTGCATGAGGTTATGCTGGCTCTGCTGGTACTGGGCCATAGTGACCCCATCCTCCAGGAAGCTTATCAAGTTTCCGATGCTTCCCTTCTGCACAGCTATTGCCCTTGCTGCTAATGTGTCCCCCTGGGCAAGGTTCGATAAGAGCGCCATGGACATTTCTCGGCAGACCGGGTTTTTGCGGTCTCCAACGTACCTAACTAAAGTAGCGTAGAGTTTCTCCTGACGACTGAATGGGGGGGTGGCCAAGATAAGGTCCACATTATTGTCCTGGATACTGAGCTTACACAGGGTCTCCAGCACAAGTCTCTGAGGCGAAAGAACTGAGTTGGGCCCCACGGTTGGAAAAGGATCCTGTGCCTCTGCAGACGGGCACACCATCCAGTGCAGCAAGCCATCCAAAATTGGCAAACAGATGCTTTCTGTGTAAGCAGACAAGTCTAGCTGCCCAGAAATGTTGGCTAATGTGACCAATGTATTATCCCTCAAGACCTCGAGGCAGTCCCACCACCACTCATCCTTGCTGCAGGCCACCCCTTTGTCCTCCTCTTCCTCTTTCTCGTAAGTCTGCGGCGCTCGCTTTCTTTCTGGATGCTCATGGTGAAGAAGGATCAACTTTCCAAGGATCAGCACCAAGCCTGGATGTTTGGACATTTCGGTGTCATTGCCAGGCACAAAAGACAAGCTACGGACGATATTTGACACACAGATGCAGCGTTTGGCCAAGGAATCTTGCCAGTGAGTTATGGTGCATAGAGGAGTCTCATCCCGGCTCCTTGGCTCATCCTCTAGCAGTTTAATATTCCGGTGGCTTTTGGCTTGATGGATCCCAAAGGGAAATTTACTGCTCTCCGTTTGGGAACCAGAGTTTGCGTCTTCAGGCAGTGCTCCTGGCCGAGCTGAGAGGACATCATCAATGGTTGCTGTTATACTTTTTTCTTGTTGTTCCTCAGATTCACCTTTCCCCTCAAGGTCCTTCTTTTTGCTTGGAGAGTTTGAGGGAGGAGGGGCTTTCCTGCGTGGAGGAATCTCCATCTTACTTTCAAAGTGAGTCTGGATATGCTCAGTTGTGTCACCACCACCAAGCTGCCAGTGGAGAAGTCCACTATCAAATTCCTGAACACGTCCAAGTTTGTCAGATCGGTCAACAACAAACAGATTATTTTTCTTTACAATCTTTATTGGCAGCTTGTCAAATTTACTGGCTTGTTTTGGCCTCTCGCTAGGATCAGCAATGGCACCAGGAGTGGAAAAAACAACGCTCTTCTCTTCTCCTTCTACATTTTCATCATCCCCCTCCTCCTCCTCTTCATCAAAATAGTCAATACATTCATCGTTCTCCTCTTTTCCAGTATCCTCTGCCAAGGACTGGCTATCATCTTTCTTGGCTGATTTGTGATCAAGTGCTTTGTGACCTGGATCTCCCACTTCATATTCCATAAGGATTCCAAAAATGTCAATCAGGCATTTTCTAAAATATTCTACTAAAAGCTCAAGAAATCCAGACAACTAAGGGGAGAAAAAAAAACATTAAAAAAACAGATAAATACTTTTGACTGCATGGAATTTTATTATGAACACAGGAACATACATCTGTGAATATTTCCCTCCTTCTGCTGTGAACTTGCAGCTAGGCCCAGTATGGCAGAAGTTAATCAAAGGTAATTCTTCTAGTTTCTGTCCAATCAGCACGTGACACCAGACCATCGTGGTTCCGTTTGCTTAAATTGTAACAGCTACGAAAAGTACATTACTTTCATTCATATGCCTCCTTTAAGCTGCAGTAGACATCTAGCCTAGCTGTTCCATCCCCTGGGAAGTGCATAGTATTTATTGTCTGTTCAGAGTACCAAAGTTTCTAACTCCCTTTGCTTTTCTGAGCTATACTTTTATTAGATTCCTAAAGTCGACAATTCTTCCTCTCTTCCTTTGCCTCTCAGTCTCTAAAATGAACTGTTCTGTAGGAATCTGCAGTTCAGGTTCAAGATACCAACATTCTAGATTAATATCCCATCTCTACTAGAATGGTTCTCTTTTTGCCTGGCAGTATTTAAAAATTGTTATTGGAGCCTGGTGCTGTAAGTCATCCTTCAGAAACAGTTTTCATTTAGCTTTAATCCTCTTAATTAACTTGTAATCACTTTCTCATGGAAAGGCGGTAGTTGGACTTTGTACTAATTTACCCTCAGTGGCTTTATTATTAAAAATTCTTTACTGCTATGATGTATTCAGCCAGATTGCCTGCCTTTTAATGGTTGTTTTAATTGTAGGCTAATAGGTGTTTAGCAAAATGTATCCTTTTGCCCATTCTGTATTCTCACACCATTGCCAAAAATCCCAAAGAAATAAGAACAAACAGATGCTTATCAACTGCAGGAATTATCAATCGTCATATGGAGTCTCAACTGACAATGGAAACTGAGGCAAAAGTAACTCCCAAAAATCTAAAATAATCTGGTATTCTGTGCAATTTGCACAAGGTGTATTAATGCAATCTCTAACAGAATTCAGATGAGGTTCATCTCACTTAACTCCAAACACTTGCAACAGTTAGAATCCTAACCTAATTGTCTAGATTCTTTTTATAATCAGTGATCTTTTAGAGGCCATTTCTAGGGTATGATTCATCTGACCTATTTTAGATCTCTACTTTAGGATGAGATGAATCATGCTACAAATATCCCTAGTTCTAAAGTTAGGTGGGATGAAATGTACCATCTGTGTCTGTTCTTAAAAAAAAAAAAAAAAAAGGTTATTATATTTAAAAAATGATGAGTTACACTATTAGTAACCAAGGAATGAATGGAGCAGAGAAACTGAATATTTAATTTGTACAAATTTTAGATTATGTGCATTACCAGCACACCATCTATTTCTATCACCTAACAGGCTGATAGGTAGAGCAGGGTTGAAAAAGGTAGGAGGTAGAAAGGCAAAAGCATACGCTGTTAAATTGTATGTTACTGTCCTGTGGTCAGACAGTGGATTTTAGCTTTTTAATTGTCTAATAAACCTAATATTTCTGCACAAACTTGATTTACTGGAAGTAGGAATAAAAAATAGGCAATTAAAATATCTCACAGCCTTGTATAGGACTACTGAATAAGACAAGCAGTGACTGACAGACAGCCTCAAGTCAATTTAACATCATTCTGCAACGCCTTTTTTAGAAACGCTAGTTAAGCAAGATTACTAACTATTACTATTGTGGCTTTCTGGGATGATCCTTATACTACAAGTGTGAATTTACACATAAGTCTTCTGCCAGCGTTAAAATTCTTACATTTCTCTGTCCCTTTCCACAAGAGATGCCCTCTTTCTAAGCTTATTATTTCCCCTATTCCACCCTCAAGTATATTTTGTCGCTCTCTGTTACCGATCATTACAAATGGAAGTTTTGCAATATTCAGATTTATGTTAATTACGATAAATTCTAAGATACTTCAGCATTTTCCTATTTATCTTATTGCCATTTTCTTTCCTTGGAAGGTTGAAAGGTATATTGCTTTCCCACCTACCTGAGAGAGGTTGAAAGTAGCAACAGTGCTGTCATCATACAGAAGAATATTAATAGTGTCTAGCGCCCAGGTACTTTCAGCCAAAAGACCAGATTTAAGAGACATCATCACTCTCCAGGCCTCAGGAGTTACTGGAGGAAGAAAGGATAAAAAGTAAAACAGTATTAGTGCATCCTTGGAGAGTGTTAATGAGTTTTGAAAGAACAAACTGTGACATTGTGAGGATGCAAAGTATAAATTAAATACTTACTGAAACATTGCTTAAGACCCTGGTTTCACCACTTAGCCCTGTTTTGTTCTTCTGTAACTGCTACTTAGTGTTAATTCTGGAGAATATTTTAACAGGGCCATTCTTCCTGACCTTGCTGAAGGAATCATCTTACAAACTTTTGAGAAATTGACTAAAACACACAATCCATAAATACAAGTAGAATACTCTGTCAGGAGTATAGGAACTTGAAGTATGAGAATGTGAATGTGTGAAATGTAACAGAAATTCAAGATAAGATACTTGGGAAAGAATATGGGGAGAAACAAACACGACAAATAGTATGGAATGAATAAACGGGCCACTCAAGTAAGGCAGACGCTGTAAGGACACAACAGAACAAATGTTAGTTCTGTTGTGAGCTTCCATGGAACAAAAACATAGAAATCTTTGCTCACCTAAATGTTGCACTGGTGATTTAACAGACATTCTGATGGACCTTCCAACACATAACATTTGGAAGCCCAAGACAAGCTTCATTTTTAATATAAATATGCACTTTTGAAACCTCAGGTCTCCATTTAAAAAAACACTTTCATTTCATGTCAGATTCACAGGGGTGAGTTTTATCATCCTCACTGATGCATATGCTATTACATTTTTATGAACACATAGTAGTCAGCAAAGTTAACTATTTGTCAAAATAGTCTTAAAATGTAAAAGAAAATAAAAAATCAGAGTGCCCTTCTCCCAACCTATTTTGGTATTTGGCTTTTGTTTTGATGCTTACCGATATCTTTTGAGGTAATCTTTCGTCTTGGTTTTAAGACTGGTTGCGATGCTTCTACAGAGCCTGGGGGGAAGGTAATTTCTCGCCTAATTGGTGGTGGCTGGGGAGGAGGTCCCGTGACCTGTGACACTGGAACTGTGGGTATAACCTTTTGCATCTTCATGGAGGGTAGGAAAGGAGACTTGCTTGGAGACATACGGTTCTCCAAAGAGCGCTGGAAAGACGCTGGACTTGGAGCTCTAGAGATGTGATTTGGCATAGAGGGTGGTGTCTGGTAGGATGACTGAGGAGGCCTAGTGATAGGCTGCATGGAGGCTGAGGATGACATGTAAGAAGGCTGACGTTGGTTGACATGAGAAGGCCACTGACTCTCATGGTTTATCCTCTGGTCAGGTACCATCATATCATCAGTGCGATTCATCCCTGGATATGGTGGGGCCTGTGCAGGGCCTCCTGGACCTTGCCTGTTCTGGTAAGGGTAAGGCATATCGTTTCGTGTTGGCCACATGTTCTGCTGAGGACCTTCGCTGGAGGACGACGACTGCATGGGGCCACCAATCATCTGGGGAGGTATTCCATGCTGCTGCATTTGTCCTGGGCCCTGCATCCTCTCCCTGTTATACGGATACGGATATTGTCCCTGCATGGGCCTCCTGTCAGGCCCGGTGTAAGCATTGCTGTACTGGTTATACATTTCCTGCTGCTGGTTGCCATACTGCATGTTATACATGTCCCCTTCATGGCGTTTGGCTGGAGGCCCATACATGCCATCCATGTGTCGCTTATAGTTCTGAAAAAAAAAAATTTTCAAAAAGATTTGTCACTTTTACTCCATAAAATAGATTGGCTGAAAGCTCATTTAAAAAGCTGAAGGCTCCTAGCTCTGGAGGGTTCATGCTGATTCCAGTCAGGCAAAGCCTCAGTTGTGCTGCAGTTATAACTTAATTTTGAAAGGAAACTTATCCTTGGGCTAGATTTTCTTATACTTGCTCTTGTTTTCCCCCTTTCCCTTTCCTGTCTGTCAGATGAAATTCCATTGGCCATTTAAGACATGCACGAAAAGGCAACACTCCTCACCAACGGAGATATTTTCATTTCTATTTTATGCTTAGTCTGCTAAGAAGACAAATCTAAAAAACATTCAAAATCACTCAATGACTTAATCTTTTCAAGGGACAAACGCTGAATAAACTCTTAAAATAACACGATATGCTGCAAGCATTCATGTCCGAAACGCTGAATGTTATGACAGAGCACAAGCTGCAGACAATATATTTACTAGGAGGAGGAAACAACCTCTTGCATTTATTACTCTGCATAATTCCCTGAAACAGAGTCCGGCTTGGGCAACCAGCCCTCCTTCCCAAATCATCCTAATCACATTTAATTTATTGTGAGATTACTGTAGCAACTGGTCGCATCCAAACATCCTATTCTGGTTTATGCAGGTTCTTACACTGCTGATCAGTAATGAAGGAAGCAATGTAGCCAACAGCCGCCACCCATGGTTTATTCCCTCTTTGTTTCTCACCCTCTCAAGTGGGGAATGCTGCACGAGGTAAGCTGTTATGCTGCTGGAGGAGCCAAGCTGTTTATAAATCACACGAGCTTGTCTGTATTTAAGACAGCAGGACAAAAGAAGATGGGTTGTGGTTTGAGGGGAAAGTGGTTAAGTTTGCAGGGGTCCTTAAGTCCTTTGGGAGTTGGCAGCACAGTTTAAACCACACTGAATGCTCTGAAGCAAAAAACATTTGAATTAAATGGGCAATTTTAGAATATATGATGTATGGCAAATTCAAAGTTATGGCTCCCCTGGTATCTATATCTACATATAGATAAAATTCTGTATGTATTCAATATGGGTCAGTTAAAACAGCTCTGGGATTCATAAACTCATCTTCCAACTTTTGTGCACATAAAACTGCAACTGCTGTACTGCTTGAAAATGTTTTATTTTTCTTAACTTGCTATCTGAGAAATACTTATTTTCAGCCTCACATTTTACCTCGGCTGTGGTTAACTCCACAGTTTGGGCCAATTTATACGTTAAGAGCTGACTCGGTAGTCGCCACACCTAAAAAAAATGGTGTTTGCTTTGCCACTGTGATCCAGCATGCTTGAAGCAGACACCTGGGAATGAAGCCCGTGCCTTTTTAAAAGCAGTTCAGTGTTCTCATCTATGCAGTGGCAACATCCTGATGGTAACCAGTGCTGAGGACAGTGACGCACCTCAATTCCCACTCCTGTGTAAAGGTTCAGCAGGTGACTGAGGCTGCACAATGTGTCTCTCTCCACAGGGAAAGTGGAATTGTGAGACCTCGCAGAAGACAGAAAGACACCAACACTGGCAACCTGCTGTGTAAGAACTCCCAGGCTACAAGCATTCATACAAGAGTTGAGAAACGTGGCTGAAAGTGCTTCGTTAGCCCCAGGGGTTCACGCGCCAAGCACCTCCTTCCCAGTCATTCCAGAGCCTTTAGGCTATGGATAAAGCTCTAAAAGGGCAATTTTTCACATTTCTTGAACCACTACAGAGTGAAGCTTAGGAAATTGAAAGAATATGTTAAGGGCAACCGGTCCTTAGCTGAATGGAAAAGGGGAATCCTCTGGGAGTGGAACCCCCCTGGGAGGAACCAAGGCCGGGAGTCTTGCCCTTCATTCTTCAATGCTCTTTTGCATTTGTGCTTGAATGCATTTTGCATTCAAGAGCCATTATACAAAGCATATAAAAAGCAGTAGGGACAGGGTGTGATATATATTTTCACAGATTTTAGCTGCCTCCTTGTTTAAATGAATATGTAGTTCATATACAACCCACATATTTTAGCATGGAATATCACAAACTGTTAAGCATATCTGCAGTTTCCCCACTAACTCACCTTGACTGCTAGTATATGCTCATAATGAAGAACAACAAAACAATTTTTTGATTACGTTATCTTAGAGATGCTATGAATGAAAGAGACAGGCAAGAAACAGAACATTTTAAGCATTTTCAATGTAACCTAAGATCTCCTTTTTTCTTCTCTTTTTTTTTAATTCTGAATTTCCTAGTAAAACTCCAGGAAAAGGACTATCTCGAACTAGATGAAAAGAAGCTTGCATTTTGATATTTGTAACATAAGGAAATGCCTTCTATTTTGGAAGATAACTTTAATTATTATGTGACTAGAACTGTCTTCATAACATGCAAATGAAACTCTGACCTTGTTGAAGTCAGCAGAGCTTTGCCATTAACTTACAAGATGGGATTTCACTCATAAAGCAGTAACAATGCATCTTACACAAACCTTATTATTAGTATCATTTGTGTTTTCAAAGATCTTACACAGAGAGACTGAAATGTACAAATGTGTAAACTATTATTAACACTAATAACACTTCTGTATTTGTAACATATTGCTGTAAGAGAACATACAGGGAATATGCCATCTGATATATATTAAAGATAGTTAACTCACATGACCCACCACAGTGCTCTAAGTAATTATGAGCACTGCATGTTTTACTCTGTTCTGGTTTTCTGCTGGGTTCACTTGGCTACATGACATAATTTGAGGCCCTTCAATCTGCCAGTCAAGTAGCTTTCTTACTTGCTTCTGAAAGTGAAGCAGCATCACTTTACTAGCCTACTAATTATACTTTCCCAGTCTGCTGATTATTAACTTGGGACATTCACTTGATACACATCCAAAGCCACAGAACTTCTAGAACTTCTGTTAAAATTTATGCTCTTCCAGGTGTAACAAACACGTTCTCCTATAGCTGCATATACACTACATGATTATGCATACGGACTGTGATTCTGGCCACAACTACAGTGCTCCTCTGTGCCAAAATACATACATTCTATGAACAAATTTTTGAGTGTATACAGAATTTTGGCGTGACAACTATTATGAATATAACTGTTCTCCCTTTTCCTACCTGCTGCTGTGGATACATTCCAGGTTGATGTCCTCCATATGGTGGCTGTCCTGAGGGAGGTCCTTGTCCTGGATACTGCTGCCCATATGGTTCATGCCTAAAATGAAGCATTCAAATCAACACTTAGTGCTGCTGGAGTTTCTAAGCCACCAGGGAAAGGAAACTGCTCTGATGATCTTGCACCACGAAGATACTTGCAGTTGGGAAACATGGTGAAGATACAGTGTGGGATGGTCCAGAGACTAATGTAGTAAACGCTGCTGGAGCTGGCAATAGAAGGAAGGTAAAGCAGATAGAAAGAAAGGGTAGCAACGAAGACGCAGCAGAGAGATTTAGGGGTAGTGGCAGAAATGGGAACAGTGTATGGTCAGCAAAGAGGTAAGACAAGCAGCTGCAGTGACACTGGGAACCATTCGTAGCAGGGTAGGTTCTTGATGTATATAGCTCAAAGACTGTGCAAAGCCAAGGTTCTTGTTTTTAAAGAACAGGTTTCCAAGAAGACTGCTTTCTGGATTAAGAACGTAAACAATGTATATATGTTAGGGATATAATTAATACCTAACTTCTAATTTGAAGTGAAATTCTGTGATTCTTAATTGTGATATATTACAATACATAGCATTTAAACACATTTTCACTGTGTGATAACAGTACTCTTATGATTTTGCTAAGGCTTATGTAATTCTTAACTAAAGCTACACAATGAGGCATGCACACAAGAGGCAGAGTTGAGCTGCACTCAGAAACTTACCTGTGGCCCCTTATGACCTCTGAGGGGCACTGCAGTACAACTGCAATATTTTTAGCATATTTGAACGAAATTTAGTTTGCTGAAATGAAGTACTTGGAAAGTATTAAGACTGAAAAATTAACACTGTACTGCAGACCAGTATGTCAGTAATTCCACTCTGCACACAACCAAAAAGAACTTATCTACCATTTGAGTATAATTATGGAAATAATGTATCACGGAGTGTGAGAAACAAGCAGGACTAGGAAATCCGATAGGTTAAAAGAACTAACGGGATATGGCTTTTCCAAAAGCATAGAAAATTCACATTTTTTTGTGCCTCAACGAGAGCGAAAGCAATAGTTGTTAGTATGTCCTAAATTTATGACGTGGATGGAGAGAAAATACCTAATGACAGTTAAAAGAACCATATACTGATAGGAATTGCCTAACCTCATCCAAGATTGGATGTGCAATAAGGTAAAACTGGGTGAAGGTACATGTATGATACATACATAAGGAAACACTTTCTAAATGTTAGTTTTGTTAGCCACAGGATAACCACAATCCAAGTGAAGTCGTGGAAGCTTCACAATAGGTGTCATTTAATGCTGCACTGAAGAACTTGGGCCTGTATGTTCGCTTCAGTGTTGGCTGGGAGATACACAAGGTAGTATGTATGCTCCTTTTCTAACATCTATGATTCTATCACTACACAAAGCCAACCGATTCTCCCACGCCTCTGACCCTCCCAAAAACTGAACCGACGGTAAAAGTCTAAATAAGAACAGGCAAAGCATAAGCAACACCAAGAGGCCACATATTCTTTGTGCCCCTACAGAGTCTGCTAGCACTCATTAGCTGGTTATTGAAGATATTACAAACAGAGAAATCAATGTTCACCTTTGCTGGCCAGGGTAACGATTAGGAGAGTACATGCTTGGGTCACTGTTTGAAGGCACCATGTTGCTTTGACCAGGTGGTCCCATACTGCCTTCAGGACCCAGCCCATGATCCGACCTAAAAAATGACAAAGGAAACCTCATTCTGTAAAAAGCACTTATTCTCCAGAATTGGCAACAAAACAAAACACACCCCTTAAAGAAAACACTCTCTTGACTTATCACCTTCCACTTTAATCAGGCTCCCCAGCAACGTGACCTGTTGAACAACATTATAGTTGTGTTACTCCACACACCTACTACTTCAAACTATGAGAGAAGACTGTTCCACTGTTGCACCTAAAAGACTCACACTGCACCACTTTGGCTACCACCACAAAACAAAAAGGGAGCTCAAGTACACAACCTAATGAAAGTAAAAGTGGGAATATTGCCAGAGCTGCAAAAACTACTCGAATACTTAATATAATCCAAACATTCTCAAACGTCTCCGCCTGCTGTAACAGCGCTCAGTCATCAGTCATTCTACTGTTTCTTTTTTTTTTAACCCCAAAGGCTTTCCTGAGATAAACAAAAGAGAATCAAATTTATTTTTGCTTACTTCACTGAAAGGCAAACTTACGAGGGTTCTGACAGACACACTGAAAGACCAGTGCCCCTACAACTCAGAAAACAGACTCCAGAATCTCCAAAGGCAATTCAATAACAGAACACAAACTGTACTTAGGCTGTGCATTTTGTTTTTCAAAAACAGCCCACCAACAACTGTTTAGGTGAAAGCATGGCAAGAAGACTAACTCAACCCTACCTTACGCCACCACAGCCCAGCCCAGCAGCCAGCTGAGGGCAGCTGTCCAACACACCCACTTGCTGATCTGCTGCAGCTTGAGCGACTTCTAAGGTATAACAATTCCTCCTTATTAATTTCTGTGAACAGCTAGAAACAGTTGCTACCTATGGTTTAACTCCCAGTGATTTAGTAAAATGCTGTAGGAAATATAGGCTGCTATGTCCTCTACAAGGTGAGATGGGAAAATGAGAAGGGGAAATGACGGCTTTCACTAATGGGCTTTGCTTTTTCCTGAAGATCAACTCACCTCCTGTCATAGCCACTTCCATAAGAGAACTGCTGTCGCTGGCTCATGCTCATGTTGGACATCGCTCCAGATGGACTCTGGTTATACATATCCTGTATTCCACTGTTAGGCATTTGTCCAGGGGTCATGAAAGGCTCATTGCTTCCAGGCACTGCAACAGTAAAGGAAATTAAATATATTATTCTGGGTGTTTGAAGATGTCTTTCTATTAAATGATATATTTTAAAATAATGTTCAGATCTCTAACACTGCCAAGGAGAATTAGCTGGCGTCTGACAAGCTCTCCAGGGCCTGATGAAAACACATGAAGTAGCACCACTACCAAGATGATGGTTATAATATTTTATAGGAGCTGCAAGTGAAGAGAGTAATCTCATCATACCGAACCGAGCTCATCAGGCACCAAGGCAGCTTCTTCCCTGTGGTCTTTATAGCTGAAGACGAACTTGCTCTTGCTCTTTTCACCCCAAAGAACACTAAATATGAATCCAAACATAAACCTTACAAAACAGATTACAGTAAATCTCATAGTTCGGATTATAAAGCTGCAGGAATCAGGCTCTTCTTTTTTTCCCCATAAAGAAGTCACATGTATAAGTGCCCCAACTTGCTTACAGAAAGGCTGCTGTATCCTAATGTAGTTTCTTGAGCAGGATGGACGTATTCTAAGGGTCCAAGAAAAGGCATGTAGAGGACTATATTTGATACAAATGCCCAAGCAAATAGAGGAAGTGACTCTATCCCTTAGTCCCTTACTGTAGATCCTAAACAGACAGACATTTCTGTTTTGACTTAAGGGAAATACGAAATGTATGACAAAGGGCAATAAACCCACTTAATCTCACATGGATATAATAACCAAAACAAATCTATTGCACAGAGGGCCTTCCCCTTACTCCAACCATGTTGTGCCAGTGACCACAGCCCAGGTAAAAGGATTTAAAGGAAAGGTTTAAAAAAACACATCAGGTTGGCTATCTATTTTAAGTTATCTCCTCACTGCATCACATATCAGGCAGCCGGTCTTGATCTTGGTAGGTCCCTTCCAACTGAACTATTATTCTATTCGATTGTTTTCTTCTTCCCTTGATTTCTGGACCTCTTCTTCCTGTTTCTCCCTTTTGCTCTCTTTCAGTTTCCACTTCTTAATTTCACCTCCTCCATCTGCTCTTCTCTTTGCAGCCAGCGTGAGCTCTGCTTGTGTTCCTACCTCCCACTTTCCTACACAGAAGGTATGCAAGATTGATTCATTTTAAGCACATTTTACAATATCCACACAAACATCTCTAAGTTAAGTGTCTCAAAGGACAAGAGTCAGGTTTGACATTAGTTTCAGTTTTTGCTTTCCAAAAATAAACAACCTTTGAGTGTGTTTATCACCTTTTGTCAGGGTTTGTCCAAATGAGAAAAGAATTAGCTTTCCTATTCTGGAAAACATGTAAATTAAGACAGAGAGCATTAAGAGACTTGCTCAGTTCCACACACTGAATTCCCAGTTCAGCCCTACCACGACCGGCCCTATTGCTTCACAGCTTTGTACTGTAACACCGAAGTCCAGCATCTGAGATGCAGAGTTGCTAACCACACTCATAAAACGTATTGTGTTGCATGAATTCTATCCCTAGGAATTTATATAGTTCTGCCTGCAAGGTGTTTCTAGAAGCAGTTTTAAGAAACAGTTAAGCCTAAAATACACAGTATGACTCTGAGAGGGAAAAATACGACCAGAGTAGAATGAAACATGATTGCACTGTACTTCTGTTTTTGCCCCAAGGATAGCATTTTACCAATGGTAAGTTTTACAGCTAAGTGTGCAGCTCATTCAGATGACTAGAGTACCCTGGTAACATCGATGTGAGTAGGGAAGAACACCTAAGACCCCACAAAGAAAATACCTTTTCGCATTCCACCGAAAGGATCTTTATTCGGCTCGTATGGCATCCTTCCCATCATGTCTGGCATGTTTATTCCCTGCTGGTACGGTGTGTTTGGCGTCATGGAGTTTCGCTTCGGGAATGCCGAATCACTTACATCAGAAAAGGGATCATGCACGCTAACCGCGCTGTTTCTAGCAGATGAGAAAAATGAGGCATTAACATCATCGTGTATTTGCAAGAACTGTGAAACAGACTGTACTATGAACACCTAGCCCATGATGCTGTCTTTCGCAGTGATCAGTGCAGGATACATCTGAGGAAGATGAAAACAACTTCCACAATTGACAATCACTAAAAAAATCCATCCTTTTTTTCCCCAAGCTTATCTGGCTACTCACCTTAAAGATCAGGGGTTTTTTTTCACCTAACTGTGAGTGCTCCTATTAGTCTTGTAGAAGTCTAAACTTTTCTGGAATTTCACTCAGCTGTTTTCCTCACAAACACAGGTTAATTTAATTATATGCTTTGTCAAAATAGCAATACTTTTTATCAGTTTCATATATATTACCCTTCAAATTTACCAAGCATCCTCTTGCTCTCCTACTAAAAATTAAACAGCTACTTGATTTACCTCCCACATATCATTTCTGAAGGGGGTCTCTTGGTCTATTCAGCTGAATCCTCTGCTATCTCACTGTTACTGCAATACTTCTTTGATAATTGTCTGGACCTGTACACCCCAAAGGAAGCCTGTAGCTGAGTTCAACTTTCCTCCCCACTCTCCACATATCCACATGCTCTTCTCTGTGCTCGTGCTTGTTCGATCCTTCTCTGGCGTTTAGAAAGTTAATGCAGTTCCTATTCCTTCCTTCCTTTCCCTTTCTTCCCTCTAGAAAGAGATGATTTTTTCCCACTTCTAAGGCTGGACTGGCTCCCCACAGAATCAGATGAGTGCCTCAGCAGTTGGGAAAGATTGGCTTAAGCTGCTGTAGAACAACATGAAGCAAAGCCTTTTTCATACCTGCCGCCCTGCATAGGTGTCATCTGTCCATGAGGTGTTGATGCTGGTGTTGGAGGCTTCAAATCGCCTGGCACTTCTGTCATGGAATTACTACCAGTAGACTGCGGAGTCTGTGGGCCTTGCAAGGAACCAGAATTAGCTGGGAGATTAAAGAAAAAGGAAATATTAAAAGGTAGCAGCCAAATTACTGTAGAAATAATCATCATCAACGAGAGAAACTGGTTCTTTCCCCCATGAGCATGCTTATACCATGCATCTCAATACTTTATAACTTCCACAAAATCCTCTGAGATCAGGATATGCTGTGCGGTAATAGCCATCATCTTTCCTAGAACCACGAATTTAATCTGCTGCCTGAAGCAACACGAATAGAAATAATCTAGATGAAGGATCATTTAAATCAGAGGTCAGAGATACAAAGTTAATTGTCTATAGTTTACAACAGAGTAAATGAAAAGTTGGTCTTTGGCACAGCTTCTTTATATAATCACTACAATGCAGATATTTATAAAGCAAATTTCAGCCAGAAGCTTTTCCTGCAAATGTAAACTGCTGTATTAATATAAGAACATAATCTAATTTACTACTAAAAGGCAGACACTTCTGAGGTGAAACATGGCAAATGGTTAGTGGCACGCTGCGACCCTGTGCCACCTTTAAGACAGCGTGGCAAAAGATCGTATTCAAGAAATGCAAAAGGCCATCTAGGGCATGAACTGTAAAAACAGCAATGGACAACTTGAGAAAATATAGCTAAGACCACTGTAGAGCATGTGTAACAAGACCAGGCCAATTGTGCAAAGCCACCTATTTCATCTGCAAAAACTTTTAAGTTGAGATCTCAGAAAGCAGCAGAGTATCTGTACTTCTGTCCTCCTGAATCATGGTGAACAGAATCACAGAACATCCCAAGCTGGAAATAGCTACATTCTTGATGTGACAATGAGTGCAGAAGAGCATGTAATGTTCTACTCCAATGAGACTGAGCAGTAATAGGAGCATTAAATGAATATATCAGGTAAGCTACTGATAAAATACATTCAGACCAGTCTTTTAAAGTTGGCGCTGAAGTTACTATTTTCATACAAATGCTGAGCAGATGCTCCCCCAATATATGAGACAGCATTTTTCTGATTTAGAAGGCGGTAGATGGGAATCAGTTAACATTGTCTAGGCCTTGGATCAGATTGCCATTGTCTGCTCTTGTGCTTGAAGCAGAAATTCTTCCCAGGAACTTGTAGGATCAAGTCTTTGGATGCAATTTTCCAACGGAAAAAATCACAAACTTAACAGACTTAGAAAGACGTGGCACTGGCTTGAGAGGTCATCTTCTTCTTCTTCTTTTTTTTTTTTTTTATGAACTGTCATGTAAGCATTTTATAGAGCCTGACTATCTCCACTCAACAACTAATTAACAAAACTTTAAAAATTACTGTTAGAGGAAAAATTGGAAGAAGCAGCATGGGCTTTTCTTCTGTATGTGAAAGAGTGTAGTTTATAATTGACTCAGAATCCTAGAACACTCATCATCCTGACAGGCAGAGCTTGTTTTTAACTGAAGAACACCCTTTTTACGTGTTTCATTTCTATCTGTAACACATGTCCCACTATCTGGAAATCAGTCTCAGTAGCAAGTGCGTATGTAAAACACACATTTTGCAGACCATGTTGTTCCTGTCCTCAACTTCCTAAGGCATGTTTGGATTATGCTCACATCATAGTAATGAGGTTCAAAAAAAGTTCAAGAAAAGCTCACTGATTGCATTAATACAGTTACAACAGCATTTGCAACAGTTAATGCTACAGCTGACTGAAGGCTTTAGTGCTATAATAAAGCATATACATAAAATAATAAGGAAAATCATCACGTTCACATAAAATGAGCCTTTTGTATATGTGACCCTTGGGTGAGGCAGGATCATTTTCCTGCCCTTTTTTATATAAAGGTCTATCGCGCTATAAACACAATGTTAGATTACTTTTTAAAAACTTGAAAGCATTTCTGAGTTGTCACACACCATCTTGTTATGTTAGAACCATACAAGCAAACATCTTAGTTTACCCACACACTTACTGTAAAAAATGACAGTGCCTCACCCTGCACATTTCTTTTATGATGGGCTCTTAGGCAGCAATTAAGTTCTTCCCTATTCTACCTGAGCAAGAACTTAATTAATATCTGAAGTAAACCTAAATAAAACAAGTAAAATATTCCTTCAATATTTATGAGCTGTGTGAATACACAGAATCTTTATTATGAAAAACAAGGTGATTTTTAGAATCCTCTTCTACAACGAAAGTTTTAAAAACAAAAAGAAGACATCCAACTGAGAACCTGCAAGTTTAATTTCTATCTGGTAGTTAAAGTTGTTTCCCCTCCACCCTGACCCTTTTCTACATAAATGCTTATAAACATCTGAAAAATGGAAGGCAAATACTATTTATGAGAAGTGCCAAGTTCCTGGTACTGTTTTGTTAATGTGCTTTGCTCTTGGCCTCTGCGGGGTCAGGCACACTTCTACAGAGAAGGGACTGCAAATGTGTCAATCTCTGGATTAGGTCAACAGCCACTAAGAAGAGCCCAAGTGTGGGTATGACCTACAAGCAACCGTGCAGACAATTACCTCTATGTCATACACTCATAGCCCACTGAATAGTTCATCTACATTCTAGTAATAGCATCGATGGAAATAGCACATCTTTGAGGAAAAATAATGTAAATGTGTACTTGAAATGTTTACTGTTGGTAGAGCAGGTACAATTTTTTAAGTAACATAACTCATTGTCTTCTAGGATGTGATTTTTAGTTACTTAAAACTTTGCAATGCTTCAGTCAACTGTAAGGAAGGTAATCAGATGGATCTTCCCCTCAAGCTTTATTTTTTTCTTGGTCCTCAAAAAAATTTGTGTCCAATACTAGACAGAGGAGTAAAATTAAATTTTTCACAAGCGTTCTTCGATGTATGGTCCTTTCCTTGGACAGTCTCTTTTGAGATGCTGAGTTGTGGCTGTGCAGAACACAACAGTGCAACAGCAGAGATCACATAAAGGGCAATACATGGCAAAACTTAGAAAACTGGCACTCAGAATGAGCAGATACTTGTGACATAAACATTCTGGTGATCCAGTTTTTCATCTGTAGAGTGGGAGTCATGCTCCTTTTTCTCTCAGATGGCAATTGCAAAGGTTGATTAATACTTTTAAAGACCTCCAATACAGCTCTATTGAAGACCAAGAGAAAAAAACAAGGAGTGAAGTTATAATTCTCTGTTTGAGTCTGGCTGAAGACTGTGGTACAAATATGGGCCGTCAGTGAGAAGTGAAGTCCTACAGACTCTTCTGCAGCTCACTTGATGGCACGCGTTCCTTGCAGCATGGAATTACAGTGCTGCCATGGCTTTTTCCTTGCACAGCCAGCACGGCATCGTGGGCTGCTTTCAGGAAAGACCCTTTCTTTACCAGAACAGAAACATGCAGTTAAAAAAATAAAAGTTAAGATTAAGAAAAGCTTTCTCTTGCCGCCAGGAAAAAAAAGGAAAAAAAAAAAAAAAGCAACCTCTTGAAATGCCATTAATAGGAGGCCTGACATGCTCTCTAGGATATCCCTACCTTTTGCCAGAAGCTACAAATGTATACTCTAAAGTAAACAATGGAAAGGTTACTGAAGGTTAAGCACATTCACATACTTCAGCCGAGCAGCCAGCCGCCACGCTGGGAGGATAATTTACACAGCACGAACCCCGTGCCCCGCTCTGGCCGGGCTGGGGGCACTGGCTGTGGCAGGGCCCCCCCGGCGGACACGGGGGCACCTCTGCCTGCCCCTCCATCCTCCAAGCCCTCGCCCATCCATCTTCTGTGGGGATTCCCCAGCTGGCCTCGCATCTTGCGGCATGACATCACCTGCCTGCTAAGAATAGCACTTCAGTCAGCCAGCCAAGACGGATGGGTTTGGTTACAGAGGCACTCATTGAACGGCTGCAGCGTGTCGCGCCCCCCCGCCGCCCCCCTCCCCAAGTCCTGTTTCTCTGCTGCCAAGGAAACGCTCCCTTGCTCTCCTTCCAGCACAGGCATGTGTTCTCCAGGTCTGCTGTGATGCAGTCCCTGCTGACACCGGGGGCAGCAGCTGCAGGCTGCCCAGGAGCATCCGCCCCGAGCTGTGCCTCAGCGCCCAAACTCCTCCTTTGGCAAGGGGCAAACCCCTCAGGCTGCATGCCTGGGAGTCACACACACATAACTGCACACCACTGCCAAAAATGTACTGTGCATCTGCTGCTGGTAGCAGTGATGGGAAATCCCAAATACGGTGCTACAAGAAAACGGACTAACATGTGAACCCCAACCACTGCATCGCAGTCCCCTAAATTTGACTCGCATATTGCATCCTTCCCCGGACCAGGTTCTTCTGCTGGGATCTGCTCGCCCTGTCTGTCACACTGTATTCCCAGTGTGCCCATTACACCGCTCCCAGGGTCACCTCTGGGGCAGCCAGTCACACAACCACCCCTCGGCTGAGGGACACCTGCAGGAACGGACCTGCTCTGACCAGCGCTGCTGCTTGTACCTTCCATAGCATCTACCTGGGAGCTACACTACACAGGAACGCGATTCTTCTCTGTACTAGGAAGGCTGCTAATCTCTGAGCAACTGAAATATTTATTTTCAAAAAATTCATGAAGATTAGCTGGTTTTTAAACACTCGTGACCCAGATCTCTGAGCATCAGCTGTAGAATTGGACAAAACACAACACCCCCTCTCTGAGACAAGCCCTGCTGCTTTTTTACAAGACGAACCTAAGCACTAATGCTGCCAGTAGCTCGCTGCAGACGGATTCAGCTTCAAAGCAGCTCTGCTTACACTGAGCTAGCTGCACAATAGAGGGAAACGGTTAAAGCAAGGACCATCTGAGGCTACTGTTCCTTGTTGTACTGGGCTCCTGCTCCTTCTGAATGCCAAAGAGTAACAGATTATCTAAAATATGTCCACAACCCTACTTCCTTTGTGCAGCTAAAATGTTAATGTTGGTATATACCGAAGAAAAAGGAGCAAGGAAAAAAGCCAAGTATTAGAGAGAACAGGCTTGTACTCTCTGCAGCGTCTATACCTCAGCGGGATTTCGTGTACTAAAGCTGGAACACACTGGGAAAGCCTTTCTCTGTAGAGAAGTGCAGTCCATTCAGTGACACGAGCTCTTTTCTAGCCAACAAAACAAACCTTGAGATCTTTGCTTGCTTCCTCCTCTACTAGTTTCTATACCCTGCTGTGTTTTTATTTTAGACAAATAGTTTCAGTTCTCCTCGTAGACAGCTTCCTTGAATGTTATGATAAATTTAAACTCAGACTTTGTCATTTTCATCTGTAGTGTCATGATACAAAGGACTCTGTAAAATGGTACATCTGGTATTTCTGTTCCTTTGTTTCCAGTCTATGTATTTAAACAAGGATTCTTCAGCTCAAACTTCAGCTGATTCACAGTGACTGTCCCTGAGCAAACTGCTGAGAGTGGTGCTGGAGGGGAATGGCCATGGGAGGAGACAGCAAAGCACAATACCCTTTCATTTTTAGTACTGCTGCTTAGTTTTATGAAGAGATGGATTTCCTCTTCACCCTCCCTCATAAGCTTCAACAGTTTCACTCCCCTTGCCTGCCTTCTTGGGAACGACAGGCAATAGCAACATCTTTTAATTTTCACAGCGGGGCACATTCTAGACACGCCATGCTTATTTCAGGCTGATAAACATTTGGACTATAGTCTTCACTTCCTGTGCGGGGTGTTTTTCTCCATTTTCTTAACTTGCCTCACAAAGGCACCTAGTTATTTTCTGTATAAGGTAATCAGCACTGGGGTACCTGGTAAGCGTAAGTGTTAACGAAGGAGAGGAATTATTTAAGGTATTACACAAAGAAATGTAGCTAGGAAGATTTTAACTAAACACTTCCCCAAATTGTCACACTGAATAGATTACACTGAAAAAGATTTAAGCCTTATCACTTTAATCTTATTCTGTAATGACAAATCACTATCACAAGAAATGATCTTGTAAACTTTATTGCATGATGATAAAAGTTTTTGCAATTTTCTGGTATCCACAATAGGAATTCTCAAACTGGGGCAGTACAGCCTGAAAACCACCTGCAGAGATTGCAGGGTCCCTGGCTCTCAACTTCCCATTTTCTGCCAGTGAACTGAAATAACAGAAGATATTGAATACTTTTCTAATATAGCCTTCTAACACAGGGAACTGCTGTAAACATTCAAGGAATTACGTTCTCTTGGCAATAACACAAGGTGGTCTGCCTAACAGTCGCTGTGAAGGAAGGTATTAGCAAAATTATTTTCTTGCTCAGAAATGTCTAATAACCAGCAAATCAAGGGAGAATTTTCCTCTTCCATGGGTAGTCCTGATGTCAATGTAATAGACTAATACTTAACACACCTTTTCTTATGTACTTAAAATGTACTAAAGAATTTTCCTGCCTTGAATATCAATCATGACTATCAAATCTTTTGAGTCTTCATTTAGAAAGACAACAGTGTGGTTCCATGCCACACTGTACATGAAAAAAGAACAGCCAGAATCAACCATTTCTGATTTTTCAGATAAGACGACGAAAATGGTGATGCTAACAACTTATCTGACATACAGGATTAGCAGCAATAGAATAGAGAGCATGTGTGCCTCCAGACTACAGTGTCTGGTGGTGGGGATGCACCATACTCTCAGCTCTCTCCATCTGCCATGCATTCAACATGAGCCACATCAGAGCAACAATCTGAGATCCACTCATTAGCCCTGCGCATCTGCCATCCTGCCTCCAACCAAAGTTCTACTGAGCAACTGCCATGCTGAAAATGCAGCTTCAAGTCATGGCAATCCAAGTGCAGGTAAGAGGATCTCATTTCTAGGTAAGTGGACACTCCCAGTGCTGGCTGCCTCAGGTCTTGCAGCACAAGTACATCCTTGCAGAATGCTGTCATTTCTACTAAAACAACTCTTTGAATCTTAAGGATATGCTGGCACATGTGTCTTCAGCAACAACTAGATACATAACTGTGGGGGATGTATCTAACCTGACTCAACTAAGGAGCCAGTTCAAGTTTGAGAACAATGTATTTATTCTCACAGTTTGTCTAATATTAACAAGGCATGCTTCTAAATATACAAACTGCAACCTAGTGAATATCTTCCGCATTTAAAAAATGGTTGTGTAAGAGGCTGCATTTTTTTTCACTTACCAGGAGATGGCGGCTGAATCTTAGGTTGTTTCTTAGTATCTCCAGTGCTGAAGACTTCTGGAGGGGGCTCCTCCCCTCGCTCGATCTTGCACTCGAAGGCAAACAGGTACTGAATGTATTGTTTTTTCAGGGAGCTGGCTGCACTGCTAGAAGTGCCAACGTTCAATGTCGTCGCCAGCTCGCGCCACTTCTTGTTTTTATTAACCTAGCACAATAAATGGCAGAATCATTGGTTTGCAGCAAAGTGGTTTGTTTAAAAGTCAGGAGACAGAAAAAAAAAAGTACTTAACATCTTGGTTTATTTTTTTTATTTTCCTCTTCTAACTAATGCTCATTACGCCCACACGCAGTAATGCATAGACAGCATTTACAGTTATAAAACCATTAAGGAACCTGCTGATAGCTACATAAAAAGCTTTGCTTGTTGAGAGTCTTCTGCATGGTGCATCTTTTAAATGCCTTGCACTCTTCCAGGGCCTATGCTCTTCAGTTAGCAATTTATCTCCAAGCAAATGCACGCTCACTCTCACTCTGACAACCACCCACACCCACCCCATTCTAATTAAAAAGCAGCTTCTGAAAACTAATTTAAAAAGCAATAACAGTGTTATTCTGCAATTTAAGTGTTTGAGCACTGATATGAAAAATATTTTTTCTCTAGAATAGCCACCAGCTGTCAGCCAGTTTAGCCTGTAATTCCTGGTTGAAGTCCTTTCACTCTACAGCGTCTTGCAGGGATGGATCAATGATCCTTTGGCTAGATGAGAGGCAGAGCGAAGCGAGGCCCCTTAATTAATTAAGGCAGACTTCAAACACACAGGGCTAGCCCAGCAACAGTGCTGACTGCACAGCTCTGCTGTGAGTCTTGTTTGCAATGCAAGGCTGAGAATATCTGAAGAATCTCTTCCTGAGTTCCTCAAACACAGCTGATCTGCAGTAACAGCTTAGTTCATTTGTCATCCTGGATGATGCCACTGGCTCAGCTGTACCAGTCAGAGCAGTATTTTTACTGTAATGTCCGATGCCCCAAAGTTCATTCCATCAGTTGTGCAATTGCTGGGTATGATCCAAGGATGGGAGGCAGCACTGAAATAAACGGGCTTTGAGCATCTGGGCTTTTGTTGGGGAGGAATCCTGATTCTTGCATGCCTTGTACTTGCCCTGAAGCCTCAGATTTTATGATTCCAACTTAACTTTTCTAGCTATGAAGGTTATCACTAGCCATACTGCTCCTACACCTTTCTGCCAGCAAAATAAATATTTCTTATGTTTCTCTCTGTGTTTACTAACACCACTAGTGCTCCCAGTCTTTTGGGGATAGCATTAATGGCAGGCAGATTGGTACGGGTATGCGAAGTGTCCTTATTTCTCTGCTAGATCCTGCAAGAACTCAGGAGTTAAAGAAGAGATTTTCATAAACTGCCCCTGCTGAGGCTTCAAATCCAGCTACACAGCCCTTTGTGCCTACTGACTTACAGCTAAGCGGTACATAATGAACACATTGCATAATGCAAACAGAAACATTCATGCCTAAATGCCCACTATATTGGCATTTAAAAGAAGGCTGCCAACAGCTGGTCTGTTCATGTTGGGACCCCACCAACTGCACGTATTCAGGGAACACGGACTGCTGCTGCACAGCTACGTTCGCTGTCACTCTCTGGGCAGAATCAGGAGATGTGCCGCGTAGCAGCTGGAGGAACAACTTTTTAGGAGAGCATCACTCAGATGCATTTAAATAAATCTCATCAAGCAGAGCACTTCACCTCACAGTAGGCCCATACTGATAAACACGGTGATCATTCATGTGGGCATGCCAGCAAAACCAGGAGCTTTTACTTTCAATGTCAATTCTTATCAGTACTGAAGCACACAAATTTGTAACTCAAGATCCTTCAAAAATCAGTCTAAGCAAACAGCATCTACTCTTTGGCAATGCATGATGTCTGTCATTGCAAATTAACACTGTGTGTCCCAAAATAAAATAAATTTCCATGTAGTAAGCAAAGACTAATAACTCTCTAGAATATCCCATTTGTCCTCCTGGTTTTATTTTTGATTCTAAGAGTCGTACTGTGGGCACAATCATGCTGCTTGAGGCAGAGCAGCTGCATGATACGATTTACCTGTAATAAAGTTTCTGAGCTAAAAGTAATCAAATCTTTATGATGCTGGGGGGCATGAGCTGATCACTAAAAATGTCAGGATACCATCTCTTACACATATATAGCATTTAACAACAGGCAAGGTGAACTGTATTAGGTTTCTCTGCCTTCCTCTAATAACAGGAATAGCTAACATTGCTGGAGTTGAAGGGTCAATGATCTAATTCAGTAGTCAAGTCCTATGTTGTGTACTATTGATAACAGCAGTAATAATGGTACTAATTAATGTCGGGAGTTTTTCTTGAACTAACCGGACAGATCATTAAAATGTGGTAATTTTCTGAGGAACTAATTCAATTTCCTGTGTTTTTGAGATAATATTTTCTGATTAGAGTAAAATGATATATATTTTAATATTAAATACTGCACAGATATTTATCTATACACCTATCTTTAAGACCTAGTCTTGCAAAGCACTGAACATCCACAAATGCTCTTAAATGCACAGAAATCAGGAGTCTCAGCGTTTCACAGTAGCTTCTAGCACCAGGCCAGACCGATTCGGTAGATGCAAAAGATGCTTTGTAAGCATTAGGAAAGGAGAGCTAACGTCGAGTACAAAATCTAAATCTGCAAATACTGACCATTCACTCCTGCTTTCCCTTTTGATGGTGCTAGACAAGTTTTGCTCTGTGGAGGTCAAACATAGGTTTCTACCTACGTAAGTTATTTCCACACATCTCTTTGCAGAAGTTTCAGTTAACTGTGAGAACACAAATGAAAGCTTCTCCCATCTGTGCCATAGCAAATATGCTCACCAGGAAAAAACAAAAAATTGTACACTCTTATTCTAACGTTGTACTTTTTTATTCTCAGCTTAGGCACAGTCTGTGTCTAAGACATGGGTGTACTGTACAGAGACAATCTGAAACAAAAGACTTGGGATGAAGGACTTTGTTTTCAAGAATCAATCTGCCGCTTCCCTGGACAGATGAACTGATTTGTCCCAGAAGTGGTACACCTATCTGGGAAGAATGGATTTCTAAATCTCCTTTTCCTTTCAGCTATTTCCTTTCAGCTCGATCATCTGTTTCTTACATGTGAATTTGATGCAACGGCCCTTCCCTCTTCTCTTAGCAGCATTACTGGAATCCCCTGAACAGGGAACAGCATCATCTGTCTACAGCAGCAGACAATTTTATTTTAAACTGAAGACTTTTAGAGCAATTATGCAGCCCAAGATGAACTCCAGACAAATATAAAAGCATAAATAAGATGAAACTCTACTTTCTTCAATTCTCTTGTCAGGGCTGTAAATGCAATTGTGTAACCAGCAGGAAATATTCTAGAAAATCATGTATTGACTATTCCAGAGGTTCACTGTGAGGCACTTCTCACCTGTGCTAAACCTCCAATCTCTTTGACGCAGACATAGAGCCTGAACAGGTCCAAGGGCTTCTTGCCCACAGCTGGCAGACTGGCCACAGGTGTGCCCCTCTCCTCCATGAACGTGAGGTACCGGTCTACCCACATCTTGCGCTCTGGTTCGTTTCCCAGTTCATAGACTTTAGTGATCTTCTCTCCAGTTGTGGTAGAGGAACTTGACTTCTGAATTGCAAAAAGAAACAAAAGAGTTGGGGGAAGGGTGGGAAGGGGAGGGAAAAGAAAGTAAGAAACTCACAACATTGAAAAAGAGAAGATGTCAAACAAACTAAAGCTATCACACAACAGTCAGGAATGAAGGCTACTAGTTCAGGCACAAACAGTACATTCTGTCCATATACTGAAAATTCAGCTTTTTAATTAAAGGGCCCAAACTCCCCATTTTCATGCTTCTTTCACCAATCTGAACTTTGGATCCCAGAAGGCAAGTTTCTGATGTTGCCTCATTTCATTTTAATAACAGATATCTCTCACATAGTGCTTCTCATCCACTTATCTCAAAGTGCTTTGCAAGCAGTAATTTAGGCAAAATCAAAAAGAATTTTGTCCCACACAACTTATCCTTATCCTAAAAACAAACTAAATGAACACTCTCCCTTTCCATCCAAAAATGGGCTAGAAAACCTAAAAGTATTCCATCAGAACAGGAATTGCACAAAAATAGCCTTAAGCATGAATTACAACAATCTAGTACACTGGGGAGTGGTACTCAATTTAGAGAGTCATAAATAGCAATGCTTTACTGTCTGTTCACACCACTGTTGGCCAAGAGAAAGATGATTAAGAGTGTCTACAGTATAAGGAGATTGGTGGCAATGTTCTTTGTGAACTGTGAATCAGCTGCCTGAGCCAACAGTGCTCATGCTTAGGTACTACTCCTCTCTCTTATACGACAACAGCAGATGGTCATTTCATATGTCCTACCTTGGGAAGAGAATGTGCACTATGACTGGGGAGAAACAGGATTCACAGCAATCACAGCTAAAGCACCATCAGGAAAAGTGAAAGAGGTGGAAAGAGCAGAAGCGCAGCAGCGAATCCTTTCTCTTGCTGCTATTCTGACTTCACAGCTAATGCTGTAAAAGCTCATGCTATCTTGACATACTTTTCTTCTCAATCTAGAGATGGTAGAAAGCACTGAGGCTGCTACTCAAGCTGGAACACGGAACATCTCACCATATCTTCTTGTTGCAACTGTTAGCGGGGCTCTGTGCCATGTGTGGCTGGACCACACACTATCCGAGGCCTCCGACAGGACAGCGGGGAGGGGCTGTTGCTACTGCCGGCAGACCCTCCTGCCTGCACACGGTGAAGTGATTTGCTCTTCACTGGAAGATGGGAGTGGCTCAGAATTAAACACAAGGGAGAAAGACTGATGTAAAGCTTTGGGAAAGGAGCCAAATACATGAAGGGAAACATACTCTTTATATCTGTATAGAAAAATCCTGAACTTGGTTGTTGAATGCAGTAGACATTTCAAAATCATCTCATCAATCAGTCTTCCTTCCTTTGTTTTTCCTTCCTTCAAACAGGAGACAGAACTACTCTGAAGTAAACAAAATCTTATTTCTAGTCAAACACTTCTAAGCAAGACCCTAAAAGTACCCCATGGATGCTACAGCACCAGCTACTTGTTCAAGTCCCCATGTAGCGCTGGTGAGGGCTGGCACTCGACACCATGAAAGATGTAGCATGGTAGCGTCCAACTGCCAATGATTTTGAAAGTATTGCCACCATTCATCTTGCACATTAGCTTGGAAAATATGACAGGCAATGTATCCCCCTCCAGCTGAAACTTGGCAATACTGGAGGAGAGCCAGGAGAAAAAGAAACATGAAGCCAAGAGAGGGTGATACAGCAGTTAGTTCCATGAGCCATTGCTGTTCTTTCCAGTGAATGGATATTCTTTTTAATTAAATAAACAGCCCCCTGTAAAGTTTTCTGCCCTGCTTCCTGATACTGTAACTCCTTTGTAGTAGTCCTTCCTACAGATAGATAATATTACCTTCTTAACTTATAAATAAGACACAGTCTTAAATATACTTGAGCCAGATTGAGTTGTGTTATAAATCCTACCGACGTCAAGGCTGGATTTGTTTTACTAAGTGGGAGGCAGGAAAGTATTCTGACACGGCCTGCAGATTTTGATTCTGATCTGATTCTGCAATGGCAACCACTTTACTCAAAAGATCCCCTGCTATGTGTCTGGGTGTTTGAGAAAATGAATTTAATTCTTTTCAACAAATATACTTTGTCAAAGATTTTTTTGGTGGTGAGCGGATTGAGGGCAGTAGGCAAGTCATATTGCTACTAATTTGATTTTGTAATGTAAACAGATGACTACACAGACTCAAACAGCAGAATAAACTGATGCTACCCCTCTACCAACTGTATTAAAAACAATGGTACTCTACTGTTCATCAATATTAGCATTAATTTTAATCTTACACTTCAGATGCCACAGGACACCAATAAAAATCAAGGTAGGAAATTCCGGTTTTTACACGCTAAATTTTGTATGCCCCTGTATTTTAACATGCAAGGCAACAAAGAAGTTTCTATTTCAATTTTATGGTAGTTCTCTATTAAGAATGTTCAGATGTACCAGTTTTATGTTTTTGTTTTCACATGGTAAGATTCTCTTTTTTGAACTAGATTCAGAGCAGAATGGAAACCAGTTAAGAATTTTTGCTCTCTGGGTTCTTCTACTGTACGTCTCAAATAATGTTGCTTTTCAGCAATGCGGCAGGCAGGCTCTAAAATGACAGTATAATCTGAAAAGTTTTCACAGCTTACAGAAGGTAAGAAGTGTTTCTTACTGTGTGAGCTTTCAGGTTGTCAGGCTTTGTAAAATGGGTGCAATTTTCTTCTAAAATGAAATGTTAACTTTAGAAGAATGAATTGGAAGAAAAAATGTGATTCCTCAAGAGTAAAGATCTTTTTCTCTTCTCTATTTTTATAAATGTAAACATATAAAAATGACAGATGTGTGCAAACTAGTCTACACACTAACAAACTTCAGATCCACATGGGCACATTCAGCTGGGAGCCTAAATTTGCCTACAGGTCTATGTTAACTCCCGAAAATAGAGGCTTATTACAAGATGATACCATTAGCTAAAGTGAGTGCAAATCAGGCAATGGACCTTCAGAGCAACAAACATTTCCACCTTAATGTTAAGAAAAAGAATTTCACACTAAGGCAGTGGTAGTTGTTTCTGTACATATCTCTAGATGTCCGTATTTGCACATCTGCTGTTCACTTCTCCCACCTCAATAAAGCACTTGCCAATATTACACTTACTGCACAGAACTCTTTCACTGCAGAACAGTGTGCATACGCAGGCAGCAAAACCTGTCCAAGGCCAATCTCTGACAGGCTGCTGCAGGACACAACTCTGCCAGGATATATCCTGAAGGACTCTACAAATCCCTCATAGCTAGCACCACAGACAGTGCTATTCAGGGGTCTCTGCCATCACATTCATGTGTACCTACAAATAATGGACAGCATTTTATGGAATTTTCATAACCTGCTGCTTTACTCATGTTGCAGTGACCACACACACTGCAATACCCACGTTCAGATTCTCTTTTAATGAATTTTAAAGACATCTAGCCACTGTAAGGGACACACGCTATATATAAAATTAACATAGCAGAAGTGTCCTTTTACATATACACTTGAAAGCCCCCACAACATAATGCTGAACAATTCCTTCTCTACATATTCTCTTGCCTCAGTTCCATATAGACCTGCTCGAAGAGAAGATCCACTTGGTAGGATCACAGGGACACTGTGAGACCATTCACCCTTGCTTTCATTCTCTGCTGGAACGGAGAAGTTGTAGCACAAGAAGCAGCTTTGGGATTTAATGAACAAATTTGGCCTGTTTCCAAGTGTAAAAAAATGCCTGCAATCAATCTTCCAGTCTATGTCAGGCTGCTATTGAGGTCGATGAAGTTATCCAATACACTGGCTTTCACAGGGAAAAAGACATCAGCTAATTTACAGCACTTATTTTTCCAACATTCTGAAGCACTGTATTTATCCCTCTCTGTGCAGCAAGAAGCTAACTGAAGCTGAAGATGTAGCAGCGTTTGAAGACAAGGGCATTCAGCAGAGAAGCTTTTACACTGAAAGCACAAACTGTCCATTTGTTTTTTCCAACAATATACTACGTATTTACATGGAGAAACTCCACAATGGCTGTAGGATTTGTTATGTAGTTTACACAATGAGCTCAGGAACGCACTGTAGAAGAACTTGATGGGTTAGACAGCCTATGCAACAGCTCTCTCGCTTTCCTCTCAAACACGTAATAGTCAAAAATCACTACAAACAAAACTAACCCCATTTTTTTTGGTCCCAGCCTCTTAGAAATGCTGTTAAGATGAGATTTTGTGGGAACAAGTAACACCAGCTGCCTTCTGAGACTCAAAGTTGCTGCCAAGTAAACACAAAACATCCGGGTGGTGCATTTCATGCCATGCTGCCCCTCAGCTCGGGGCATTCACTGCACGTCTGGCTGTCTGATGGGCAGAGCTTTTTTCCTCCAATTGGCCCTCCTCTGTTTCCTAAGGCATACTCTTTAACATATAACTTTGTGAAAATTAAACTGTTACCAAAGAATTGTTGGTATTTTAAGTGCACATTAGCATTGGAAAAAACCCTTTATTTTCCTCACAAAAATACGTTGCAATATTTTTCTGATCATCATTATTTTGGTAGAAAGAAAAAAGAGAAATGACATATATTTTCCTGATTTAAAAAAAAGCAAAAATGGCCAAGTAGACATTTGCTCCCCAGAGGCCATATATTCTTATGTCTGCATTCTCTTTTCTATATATGTATACATACGTACATACATTTTTCTATGTGCATATATATATATGCCATTTATATTTTAGCTTCATGCCTCTCTCTCTTTTTCCTATATGAGAATGACTAAACATTATTCATCTATAAATAGTTTTCTAAAAACTTACACACATTTTTTTTTTCTACCCACAATCTGGGTTATTTTGAAACAACTGAAAGAAGCAAATCAGAAACAATTTTGTTTTAGACTGTGCCCTGAGAACTTAATAATTGTATTTCCACATACACAATTCAAAATTAAAAATGCTTCCAAAATATACATGGCAGCTTTATTGTGGTGCTCAGTCTACAATTCAAATATTGATGGATCTTAGGTTTTTTTTTTTTTCTTTTTCTTAAATAACAGTAGCAAAGACAAGCGCAGCAACCAGAGTGAAATCAGTTGTGTGAAGGAGTTTGGGCCCAGGAACAGAAATGGAATTGTCCTTAACAACACAGTCGGCATGCTTGGAAGCTGATGCATTATAGGACGTTTTCTTCACAACAACTGCTGTATTACCAGACAGCACACTTGCATGATGCACGCAATTTTACTCTTTCTTACTTCAAAGTACATTTGAGACAAATTTTGCCCTTGGATAAGCATGCTCAGGCCCCACTGAAGCCAGGCAGTGGAACTTACAGTCACGTGCCCAAGAGCAGAATTTGTACCCAGTGTTATAAAGAAAGAAAACTGTTTAGTGGATAAATAATGAAGAAAAGGAATTTATAAAACAAACAAGCAAGCATTAAAATATAATTAATTACAAAAAAATAAACAAAAACCAAAAAAATCAGAGCCACTTACAGGGCTTGATGGAGTCTTTGGCCAGCCTGGGCTGCTAATGCTATCACTTTCATCTCCATGAAATGAGGAGATGCTAGCAGAGCTTGGGGACATTGGGGAAGGGACTGGCAGGTTGCCTGGGGTTGGGGGCTGAGAAATACCCTGAGAGCTGTAGCTATCCTGTGGTAGAGGAATAAAAAAAAAATAATATGACAAAGGCAGGGCAAACTTTATTAAAAACAAAAAAAAGACATCCAGTTTAACAGAGTGACCAATTTTTTATATATAAAATATATATAAACAGAGAGACACATACAGAAAACACACACATATATAAATATATTTATATATAAAGTATTAAAACAACATTGTTAATTAGTATAATTTGGAAAGTTTGCTGGATGCGTGGCTAAAGTCACGAAGCCACCATGCTTATTACAAGCTCACATGGAATGCTAAGCATGGGTTTCCCCTTATGAAAGAAAGAAAAACAACAAGCTGTTCACCTTATTTTATAAAATAAGGCAAGAAAGCAAAATATTAAAGTATGTTGCTGCTGCTGAGGCGGCCAAAACAGGAAGCTATAACTGAAGGCAGAGAAAAATGGCTGCAAGTATTGAAATCAGGCAAGACCCTTCTTCCCCGCCCACCTGGCACAGCCAAATCCCCACGCAACTTTTGGCTTGGGTAGCTTTGCCCCCGCAAGTTAAAATGCCGTAAGAACTAGTAACTTTCAGATCCACACAATGAAAGAAAAAAGAAAAAAAAAAAACTAAAGAAAAGAAACAAACAAAGAGGTTGCACGTGAATGGAAAGGCATGCAGGAAAGAACGGAAGTGGGTAGGCCAAAACCAGAAGATGGAGGACAACACAGCAGACTCCTGCGGGCCGAACCAACACCACGTGCGGAGTGGTAAATACCTTTGACTTGCTCTCGGGTTGAGGGGCTCCTTCTTCTTTGCCATCTGCTTTGAGAGGAAGGGGTAGTTTGGACTCACCAGGTGTCATCATATCTGCAAGACCCATAGGTGCTAATCGAAAACAGGAGAAACAGTTAAGCATGACTGTGTTTGGCTTGCTAGGAAAAAAACGCTTCCCGCTGCCAGGCTGTGGTGACACGTGAAGCAGAGGTTATCCCACCTCTGTCCTTTCACTCTGGCATCCGGAAACCTGCATACCTCTTCAGTTGAAGTGAGGAAACAAAAGACGTGAACAAGGGAAGAAGGCAAGCACCATACAACAACAAGAAACACTTTGTGGAGAAAAACCATCTTTCACGCCGCTGGTGGTCTGCAGCTGTCTACGGATTTGAACACTACATTTCACCAGAGCAAGTCTACTTTAATAACTACTGCACTTTTCCTTTAATAATAAATGAATGTAGATGAAAACAATGCAAGTTCTGCTTGCAATTTTGCACCTGAGAAAAAGGCTGAATTTCCCAGTTTCACTTCTGTATTAAGACTGGTGTCCAGCAGAGAATCACTGTCCTTATCTTCAGGACGCATAGCTCAGCCTTGTGAGCCTTAACTACAGAACTACAAGCTGCAAACTCTGCTCCGTTGGAGAAATGGCAGTCAGCTTCTCCTCTCATGCCCAAAGGAGGTGGGACTACAAAGAACGCACAAATGTCTTGTTCTGATAGTGGCATGCTGTTACTTCCCAGGGATGTGAGGGGTTTAAGGTTTTTTTTTTTTTTCCTCATTTGAAGTGCTAAGTGTAATGTTATTGCTGCAGAGCTGCTGGCTGCTTGGATTTCTAGAAAGATGCAAGAAGTAACATTCAGATAAATATGCAGAAAATAGTGGGCAGAGCAGATGCTAGGAGGTGCCATGACACTGAATCAATGCAAATAACCAAAGAACAACAGCAAGACACCAGGCGATCCTTCTCCTGCAGAAAACCATGTGCACAGCATTTATGAAAGACTGGATTATCTTCCCTCCCTCTCCCTCTTTTTTCCTCCCCCTCATGTCCTGCTTTCAAAGACGGATCTGAGATAAGAAAAACATAGGCTAGAATAACCTACGGGGCGATGAAAAAAGAAAAAATACATATCCCAAAGCCACAAACTTTAAGAATCAGCAAAGAATCGTTGCTTAAAAAAAAAGACTGTGATCATTACCAGACTAGTGTGCCTCTGCAAAATGACAATGCTGGCTCATGCTAGGCAGCAGGCATACTGCATAGCAAGCCAGAGAGAGGAGGGGGAAAAGAAGCTTTAAAATGCTTCACAGATTGCCCACTACAAAATGATTATTGCACATATTCATGTATTACTATGTTTTAGAAAATAATTAGTTTTAATTACAGCAGTGAGAGCATGAGCAGGACTCTGGTGAATACGCTGGCAAGCTCTGCAGTGCTAATTTGCTAATATCTTTAGCATCACTGCAGGTTGAGACTACGGGTCTGCCAAAAAAACCTACCCAGCCATGTGCCATGTGAGTTTACAACTGTATGCTCAATATTCAGCTTTGAACGGCCAGTGTTGTTCATGGGCACATTTTCTTGCTTTTTCGAAGTACATTTGTAGCCCAATCAAGCCCTTAAAGTCATCACAACACATAAATCATAATTGAGGTTTTAAAAAAATTTACTTGCAATACTTAAGACTTCAAGAATTGGAACAAAAAGCCTTTTTCAAGTGATGCAGCTGCAGAGAAAATCTATTGGGATCAGCTAAAAATGCTGTTATTTTTATGTATGTGTGCAAAAGCTCAACAAAACAGCCGAGCAATATTATACTGGGAAGCCAGCATCCACTAAGCGTGTCATTTGTATGCAATTTGCCCTTATACTGTTTGAAGAGCTGGGGCATTATGGACTGAAGGATGGCAGCTTAACTCATTTTAGTTTTGACTTTAAAAAAAAATTACTTTTTTTTAGATATATATTTTTAAATACACATACAAACTGATCAAATGCATGCCACGGTCTGGTTTCAAACTGGGATGAGAAACTGTAAAACAAAATCCTTTTTAACACATTTCATGCCGTGAAAGCGCTAAAGAAGACATCTTAGTTTTAGTTGAAAGCAAACCAAAAATGACCAGTCCCATGTAAAGCAATTTTAGAGAGGTCAAACAAAGCAAAGTTAACCATTGCATTTCTTCATCAGAATTCTGCATGGCTAAATCCTCTGCTGGTCTCTCACTGCTATCCAGGTTGGCACATGGCACCTTCTGTTACAAAGAACAGAATGATTCTGCCCTTCCTGGTAGTCCTGTTTCCACCAGAGCTCCTTTACAAAATCTCCTTCTCAGTGAGGTTTCAATTAACATCTCACGTAAAGGGCAAGGAACTCTAGTCTGCAATGAACCACATATTCTGACCATATTAATCATGTTTGGGAATGCACAAATGCCAATTCATTTTGTGTACCGCATAATTCTTGTTTCGTGGTACACACACATATTATTTGGTCTCCAACTATCAGGAGTTGGAGACAATTACGAAAAAACTAATAAAGCTCTCCAAAATCTTTTTCATTTTATGTTCTAAATTATTTGCTTCATCTACATTGTTTTTTTCTACCTTAAAAGAGGAGAACTGCAAGGTCTCCCCATAGCTTTTACCTAACATGTTTCTGCAGCTACTTTTCCATCCACTGTTGAAATGCTGTTTCATAACTTCTTGCCAATGTACTCTCCAGTGATTTGCAAACAGACACTCCTTCACTTTTCAGCAAAGCAGTACAGCAAGAACATTGTTCTGACCCTTTCTGAGCAGCAAAATACTGTTATTGTCACGAAACTGCTAAATTAAGACACGCTCTCTTTCTACACAGGTAATACTAACACCGCGTGTGAAGTGCAGACCTAAAGATAAAACATTTTAGAGAAGAGGATAAGAGAAAAACCTTGACTCTAAAAGTGTTGTAGTGTACTGTGAATAGGTTTCAAGTACTAGCCTCTGGCTTATTGTAAGAATTTAAGAGCTAGAATGGTTTCAAAAAGCAAGTATGGGTCAAGGTCCTGAATTAACTATTCCACGCTGAATTTAATGTACTCAAAGGCATATATTGACATGAGTGAAACTGCAGCAAAGTATTCTTTTTTGCTAAAGGCTGCGCTATCAGTCCCAGAAGATGATGAAATACTGTAGGAGCAGCAATACACAAACATTGTTTTTCTCTTTATTGCTAGTGCAATAACAAATCACACTCTACAAAACAGAATATTACATCCTTTGTAAGACATTTCTCCCTCCCTCCTGCCCCTAGCACTCTCCCTCCAAAAAAAAAAAAAAAAACCAGGGACAACAGCGTTGCCTAATATCCTGCTGCGAATGGCTGTTCCCTGTGGGCAGAAGCACAGCCCAGGACGCTTGAGCTCCCCTTCTGAGAGGGGTGCATGGGCAGCCAGGATGTCAGCACCATGCCTCCCTTCTGCCTACCCAGCCTCTGACTGCAGGGCAACACAGGCACGTGTTTGGAGAGGTGGGTGCACGTACGCTAAGAGCCGCCTTGACCTGTGGTCACAGTGACCACCTGGTTACGGTCATCGCCTGCTTGGAGTCCAGGGGACGCGATACTTCAGGTGCCACCAACTGATGGTGTCCCCTGAAAATTTTGTTTAAATGTGCACTAAATAATAGCTCATATAAGGATATATGTGAGAGCAAAAAAGAAAGGAAAAGGAAAATAAATGGAGGTCTTCATTACTCTGAAAAATGAAAACCAACCAAGCCACAAAACAGAGGAAAACAATTTACACTTCTAAAAAATGGTTCCCATCTATAAATATAATTGCTTTCTCTCCCAGAGGTTCGGCCAAACAAATACAAAGTCAAAAATACACTATACACGAAAATGTGTTATATATTTTTAAGAGCATCCTTTTAATTTCTTTAGCGTAAACAAATTTTCCTAGAATATCACGGTTTATGTTAAGTATTCGAATGTTAAAAATTTGTTGGGAGTAACAAAACCCAGAGAAAGGAAAAGTTTCAGTACAGCAGAGGTGGTGGCAGTAAGGAGATGATTGCCTTTTGGTTGTTCACCTCCAGAGGTAAAAGAGGTGATGGGTGCCACTTTCTGTGCAAGTACAACATGGAAATCCGTGAGATGCAAACTCCACAGCCCTTCTTTCTAAAGGCAGTTTTCACTTGAATTGCCAAGGTTCGCAGCATGAAATTATTTTTTTATCGATGTTGGATTTCTAAGTTTCCTTCCATTGTATTTTTTAAAGCCTGAATTTGAAAAAAGGAGGGGAAAAAAGATAAAAAACGTATATGGGAAGGTGAACCCTCGTCTAACACAAGGACAGTGGAGGAGGTTTTTACCATTTTTCTGTGCGGCAGTTTGTTCCACAATTGTGAAAGGGCTATGGCTTGAAGCTTTTGGTACTGCCATGGACGGGATACTCTATCCAAAGGATCTGTCTGCATTAACCACACAATTTCTGTGTTCCAAAACTGCTCTACATCAGCAAAAGCTGGTGATGTGCTGTTTGATCAACAGTTGCTGCTGAAATATCAGGATGCAGAACCGCAAACACAATATTCTTTTTGATTATGATATTAATTGAAACAAAAGACAACAAAATAATTGAAAAAAAAATCAACTGGCAACGAGGAGTTATAAATACTAACAAAAACAGGTGGCAAGAAGCGTTATGCACAGTTGCGCTGAAGCTCTGCTACCATGTAAAAACAATTCCAAACAGCATCCGCAATCTTCCTCTGCTTCACAGAGCAAAACCTCCAACTGCATTTCATTACAATGAATAAACCAAAACCTACCTTCCTTCCCCAAAACAGGCAACTGCACTCTCAAAACCCAGAAAACCAAGAAAGCAATTTTCCCCCCTTGCTTACCTTATTTTTTCATTGGCCTGTGACTGAAACAACAGCTGTTCATGCTTAGTGCATGTCAGCAAGCTAACCCTCTCACTTGCCTCCATCAGCAGCTACTCGGTTGCTTTTGTTTTGGCCCCACGCACTGACTGAACCCTGTTTTTTCTGACTGATGTGGCTTTAAACCAGTGGGAAAAAGGCTCAGGAGCCAGGTAGCAGAGCTGCTCTTTGTGTCACAGACAATGCTGTTTTCGACCTGTAGGCAGGCACCATCTGCACGTTCTCCATCTCATCAAATGCAGCGCTTGGATGAGAGCAGACCCTGCAGTGCTCCCCCTGCTCAAGACAATATCACTTGCAGCATTGTATTGACCCCTGTCTTAGGCTCAGCCCTTCCTTTCTTTGACCAAGGCGGAATGAGGAGTCAGCACCTGGGGAACGGCCGTGTCCCCACTGCATGTGCCCCCTAAGCAGTGTCCCAGGGCCTCATTTCCTCTGCGTGCTGTTGGAGGCCAGCTGCACAAAGCAACAGTGTAAGCTAGATGCGTGTCTGCTCACACACAGAGGGAAAGAGGCGCACCGAACTCCTCCAGTTCATCTCGTACTTACTTTCTATTGGGTAACCTTTGAATTAATAAAACTGGAACAAAAGAAAACCTCACAAATGCACTGACAGAAAAAAACCCTGATAAATGTTTAAATTATTAAAAATCCAATATTTCAGAATGCATAACACAATAAAAAGAGTATGACTACCCCATACAAAAGACTGCTAGGATAAATGGCCTTGCATTGAACAGATTTCCACTGTATGAAATAACGAATGGCTGAATTATCTGAACAAAAAAACCTCTGTGAATCTTCCTTTAAACTGGTTATTCCTTAGGAATACATAAATCTTCTTAGGCAGGGCACTCTGCCATCTGTTTGCTGTTGGTTATTTTTGCAGCTCTGGGGGCCAAAGGAAAAGGCGGAAAAATTACTTCTGCTAATAGCAAACCAGAATTTATAGCACAGTTTCAATGCTCAGAAGTAATTTTATTTCAGCAAGCCAGACAAAACACATAACTACACAAACAAAACATAATATTACCTGGGACAGCTCTGGTGGGGGAAAAGCAAGCTATTATCTAATGGTCTTTTCAATAGCTTTTCCCTCTTCATCCAGATGGTAGAAGTGTGCTGTCTGGACTAACCAGGGGCTTTCAAGACAGACTGGAAAAGGTCTTTTTTTTTGGTTTTTCATTTTTTTCTTTCCTTTTTTTTCCTTTCTTTTTTTTAAAAAAAAGCTTGCTGATTAACAGCTTCTATTCAGTTTCTTCTGCTAACAAAAATGTAACATAATATTATTGAAAAGTAAGACACTCTTAAGTATCTTGTGAGCTCCTAAATACATGAAAAAAATGCTCTGGGCATACTAGACACTAAAATTTCACGTGGCCATTTTCTGGCTGAGAAGCAGGGGCATATAAAATTGACTGGAAGGGAAGGAGGCAAAGGATGAAGGAATTGAACAAGCTAAGAAGGGCAGAGAGCAAGATACTGAAACACAGGTTCTTGGTAAGACGTAATTTAAGTAGTAAGGTATCTCTAAAGAAAGAAACTAAATAGAAACATAAGTTAGAAAATCAGCTTTCAAAAGAAAAAAGAAAACTGAAACAAAATATTAAAAAGTTTTCAAAAAGGGTTAATGTAATCAGTAAAGCATGCACAGAACCTCCATAACTGGAACAAGTATTTTGAAAGATCCATTTTAGAGTACTGAAACTCCATCTGAACCCTCCCAGTGAAAGAATTGGTCTTCACTGAAGTGTTATCTCAATGGAAGATAATTGTTAGGATGTCAAGCCGAAAATGGATTATAAAGCATATTTGCACGGAATTACATTCACCTGTCTTCGAAGCTGCACGCAAGTCTGCAAGGAACTCTAAATTCACAAGTCACAATATGAAAGATAAATCCAACAGCTATGTTAAATATGCTTTGTTTGCAGAAGGAAGCAATGATTAAATTTCACATACTGATATTTAAATAAGTAAATGAAGAAACCCTATAGATGGTTACATGAATTTGGGAAACACAGTAAAAATGGACTATATTTTCAAATAGGAGTAATTACTTTAAGTGCCCAACTTACAGTATCTTCAAGTCGGAGCAGGTGCACATCTTTTTTTTTTAAAGCAGCATCACGTTAAGTATCTGAAATTGCAACCTTAGGAATAAAGACGCTGAAAAGCAACAGCGGCCTCTTCAAATATGCGGTTTTTCTTCTCTTTCCCTTTCTTGCAGACACACACAAATACACACTTACTTGCTAGTCAACACCTATGTCAGAATGGGTCCGAGCGTTGCTGTAACTTTCAAAACATTGTACTCATCTACATGCTGTGCAAAAGGACTTCATGAAAAATATATGAGTTACTGCACAAAAAACGTGACTATCTTAGCCTAGTTTTGAATCACTCCAAACTAACCCAGCAGAGGTGAACTGAATGAAGAATGCTATCCTCTGTCATCAGCTCAGGGCTGATATCTTTAAAAAGATTTTTAGAGGAAGGCCACTCCGGAAAGGTTACCCACCATTACCTGTTGAACTGTTCACCATGTTAGGTGCCATGCTGTATGGAGGGGCCTGCGGGTTCATCAAGCCCGAGCTGTTGTTCATTGGCTGAGTGTAGGGGGAGCTGGATCCCATAATACCACTCTGATTCATGGCAGGAAAATTGCCTTGCCTGTGAGAAGAAAAAGAACACATACAATGTCTCATTACATACCTCATCGCAGAAGATGCTGTGGTTTGTCAAGGAGTACATCTCCTAATGTTTGCAAAAAGCAAAGGCACGCAATTAGTTCATTTTACCTACATGGGGAGCTATTAGTCTTGAATTAGTCTCTGGATATCTGAGACAGAATTGGATGGAACACAAATTTAAAGACGATGAAATACACCGTATACAGAGTTTTTATATTCACAACCTACCAGCACAAAAATACAGCTCATATTATTTATCCCATAAGTAGACAGCAATGTGACCAGGAGTCAAAATTATAACCTAGGTTTCGCACAAAAAAATTTTGGACTGAATGGAAATTTTGACCATGAAATAGAAATCCTCACCAGCCTCAGCTCAAAACACAGTGAAACGACCAGAAGAAAAATGGGTGCCATGAAATCTGTTTCATATTTGTTTATCTGATGTTATCAAACACACCTTGTTTCCTATAAACGCTTCCAGTCCCAGGGTTCAAAATAGAAAACCAACTGCACGCGAGTGTTCGTCTTCAGCATAACTCATGACCATAAGTGGCATTCACAAAAGTCCCAATGCAATCATATAAATGTAACTTCCTGCTTTTGTTCTCCTTTAAAACAGATTTTTTTTTTCCAATAACACAACAGATGTTCCTGTTTTCAGTATTGATTTAGGGCCCAAAGTCATAGTCATTTAGCAAATACCATTAAAATGACCAAAGACGTGACTGCAGCATTGAATAAAATGTCCATCTTGTTGTACGTGCTGTTTAGGTCCAATCTTTCACAAAACAATGTACATACTATACGCTGCTGAAACAAGAAACTTCAACAAAACTATTTTGGTCTTCAAAGTTAATCACATATCTGTACAATGCCTTCATAACTGAGATTTGAGTTTGTCTGGAAAAGAATTCAAATGTGAAAACTTCATACCGAATATTTTTGAAGACTAAACTTTAGGTAATTTTTAGTGCTGGCAATGCTTCATCCAACTTCAAAAATCACCTTTTACACTTTTTATCCCCAATACAATTATCTACCTTTTCTTGGTTTCATTAAAGATTGCACATTTTATGATATGTATACGGATATATAGTTACACATATAAATTTGTATCTATAAATAAAAACATACGCACAAATATACTTACTTGTTTATTCATAGCCCACATAGGAAAATAAAAAATTCTGACCTCTTTCTTCACTGTACCCCAGTGAATTTATGCTGTTTTTCAAAAAAAAAGATAAAAAAGGAAACAACCACACCCTGTCTTTCACAGCTCTGGTACCTGTCTGCTTTTTGTCCCCCTCCCAAGAAAAACAGCATTTAATTTTACTACATAGGCTATGGAAGTTGCATGTCCTTGAAGCAAGATGCAGTTCTGCTATAAATTCTGCTTTTCACTATTACGATTATTTCAATCAAAACAGACAAAACACCCAAACCAACAACCCTGAATATCTTCAATGGCTTTTTGTCTTTCCCAAACTCATGGCAGATTCTTAACACAATTGGTAGAAATGATTTTTTTTTTTAGGAGGTAGAAGAGGAAGACCATTAAAGCAGTATTTGGCCTAATTTTTCTTGACACACTGTGAATTTCTTCAAAGGAAGAGAGAACGTGTTATCTAAATATAGCATCTTTTTCCAAGTCAGTTTTGTCCTTTGCTCTCTGAAGACAAACTTTTCTTCACTCTTGCAAAGCAGCAAAGCCTTTCTTTTGATATGAAGGAGACAACTGCCATACAATGTCATTTCCCTGATGAAGCTTGTAATGCACAGTGGAGGGAAAAGATTTAAAATGCACAGAGGTGCAATGCTCCAAGGGAAAATTACAAAGGGAAAAGAGAAGAGCAGGACCATTTAGAAACAACTTTAAAAGATTTCAGTCATACAAGCAAGCTTTTCTTATGTAAATATTGTATCTTAACACCCTCCTCCCCCTTTCTTTTATTAGTCAAAAATTGCTATATTTCAACAAATGCTGTGCATTGAAGAGTTCTTTCCATGCTGGATAACTCACATCCTTCCCATTATTGGGTAAAGATGTGAATGAAGGTGAAGAAAGTGTGCAAATGCATTTTTATGATTTAAATAAGAAACAATAGATTGTGAATGGATATTTTATGGAATGAGGATGGGATTCTTAAAAAGACAGAAGTCTCTACAGGTATCTGTCTCTCCAATGTCCTTCATTTGCTTTAAAAACACAGGAGGCTTGTACCTTGCAGGTAAGCTGAAATTGGTCTCGACCTACTAATATTTCAACACTATTATTTCCCATAGCATGTATATGTTCTAAGCTGTGGGGCTGTTCACTGTCTCAAACTGAGGTACAACCTATTTCATGTCACCCACTTTGGACATCAATCTCAATTGTAGTTCATGAAAGCACACTGCTGTACAACAGCTTTAAATCAAAAAGTAGGAAACTATTTCCAGCTTAGACAGAGTGGAAATTAAATAAAAGGAATATACTAGCTCTGGCCAGGACAGGAAGAAAACAGCCGAGGTCTACAAAATTGCTTCTGTACCCTGAAAGGTCTGAATGGCAGAACCTAATTCTGGAATTTCATCTGGCAAGGCAATGCCTTTCCTTTTCATCATCATGTAATGCTGCACTTAGAAGGGATACAGTTCAGTCTCTGGAAAGAGCCCAGCAAGTGACAGACTCAGCACCATCCCTTGTGCAACTCTGTTCTTCCCCCACCCCCTATCAAAGCACTGACCGGAGCACGCAGGAGCCAATTCAGCAACTCTGAAAGGTGACATCCTATAAAAGTTGTTTTATTCTGAGTGTAGTGTGCAGTACAGAGCTCCTCCACATATTATTCTGCTCTATGATGGCCTGGACTGGAAAGTTTCTTTAGGGAGAAATAATCAGGTATTACTTCAGCCTTTAATTCTCACTCCACAGTGGGCCTCCTTAGAGTAAAGACTGCCGACTGTGACAAATTGTGCTGCATCAGTGCTGTAATATGAAGTGGAGTCCATTAAGAACTGAGCTGAGATCACCAAACTCATTTTGATTAACCTCCAGGTCACTAAACACTTATAAATATGTTACATAGCAGCTGCTAAACATATTTATATATGCTTAAGGTCACAGCATCATCTGTTGGTTGTTGGAGTTAAGTCAAAAATCTTATGTTTCCTTCTGTGCTGCTTTTAGTAAAGGAATATCCAACACATTATTTAAGAAGTAGTTATCTCAAATGTATATTACTACATGCTCTCCTGTATCTCCCAATTCCCCCCTCCATTTTTCTGGGAGGCTGAAAAAAAAAGGTCTTTTAAAAACTGTCTGCTGTACACGTAGTGACATCTAATGGCAAAAATTCAGGTGACTGGCTATGAATTCTGTAGCTGAACAAACCTTGTTAAGTATATGATTTCATAGTATTACAGAATCATGGAATCATCTGAGTTGGAAGGGACCTTTAAAGGTCATCTGGTCCAACTCCCCTCTAATGTACAGGGACACCTACAGCTAGATCAGGGTGCTCAGAGCCCTGTATTTGCCATACAAACACCAACAGATGAGTTGCTTACAGATAAGCCAAGTGATTAGTAGGAATAACAAGAAGAAATTAAGAAAAGAAACATTTATGTTGAATATAATGAAAAATGTCTTCATGGTGAGATGCAGTTATTCTCCAAGGGAGTGAACTAAACCCTAGTACCTGACCTGTATGCACAGAGACAACACAACATGCTACAAAATGTTCTGACCAGAGGAATCCTGCACTATGCATGTACTGGATGACCTGCCAGGTATCTTCCAGCTCTAACTTCTCTAATACTGTGACTTCAGATCGTATATTTTTCCACATTTAGAAGAAAAAGCAGCTGACTAATATAAATGTGGAATTATGCTATCAAACACCATACTTAAGACTACACATTTCTTCCTTCTGCTCTACACTTATGTGTAGAACTCCAAGTATTGTGCAAATGGAAGAAATTAAAAATGGGAAAGGGAGGAATCTGCTTGCTGCTCTGTTAAGAATTTACTAATTTACAGCACTTGCATAATGTCAGAGTCAGTTGATATGCTCAAGGAAAGGGCTGCCACCCAGGGGGATCTAGACAAGCTAGAGGAATGTGCGGATGGAACCTTATGAAATTCAATGATGACAGGCACACCTTTGCGGGGAAGAACGAGCCCCCTGCAGCGGCGGAGCTGGGGCTTGACTGGGGGGGAGCAGCTTTGCAGAAAAGACTCTGAGGGTGCTGGCAGACAGCGAGCTGAGCAGGAGCCAGCAGTGTGCCCTGGCAGCAAGGAGGGCCAATAACATCCTGGGCCGTGTAACCTGGAGCACAACCAGAGATGGAGCAAAATAATCATCCCTCTTTAGTGAGCCCTCATTATGACACATCTACAGAATCATGCCCAGTTTTGGACCCCACCATAAAGGAGACAATGATAAACTGGAGTAACATTCACAGAGAGCCCTTAAGATGGCTGGACTACTTGCCCTGGAGGAACTGAAGTATGAGGGCTCGTTCAGCTTGGGGAAGAGACAGCTTTGGGGGGACCTAACAGCAGCCCCTCAGCACCTACACGGAGGGCAGCAAGAAGATGGAGCTGGGCTCTTCGCAGTGGGGCAGGGTGGAAGGACACAAGACAATGGACAAGAGGTAAAACATTAAAGTTCAGACTGGATATAAGGAAGCCCTTTTCCCAATGAAAAAAGAAATTTGGTGGCCCAGAGAAGTCACTCTCTCTGTCCTTGTAAGTTTTCAAGACCTGACTGGATAAAGCCCTGAGCTCTCAGGTGAGCCTGCAGTGATGAAGAGGTTGGACTGGAGATGTACTGAGGTCCCTTCCAGGATGAATGACCCTGTGATCCTAAAATGTCAGCTTCATTGTGCTGTTGATAATTTGGTATACTGTCAGGTCCAAAATAAAACTGGTCAAATTCAAAACATTCACTTCTAAGAAGGTCATGTTCTGGTCTTTTGTTTTCCTTCAATTGCAATCTATACAAAGCTTAATATGCGCTTAATCTCTTTTCTCTGCTAAACAAGTAGCATCAGATCTAATTGTGTCTTCTGTGCTAACGCAGAAGGCCACATATTTGAAGAGAGAGGATGACATGCAAGATCTGGTCATCATTAAAAAGCAGAACAAAGAAATTGTAAGAAAGAAGAGCACTGACAGTACAAAGAAGCTCATAAGCGATCACAGCTGCTGAGCAGTGCCTCTTCTGTGGAGATGTCTTTCTTTAATGGGACCTGAAATCACCAGTAGGTTAGCGTGCTGTCTGGGACTGCTGCATAGAAGTCACTCTGCAGCACTGAGGTCCTCTGTTGCATACTTCCTGGGATGTGACTTAGCACCTCCTCAGAGTTGCCATCTGATTAAAGTTTTCATCGTCATCCTCATCAGATTTAACAGACAATTGACTACAAAATGGCATTCAGAGGTGGGTCCAGTTTCGCTACGGACAATGAAAGTGGACTGTGCTTTTCAGAAGAAGAAATTAAGACACAACTTTTTGTATGGAAACACATTCAACCCCAGGGTTTTGCTGTGAGTAGCGGGATCAAGTTCTCTTTATGTGGATTTTCTGGCATGCACTAGGAACTCTGCACTCTCCTCTCAAACTAACCCTGTAACTAAACCTGCAAAGCCCTTCACGTAGTCAGAAAAACTGATCCAGCTCCTGGAATGAGCCCTGCGGCAGCCAGAAGGAAGGGGGGAAGTCAAGCACTAAAACCCGTAGGGAACAGCTGAAGGGTTCAGAGGTGGAGAGTCTAGGCAGGCTGGAGGTGAGGAGAGTTTGGGATAGAGAAGATGGAAATAGACTAGGTGGAAAAAGAAGAATGAATAGCAAGAGTTGGGAGCATTGTCACGAGGTACCAAAAGGGTGTTAGGAAGAGGAGGGTGGTAGGTGCTCTGGAGGAAGAGGAAATGGAGATGCAGAAAGAGGCACATAAAGAGAACCACCATTCCCGGGGTGAATGTAGGGGAGGTCCCTCCAGCAGATGCGGGGCCTACCAGCCAGGCCTGCCCAAGGGACAGGAGGGCTGCTCTGAGACATGCCCCCCTGCAGCTCAGCTGCTCAGGCCTGCTGCCGAGGCAGGGCCAGGCTGCAAGGCAGCCACTCCGGCCGCCAGCATGGTGAGCCCCAGGCTGGCAGCATGGGACAGCAAGGTGACAGTGAAGGAGCAGTGCTGAAGGCACATGGGGGACAGAATTGCCTCTGTGGCCATGAGAGGTGGGAATGATATGGGTGCAGTCTCTGTGAGGCTGGCAGTGCTCCGACAGCAGGGGATGGCTGGTGTGAGTGAGAACGCGTGGTCCTCGTCCCAGCCTCTGCGGTGGGCTGGCAGGGGACACCACCAGGGAGATCTGCAGGAGATAGCTCAGGCTGGGAAGAACTGCCACGGAGTCACACACATCCTTGTGGCCACAAGCTTGCACCTATTATTATTTGGGCACCTCTGCATTCTGCTTCAAAATGCTTTCTGCAGTAATTACGTAAGGCGGGGATTTCTCCCAGGTACCCAGCCCTAGGCACTGGACCTGAAAAATTATTCTCTTACTGTGACCTGGTCACCTGAGCAATTGGCTGGTGGGGAAGAAAAAAACAAAGGTCCACAAGCTTGTGGAAGTTTGCCATTCTCAGGGCAGATCTTTAACCTACAACAGTTTTGCAGAGAATGCACTGTAGCATCTCTGGGGAGTAATTTGTGTAAACATTTTAAAAGGAACATTTTTTTTTTTTAATGCTGACACACTGCTAAGGTGGCTACTTGATTACAAACTGTGAAAATGACTGCGTTAGGCTGCACTCACAAATCACAGCGTGCTGACCAAATTGCCCTGTGCTTATCTGTGCCAGGTCTGCATCATGACAATATTTCCTCTCTCTTTTAAATGTCAAAGAATGATTTGGGGGGTTGTTATTTAAACACACTGACCTGCACAATAACCAGAAGTACTTTATTTAAATCTGTCTTGAGCTGGGACTAGCCTTAAGCACTTATAATCTGTCATACTTTGACACCAAATGGATTGTTATAATGAGAGTAATTCAGGAGTGAGACCTGCAAATGCTTTCTCCCTGGAGAATTTACACATAAACATGTGCATGCAGATACATATGCTCTTTTGTTATGGGTTTTCCTTCTTGCTATACTAAGGAGCTTCCTTGGAGAAGTGAAACTGTTTCTGTCATCAGCGGATATGGGAAAACTGGAGGAGGGAGAAGAGAGCAAGGGAAAATAAAAAGCAATGTCGCCTACTTTGCTCTGCCTGGGCGTTCATCAGTGAGTCATCACTGTTAGCAAAGGCCAACACACACAAAATCTGAATACTGGCTTGAAAAACTGTAAAAAGGCATTAAAGGCAATTCCCATGCAAATAACACAAATCCAAAATCACCACGTAAAAAGCTAAGTATTCCCCTCTCTTGTTAGCTGCTACTATAGATGCACCAAGCTGGATCTTCATCTCCTCCCTTTGTTTGGCAGGGAAGCTCACCATTCACAGTAACAAAGTTTTAGAAAAGCAACCATGGAAGCTGGCACTGTGACAGGCGTTAGCTCTGCCGTGAGGCTTTTGATGAAATCCATTTTTCAGGTTAGAAGGAGAAAGAGAATTTTATACTTATGTGTGTGCATGCGTGAAAAGGGAGACCAAGGCTCCGAAATGCACATGACACTGAAAAAGCACCATGATACAAAAATGAAAAATCATCCAGATTTGTAGTGTGTGTGTACAAATGTGTGTCTGTCTGCTGACACTCGTTACACAGAACGAGCACCAGACTATTCTGCACAACAACCAGGCCTACAAGGCAATGATAAAATGGGGAGTAATTCTCTAGCATCATAATTACATGATAGTGCACATCACCTTGTAATCCACTGCCATCTGACCAAGTACACTGCCTGTTTTCTTGGTCTGACGGATCTAAGGATTATTGCATAGCACACTTTTTGGGAAGAATAACAGAAATAGCTTTTCTAAACATACTTCCTTCCTTCTGATTACGCAAACACTTGTGCCTTCAGTATCACAGCCATTACTTACATTTCACTAAAAAACAACCGAGGAGGGAGGAGAAACTCAAAAATTAGTTGCTCCTATCAGACTGATTCGATGCTTACCCCCTCAGAAAAGCAGCCACAAAACCTCATGTTTACGTGCTATTATCATCACATTAAATGTTTTTTCAGTGAAAACATCTGCCGGACAGGCTGCCTTTCTTGGTACTCATTTAAAGCCCAGTAACACGTAGGAGGGCCACAGCACATCAAACACTGGCAGAGCAACACAACAGGCATGTGTGAGTCATGAATACTGGTGCTAATAACAACACAGCCACACAGCATTTGTACTGCTGAACGCAGGTTGAAATCAGAACAGATGTCTCTATCTCATTTTACAGATAAGAAAAACTGAGCAAGAAATCCAAGATTAGTAATGGTCTAAAATAAGGCAAGAAGAATAATAAACTAGTTGAATGCAATGCGGAAAACAGCACAAGCCTGCAGAAATAAATCCCTAACTTCATTTGATCCTACAACACGTAGGGGTGTGTGACTGAAAGTTAGGAAGGATATTTAATGAAATACTGCAGTATTTTTTTTTAATGTTGCAGTTATTTCTTTTTGTTTTTATAAAGCTCCTTTTGCATTAATTAAAAGTCTTTTTGGTCCAAATTTCACAGCATTTGGTCACCAGTCTTCAAACCCAGAGGGACTCTTTGAAATGCCTTTATTAAACAGCATTCTTACAATTGCAGCCAGACCTCCACACTTGAGTTTATTTGTATAAGAACAAACTAAGTCCTCTGTAGTCAGTGCAACCTGTGCTAGATAAATGCAATATAATCCTGTGTGACAGAAAACACAGGACTACCAAAAAGAAGGCCAAGCCAAACGGCTCATAATCCCACTGAAGCTCTGCTCTCAGTGATCCCTGCCTACCTGCCTGACAATGTGGATTTGAAGAGCAGCTCTCGGGGCAGCTGCTTGAACACTGTCCCCATCAGATACAGCATCTCAGCACCAAAAGGAGCTAAGTTTCTTAGTCCAAATGGAGTGTGTGCTGGGTAAAAGAGGGATGCTGCACTGCAAGCAAAAGCATGNAAAAAAAAAAAAAAACCTGTCCTGTACAGCACAATGCAGCCAAGCTGAATCAGAGCACTGTGAAGGGTGCTTTAGCCTGGTGTGACTTGATACCAAAGTTAGGAATGACTCATACGACTCTCTCACTATGTACCTTCTATTTTTGTGCAAGTTTATAAATAGCTTTATTAAAAAGTCGGAAGGCCCTATGAACTCTCTCCCAGAATGATGACTTGAAAGCGGGTAAGTCTGTTCCCAGTACACTCATAGCCAGGAGGTCACCAAAGCGTGGTGCTAAAAAGCTACGGGAAGCTAAGGACGCAGCACATATCTCATCGATCCAATCTCCTGGGGTGTGGTTTGACTCCTGTGCTCCCCGCTCTTTCACCCGGGGATGCAATTCTCTCGCTGCCTCTCACCTCCTCCTTGCAACGCTCAGTCACATTCTCGCCCTGCTTTTGAGCACCACTCAGCTCCACAGAGCTCACTGTGCTGGCAACCAGCTGGAAATCTAATAAAATCCTGATCATTTCATGCCAGCTCCTCAATGTATCTTTTCATAGTAAATGTCATCTGGCTGACAGCATGCTGAACGCAACTGTGCATGTGCAGCAGCACGGAGAGGAAGTTCTCCAAAGGGATTTCCCAGCAGACACATTTTCACTTACCTATCTTTGCCCAATAGCCTGGAGCTATTACATGTTTATCAATATTATTACTACCGCTATTACCGTCAGTCTCGGCATTTTGGCACTCCAGACAGTTTCACAACAGCAGTGTGGTGCATATGTCAGTCTAGTTTCAGCTGGCTCTTTTCTTCATCTTTGGCTCAGGAGATGCCTGAAACCTACTGTGACAACTGCAACAGGTATTTAACGTGTTAGAGGAAGTGGTGGCTCTCATTATAAAAAACCTTACTGCTGTTACTGTTTAATATGACTCTCACAAAGGTACTTATTTGTCCAGTTAGAACAGATGCTCCCATCTGAACTCCACTACTGAAGTGAAGGGCTCTTCCCATTCATAATTCCCCACGTAGCACTGCTAAAAATTTACTTTTCTCTCAACTATCACCATTGTAAAACAGTATAAAAGCTTAAAACCGCTGCAAAACCTGAAACCCTCCTACCATTTTTCATGTCTCTCACTGTCACAAAGATCCAAGGCTGTTCAGTCACAGTCTTGTACCGACACAATATACGTGCCAAACCACACATGGCACTCATGGCATGAGCTTTCTTCATGAGTCCCATTAAACAGATGGCTATTCTCCTGTTTTCTTCTGACTAGTTCAGTGATTTAAACTAGTAATCTTCTGGCAAATAGACAAAAAGACAAACAAAGTGAAAATCTGGTTTCCTCACCTGAAACATTTCTTGCCACCCAAAAAACGAGCACTCAACTCCTCCTTTATTCTTTACTTTCATATATATATTTATAAAAACAACAATTAATGAAGTACTCCATTCTGAACACCCTGAAGATCGTATTTTGAAGTAGAGAATTTCTATGTAACATCTGATTCTGAGGCAGAATGTTAATAATCTACAGTGCAATTTTGTTGCAAAATAGTACTTTTGTAGAGAGCAACAGCTTTCCTAAATAACTAAATCAAGCCAAAATTAATACTAACACAATAATAATCAAAATAGAATTGTCTCTAGATGACCAAAAATCCTCACTCATGATTCTGAAAATCACCCCTCCTTCCCAACATACACCCACTTCCACAATTTAAGAATTGTTACTTTCCAAGGGAGGAAAGGAGTAGGACTCTTGAGGTCTCTGGTTAATCTCTAATGGCCTGAACAGCATACAGCAGTCTACTTGATTGATGAGTAACCAAAAAAGAAAAAAAAACATATCCCCAAATCACTGGTTGCCTGCATGAGCTCTGCAGCATGGTGACATCCAGGGCTCCAAAATGATGGATTTACCTTTTAGTGAAACAAAACTCCAGATAAAAACATATTTCTCTCAGTCTCCCACAAGAAATGGCTTTGGTTAGCTCAGCATGTAAAGATTCTTCCTATCGTTACAGAATTTTATCAGCAGTTTTGAGCTGATCTACAAAATGCATCACCATTAAAAAAAAATCACAAAAGAGTGGTCTCCAGCTCTCCTTTTCATATAGCAAATGCATACAAGCTAAGTTGTACTTCACCCCTCCGAGTACATTTCAGAAAAAATCCAAATATGGTTCTGCTTTTAAAAGCAAAACATGAGGAAGTGTCCTTTCAAAAAAAGAAAGAATAAAAAAAAATCCCAGCTTGATACAAATGACTGTTTCTCGTGATGAGGGAAGAGGCATGGGTCCTTTAGAAGAAAAAATGTCAATACTGGTTAATAGCCCAGTTAGAAATTACAATTACAGGAACCATTGATATTTGGACTTTAACCCCTCAGATCTCACACAAGCTTGGCATAGAGGGAAAATACCCCACCCGTTGCCGAAAAGCAGCCAGCCTCAGGTGGTGCGAGCGCAGCAGCTACGCGCAGCTCCCAGCAGCACCATGCAGTCACTTTCAGGCCAAGAAGCAATACCACTTCATCCAACTGAAACTATATGGGGATCTTTTTTTTCTATTTTGGAAGCCAAAATGTAGCTTCACTGACTGCAATTTATTGCTTGGATATTGAAACAGTGCTACCAGAAAGCGAAGTGTGGCTCATTTCAATGCGATCTGTCAGGATCCCTACAGGACATCAGAGCTCTTTGGAGGAGTGGGGTGTGTGTGGGGGGAATAACCCAACCTTGTCAGACTTGAGAATTGGGAATGGGCTGAATTTGAACAGGAGTGATTCCTTCTCGGTAACTGTATATGAACATTAAATAAAAGACTGGGCAGAAAGAGCATTTCTGCTAGGGGCTTGTTTCAAAGGCAACAGATAACGCAGCCCTGAGCTGGCTCCAATTATGGCTCCCAGTTCTATCTTAGTCTCGTTTACTTTGGGGATTTCACAGTTGGCAGCCTTTCATCTAGAAGTAGCCTGGTTTGATTAAGCAAAGAAACCTGAATGAGTCCTTAACCTTCCTGCACTCCACGGCACTTCCCAGCAGAGAACAGCACCTCCAAGCTTAAGGGGAAGAGAGAAAACAATGGAAAATATACGCTCTCTCCAGGGATTGAAGACATGAAGTTTTATTGTAGCACTTCAAGTCTTCCTGCTACATAACTACAGCTTTTTAAAATCACAATTAGAATTTTAAACCCCAAGTTTCAGGATCAAAAAGGCTAGAGTGGAAAATACTGCACAGAAATTGACAGGGTCTAGGATGTAAAAACCTGAAAGAGTTCTGTTTTTTATTTATATTATTCTTTTTTAAAAATTTATTCACAATTTCCGCCTCATTCTTTTCCCTTTTGACATTTTAATGCACCATGTCCATTACTATATTTCCTCACTAGTACCTTCTAGTCCATCAGCAGTGCTGCATTACCCCGCTGTTGGAGAAAATAATATGGAAAAAGTGCTTTGCTGGCACCAGCGACATGGAGTATGAATTATACATACATAGCAGTAGAGAAATGCTGATGGAAGGTTACTCTGTGTATGTGTGCGAGTGTGTATGTGCATATGTACACATACAGGCTAAAAAGAAGACAGAATGCACATTTTTATCTCATTTATGCTAATTTTAAACATCTTTCTGTACAACAGAAATTCTCTAATATCACTGTAGCTGTTTTAAATCAGTTTGAGGACTGAATGCAAACTTACCTATATCCTTTTCACCTCACCACCATAGAGTATATATAGAGTAGCTATATATACGTGTAGTATATATACAGGAGCATATTGAGCATACAGAGTAGCGATGGTAGCTACTCTCACTGTCCTGACATACTGGGAGACAGCCATTCACCATAAAATGCAGACACTATGGGCTTAATTATCCATTAGCTACGGACAAAACAGTGTGCCTTTCTCTAGAGAGGAAAAATGTCTGTAACTTCAGATGATAAAATAAATATTTTATGATTTCATTTTATAAAAAGACAGATGTAAAACCTACTAATACACAATTGCACACACTCCTCATGGGTAAGCCCCAAATACTTTCCCTTTGGATGTGGGCTCTCTGCATATGGGGTTCTCCCACAAGTTCTGAGGTTGTTGGGCTTGGAGTCCTCCTTATACTGGAGATGAAGGAACTTAAGCAAAGAGCTACACAATGAGTCTTAAGACGGTAGCATTGGGCAGATGGGTGGGCTTTGCTGCACTAGATTCTTCTACCCCTCTCTTTGCTTTCCCCCTCCACAGCAGACATCCCAACAGACTGCATCTATATGATGGCAGAGCACATCTATATGCAGTCTGTCCTTCCAACGTCCTTCCAGAAAGTGCAGGGAGTAATCCCAGGTAGGCAGTACACATAGAATGTTTTCCTCTGTCCTTTAAACTGTGGCAACTCTTCTCCACGTAATCTATACCCTTATAATCTAAAATCATCACTACCATAAACAGATTAGATTGTTCTTCTTGACAAGTGTTCCCCAAGACTTTATTTATCCAATATTAGAATACACTCTGAAGATATAAAAAGTTGCCATTCTAAAACACAAATCCTCAGCTCTTTTCCAACAGAGTAGTAAGATAAAGGGGAGCTACTAATTGCTACTTTTAGCTACAGCTCCATGGGAAAAGCAATTCTAGCATATGGACAAATTGATTCTCATTTGACTTGGAAGAAAATTCGAAGTAGAAATTCTAACACAGAATAGAAAGCCTTAGATTTTGTGACTGAAGGGCAGATTGTAGCTTGTACGGTCCTGAAACTTTTGTTTTCCCTAAATTTGGGAGAAAGGCTCAAGTCAGAGCCAGCCCTGTGGCTCCAGGAAACCTTCTCAGTGGTAGCAGACTCTCAGGGCTTCTACATTCCTGAGGATTTGTCAGATCAAGCTACGGGCGAAAATCTGAAAGTTAAAAATTCTGCTTCCCTACATCTGACTGGAACTTCATAGAGTTTTTATGTTTAAGAATCACAGAAAGAACACGCATATATGTATTGTCTAAGATTACTCACCCCTTTGTAACCCACCTTGCTCAAATTATGCTGAACCAACTGCTGAGCAGTTTAGACAGAACGACATTTTAAAGTGCCTAAAAATATGTCAAAGCAATGGAACACCGTACATTACTACAGAGACTGAGCACCATTTCTCAGGTGGCATAGGGAGGAGTGAACAATAATGTAAATATCCACCTCAGACTTAGCAACCCAAAGAACAGAATTTACAACAGCCAGAGGCTGCAAATATCTAAGCTGGATCCCAATTCCTCAGTTTAATAAACTATTATGTCTAAGTTGCATCGTCTAAAATCAATGAAATCGAATTCTAAATTCAATCTTTAAAAAAAAATTGCTTTCATTTACAAAATTGGAACATACAATCCCAAGAAGCATATTAAGGTAGAGTATACTGAGTTCAAAGACGCTGCATTCGAAGATAGGATTGCTCCTCTTGTAGGCACATCAAAACTAATTTTATAGTAATTATTTCAGGTACTGGTAACCAACAGTTGCACCAGCAAAAGGCTCACTTACTCATCCAGATGGATGTGTAAGCTAGTACAGAATTAAGTCTTCCTAAGGACTCACTGCTATTTCACAATTAGGTTTTTATATTTCCATATACCACAGCCACATCTTCAACTGCTAAGAAAACATGCTCAGAATGACACTCCCTGCTGGCAAGAGAGATACTGAAAATAATGGTGACAAGCATCTTGCTCTGAAAATGTCTACTGACTTCAGGTGTCAGCCTAATAACTCTCTAAAGTCTGTACCGAGCACTTACTGTCACAGTAAATGTAAAAGCATACAGACACTGAACACACAGTCCCCAAAAGTTTCAAGTTGGGCATCCACAGACCGAGGAGCTCAAAACTGGCTAGAATTTTAAGATACAGGGTAAATTTCCTGCCTTTCATGTCCCCATTAGCAGAGAAAATGCTAACTTGTTTGCTTAAAATTGCTTGCTTTTACTGAAGACTCACTGTGTTGCAGATCTGTACACACAAAAATACTTATCTATCTCTACAAATACATCTATTGTTGTAAAAACTATAATGTGCTAACAGACAGTATTTTGAAACCATCCACTCAAGGAAGGTCTCCATTGAGCTGTAACCTCCAGCAGCAGAACCCTGGGGTACTGAGCAGCACTCACATAAGATGACAGTGTTCAGTGGATACATTATTTCTTTAACACACAGCCATTATCAGTCAAGGGGTGTGTTGTGACTAAGACCACTAACAACAAGGAAAACGCTATTTGCAGTCCCTTCAGACTGTCTTCTTGAAAATAAGAAGAATTACAACAGATTGTATTACAGTTATTTTGCATTGCATGTAGTAAACTGTTACCCAGACTGAGCTCAAACATCTTTAGCGCTGTGAAACCACAGATACTACTGGTTCAACAAAGAGATCTCTGAAAGACTTCTTGTACTCTTAGTCTGACACGTGAAAACTCCTTTGGAAATGCTGGCCTATGTGCATGGGAGACTAGTATGTCTTAAGATTTTAGGTTACAGGGAAAGTATTCTGTAGCTGTAGAAAGTAATCCAAACTTAACATAGAGTTGATCTTCTGATGCACTCGAAGGCTAACTCAAATGGTGTAAACCTACTATTTTCCACAGCCACTGCAACTATTTTCATGTTTTTATCTTTCCTAATTAAAATGGTAGTGGTCTGCACAGAGGATGAGACCTAGGTATAGCCAGTTGACACTCACATCATGATCATCCAGCCCTGGTTAACTAACACTGATTTTCTGCCCCAGTGGAAATTACTTCATTCCAATGCACGCCATTTAAATTCATTTTACACAGCTGTTTAATGTGGCTTGGCAAAGCAGAGGCAAACCATCTTTCTAAGTCTAAATGAGAACGTTGAGTTGGTACAGGTTAGATCCTGTGGATTAGCAGCTGAAGATAAATTTCTTTTCCTTATTGATACATGGCTACCAATTCAACAAGTTGACCTTGAAGGGGATCACAACCAGCTTTTACAGAAATACTGCTGTGTAACCATGACATTGAAACAACCATTCCATTTTCCCCTTAATTGTACAAAGAGGGGTGTGTTCTGTGGTAATAAAATCCCAACAGTATGTGAACTCCACAGCTGAACCTTATCAACTCAAGGCACACAAAGAAAAAGGCTGGATACTATTCATGTGTTTTGGCATATAACAGTAGACATCTTTCCAATTAGAGAAAATATTATGGTGCAAGTTTTCTCCCATTTCAATGATTTTTGCTTTTTAAACAGAAAAACCAGTAGACTTCTCTTTTAATTTTTTGTCTTGCTTTTTTCATGTGCACACATAATGGGAAAAAAAAAAAAAACACAACACACACAAAAGCAGCTAGAAAAACCTGGTGATTTCAACTTATTAGTAACCATGAAGGCAGCAGTATTTTAGGTATTAGAAATTTCTTAGGGAATTAATAACTGAAGTAACATGATGACACGGAAGTTCACAAAACTTGAATCTCAGGTGAAGCTAGGTTAGGTCGTGAGCAAACAACAGGGCAGTGCAGATACATTCTCCCAGTGCTTTAACTTATAATAGGGTTATAGAAATCACAGTGGGAAGGACTCTGCCAAAAAAAGAAATAAGCAGCTAAACTTCAGGGAATGTTTTGGACTGGATACTTAGTGCTCCAAAAAATCCTTCTAGTGACTAACTGAACTATTTCAAACACATCATGCTCAATTACAATGTAATAAAACTTCTTTGAAAATCCCATTAAGAAATCCTGTCATCACTTTTGCACTAAATCACCTGTCACAAAGGCTTCACACTTTCGGGGAGTGGCTCACTGAGGCCATACTGACAATAACAGGAACAAGTCAAGAGAATGGTGTTGCACAGCACTGCTGTGAGGTGAAAACATCACCAACAAGGGGAGAGAGATGATGCCAGGGTTGGGAAGCGAGGGTAATCCCCTTCTTTCTCAGTGATGAGCTTCTTCATTTCCCTCTCAGGCATGAAGGAAACAAAGTCATGCCAAAAGCCACGCAGAACATGTGTGAGCAAGTGGCATTAGTAAAAAGAAAACAAAAAACTAAAATCTCTGCTATAATGCAAGTACTTGTGCATCTTTCACATGATTTTTATATTCCCCCATCTTCCAGACTACATGTTCATAAACGTTAAAAATATTGCCAGGGCTGCACAGCAAGTCCAGTTTACATGGCTGCCTACCCGCACTGGTCAGGCTGCTGCCTCAAGGAAGCCAGAGCGTTGCTGTAGTTGGGGTGCTCTGAAGAAAACATGGGGCGTCTGCCAGCCCCAGACTGGCTGGGATAAGCAAAAGACCTAATGTAAGGTGGCCTAAAGCAGAACAGAAGAACAGACTCTTTGGATTTGCTCTGTATCACAAATAGGAACTGCTGTCAAGTCCATTCCTTCCATGGCAATGGAAGGAGGACATGCAGGAATAGCCAAAAGCCTTCATGCTTTCTCCCCTACATTTGACTTAAGATCAAGGGGAAAACTGCGTCTGCAACCTTGTGACATCAGAGGGGTGTGACAGGTCTCACTCAAATTGCAGTTTACAAACAGCCCTTTTGCCTGTACTTGCAAGAGGTATTTGATGACTGCAGCCCTTTTACAAGCACTGGATCACTGGAATGGGCATTATATGATGAAACAGCTCTGAAATGGTGCATTTTTGCCCAGGCAAAGCTAGAACCCTAAGGCAAATGTACAAAACTGACGTGGGGTGAAGGTGTGCGATAGGAGTGGTGATCTGTTAATTTAGTTTTTCATCGAACATCACACACTACACTCAGTGTAAGCTCAATCACAACTAAATACATTCCACTTAGAACAAACCAAGTCTTGTAAACACCAACAAGCGTGTCCTTTCCCTTTCATTATGTGATTATGGAGTAATTTCCCTGCAGCTGCAGTGATGGCCCATTTAATCCTTCTTGCCTGACCTACCCACTCACAGCCTAACCAGCCAGCCAGAAGGAGACCTCTGTAAACCCAACTAGACAGGTCTGTCGAAATAGCCAACAGGAGCTAGAGACACCTGATGGTTCACAAGTATCTGCAGGAGCATGGTCTATTTTAAGGGAGTGTGGTTCTGTCCTGCTGAAGACCATGGGGTACACTAAATTTACCGCTATTGTTTTAAAAGTTTCCGACGGCTTATCACTGGAAGCCACCTGCCTTCCACACTTACAAAACAAGAAAGCAACAGACAGAGGAAAACATCAGCTTCCCATTTTTATTTCCACATTGCATCCTGGAATCACAGAAACTCTAGGGCCCAGAAACAGTGGTCTTGACTGATAAATACCTGTATGTGTATATGTGCATATGTGTATGCATACGCATAAATAAATGCAAGATGCTTGGTATACACACACACAGACTTGCTTACCAGAACAGTGGAACCAGCCTTGTGTAATCTCAAATGTAATGGAACTTCTCTTAACCAAAAAAAAAGATAAATACACCAGGAATTATTTCACTCCAGTGAAATGTGGAAATTACTTCATCTGAAAAATTTCCCAGAAAATATGATTTCACTCTGAGCATTCAGTCATCTTAAGAATAGCCATGGACAGAAAAATGCCTTTGCCAAAATCCACGCACAAATGGCAACGTGCAGTTTTGCTGCATGAAGGGGAGACAAGAAATCAGACAGTGGCTCCAACCTCCATAAGCCTGCAGATTTCTGGCTGCGTAGGTGGTAGTTACCAACTCCAGATAACTACACGTTGCTTTTATTCCTCCTGTCTTTCCCCCCCAGCCTCTCCCCTCAGCCTACCCTCCTCTCCCGCTCTGCATGCCTGCCTAGGAACAAGAACATCCCGTGGAAGAGAACTGCCATCACAGCTGCTGCTCACAATGCGGGCAGTAAGCGCAAGAGCTGATGGGCAGCTTCATGATCTCCCTTACCCCCTGGCAGGAGCAAGCTGCCGAGGACGTGCTGACCTCTGTCTACCAGTGACTGAATACAAATCTACAGCTCATCAGTTTCAAGTTGTACAAGGCTTGTTTTAAGCTCCTAATGTCAGCATAACGTAGTGGGCTTTCCTAAAGCCTACAGTGCCAAGAACCAAAATGGAAGTAGGGGTCATCTTCATTGTCACAGCTGCTTTTTGAGAGGGTAACTCAACTGTACAGTAGCATGCTTTCCCTTTGCATTTAAAGAATAGTATTCTCCCCATACACCTTCTCATCCCAGAGACAGGAGGACAGAAAAAACATGAATAAATGCATTTGCATGCACCTCTACAGAACTGTTGCTTCAGAAATGGTAAGAAAAGTATCACCACTCGTTTCAGCTCCTTTCACCTGGTTGCATACCTGCTCTGAGCGGAGTTTGCAGCAGCCTGCATCACTGCAGCAGCCGCCTCCTGCGCCTTACGGTTCACAGTTGGCATAGGTGGGCCCATCCCGGGGCCTCCCTGCTGAGACATGCCAGGAGAGTTGGGGGTCATACTGCTCATGTTTCCAGGAAATGGTCTGCTCTGCATCCCAGCTGATGGCATCCGTCCCAGGGGCATGGTACCGCAAGGCTGGCTTGGCCCCTGTCCATGCATCTGACTGTTGGCATTTATACCCATGCCGGGTCCTGGGCCACTGTAGCTCGTGTTGGGCACGCCACTGTATGTTGGTGGTCTGGAGTAGTTTCCTGAACAAAATGATAAAAGTACAGAGAATAATATTAAACTTTTGAGCAATTATTTCTATTTAGGAAGTTAGCAGCTGCAGAAGTTACACACATGAACTGAAGTGAACCATGCAGGACCCAAGTCAGAACAGCTTTTTCACTGTGAGGACAGACACGCAATGGAACAAGCAGCCCAAAGAGGTTGTTCAGAATCCCTCCTTGAAGGTTTTCAAGATCCAGCAGCATAAAGCCCTGAGTAACCTGCTCTGATCTTACATCTGACCCCCATTTGAATACAAGGTTGGCCTAGAAAATCTCCAAAGCACCCTTCTAACCTGAGTTATTCCACGAACCTGACTTTCATGTACCCTCAAGCATTTTCTGCCTAATAAATGTCATGGGATAACAGCAAAAACAGAAAACCACAGCCTCCAGAGGTTTAACAACACAGCACACAGTACAAAAACGCTTTCTGTAGCAGAGATGCATGGCTTGTAAGAAGCCCATTACAAAAGCTCAAGAGAGAATCTTATTTTTGTAATTCCGTGTTCTCATTCTTCATTTTCCTGCAATTTCTGCAATAGGCCATTCTCACTGGATCCTTCCACCCAACCATTCTGTCCATTTGCACCACAGATGCTTCGGACTGACCTATTGCCTGGCCCTTAGGAACATTCCCTCTCCCTCCCACCCGTCCCTGTGAGTGCAAAGCTTGGCTCTGGCAGCAGGAGGTGGGTTAGCTCACCATGCAGCTCCTCCGGGAACGCCAGCATTACAAGAGGAATCCTAATGCTGCAAAGCTGCTAATACAAAGAGGTGCCCTATGGAGGAGGGCATGAAAACCTGGCTGGGCCTGTCACAAACCTTTCAACCTGTCACTGGAACAAACGGCACCATTTGCAGCAGCTTAAATAATTTGAGTACTGACTTTCCTATCATATCGAAAGCTAAGAAAAAGCAAGTGTTTTGCACTCTGTTTTAGAAACAAACCCAAACAGCATGAAAAAGGAAAAAAAAAAAAGGGTAAAGATATGACAGAAAAGTATTTTAAGAAACGGATCGTATTACACTGCTTTGGTCATCAGTTCTGACTTGCCTTTATTTCCATCTGATCCAGCTCAGTGGAAACGCGACCCGTTCCCTCCCTGCGGGATGCCGCAGAGCAGTTTCCTGACTGCTCCCAGCTATTCCCACGCTCATGTGAAGGCGGCAGGCACTGGACTTCCTGAGCATGGAAATCAGCCTCATCTCTCCTCAGGCCTCAGCGACCAGGCAGAGGAGTCGCTGGCATGCAACTCCTGTTTATATTTGAAGTAAATATATGCATTCAGCATTTGAACGCACGCATAATTAATTCATATGCTCCTGCTGCTGCTGCGCTTTGGTGAATCCTCCCCTCCTCCCCGCCCAGCAACTGACTCACTCTGGTACAATCTCTCTTCAGCAAAAACATGTGTGACCTACGCTTTCCAAGGAAATGGAACAATGCTTCATTTCTGTTTTAGAAACCCAAATTGTGCGTGCGGCTTTTTTCACAGAAGGATCCCCGATATGTGGTTTATCAGAGATGAAAGGCTCCAGATTCAGCTGTATGCTGACTTCAGACCATGCTGTCACTCCTCCTCCTCCTCCAGGCTCAGCCGCTGCCCGCTGACCATTTTCTGTTCAGCGAGCCACTGCTCTGAGCCAGAGTTTTATTTGCTGGGACCTACTCAAGCCACCCTTCTGATCCAACAGCTGTGCCCACAAACCAAAGGGCTCACTGGTTTCATATTGCTCTGCTCGGTGTTAAACCTGTCACACAGAACTCAGATGTTGCTCGTTTCCCAGTTCTTTCTGCAAGAAAAATGCAATGCAGTAAGATGGAGTGCATGCATGCTCAAGGATTACACGCAGGCAGTTAGCACATTTTATGTACGTGCTATTAAAAACACTGCTTCCAAAGTGAAGCAAATTCACTCCCTGCACTAGCAGACCTGATATCCATAATCACTGGGAGCTACTGTCAGTCCAATTTACATAAAGCCAATTTGTTTTGTCAGGGCAGCTCTACAAAGTATGGTTCAGCAGCACACTTGGAGGAGCGAACACCAATGCTAAACACTACTGCTGTTTGGATGCTATTTTGAATTGGGACAAAAAATCTCTTCTTTCATGTTTTGGCTTCTCCAGCATGAGCACAACACAGAAAAAAAACAGTGGAATCTTCTCCACAGAAATATGTGGCTCAGTTAAAATAGCTCCTAATCATTCATCTCCAGGGATACACGTCCAAGAGCGCAGGGAAGCGGTATCTTCTCAGTAAGGAAAACAAGTTCCAGTGTTTTTTCCATGTTTTTCTTCCTAAGCATTTCCTCAATACCTCAAGTACTAGCTATTCTTATACCTTTCCCAGACCACAAAAAAAAAGGCAAAATAAAAGCCAAACGAAATACAAGACCAATTGCCAGGAATGAGGAGTGCAATCTTATTTCCATGTTTCTCTAATAGATTAGTAATTTGTTGGCAGTGGCTTTGACAGAAAGCAGATGGATGCAGCATTAAACACAATGAATGCAGCAGATGCTAGGCCAGCCCACATCAGCTGGACGTGTCAGGCAGCCAAGTCCAAGAGCCCACACTTTTCAAGTGGGTACAGGCCTGGCAACAGCGGCTGCACAATACCGCTGAACAACTCCTCCCCTCCATATCCAAGGGACTTTTGTTTCCAGCTCCCCGCAACCAGAGCAGAATTGTGCCCACAGACACGGTCTCTCAAACCCATTAGGAAAAAACCAACATGGTAAATGGAATCAGGAAGAAAAAAGATGCATAGTGAAGGCAAAATAAAAAAAGCCTACTAACAACCTGCCAAAGACAGATGTTCATGCTCACTGCTGAACTTCAGTCCACTTTGTCCAGGTTTGCTGAACAAAGTGCTCTGATACCTTGCCATCTCTAGGCAAGCCAAAAAGAGGGAAACGTGAGATCTGCCTGCTAGTTTTACTCTCTGCTTTAGGGACACAGGTCAGATTCCTGGTATTAAAAATAGTATCTCAAAGACATTTTAAAATCGTTTACCTGTTCACTTAACCATCAAGTTTTTTCCCTGTAGAGACAACTGAAATACTTTGTGCTGAATTCCTCTGAAACTATTTCACTTAGGAGGCATGGTTGGCATTTAAGTCTTCACCCCGCACACTGTAGCACAGGTGGGACTGCACTCTGGGGCCCAGACTCTCAGGGTACTTAGGGCGGCTCATCCCTAAGACACCACCATTCAAAACCTAGGCTCCTGAAATCAATGGGAGCAAGATACCAAAGAGCTTCTGTGACACAAGTTTAAGTCCAGCATTAAAGATTATAAAGCACAAATACTCATTCATAATAGTCTACCACAAATGAGGGGGTTTAACATGCTCTGAAGTTTTCGGATTGGGGTTCAAACACATTCAGTAGTAGTGGTTCATCTCTTTGTTATACCCAAACAGAACAGTGTCACTGTTGAATTCAGTGGGACAAGTCAGGGAGATGGGATGCATCTCTGACACCTTTTACTGACCTGCACTAAGTTTTTCTCTCCCCAGACTTAAAAGACCCAACTGACTACAGTATCTGATCGCTCTCCAGAGAGTGTGTAAGGGACATTTTGCAGTTTGATGCTTGGGTCAGAGACCAGAGCTTCTTCATTAGCTCACGAGCTAGATTTTGCCTGAATACAAAATAGAAAGACAATTTCAAAACCAACTCCTATTCTCACTCTGTTTCTTTTTATCCCCATGGGCAGGAAAATGCTAGGATTTAACCAAAACCTAAAACTAATGTTCTGTACTGCATGCTCCTGTTTTATATCACGGGCATACAGAAACGTGCAGCCAATGCCATTTTTTATTTTTTTGGGAAATGCTTTCACAGCATTGTGCTAGGTCACCAGTACAGAATTTCTTCTGGGCAAATATGTTTTAGAGATCTCTAAGTGTCATGTAAGCACATGAAAAACAAATCAACTATGTGCATCTGATGGATCGTTCTGCTCTTGCAAACTGTGGGCTAACTTCACCAATCCAAACTTCCTGGTGTAATCTTCACTACAGTGAGCAGTTCCACTGCAGAGAAAGACACTACTACCCTTGAGCAACAGTTTACAGGACTGAGCATACACTGAAATGTAATATTTAGACTATGCTTAAACTCAACATTTAAGCTTAACGTCACAAAATGATTTGACAAATATAAAAATACAACTAGCCCTGCCCAACTTAGCCAATGCCTGACAACGTTCTAGAGGAAGGCCTATGTGAACAAAATAAGAAAAGCAAATGAATCCTTGAGAATTACTGTAGTTTAATAATTTAAGAACTAGTTTCCAACCCAGGTGATTTTTTAACATATTTGTTATTTTGGCAATAAAAAGTAAATGGAGTAACATTATTATATATTCATCATCGCCGGCACATAACCGTGCTTTGTAAGACGGTACGTTAAGAGATGCAATTACAGATTACTTTCACTAAAGAGTGAAAAATGCTGTTAAAATCTTAAATCCAGGTAAATACATGACTTTGAAATATCACCGCACTCATTCCTGTATTTTATTAATGGTCACATTAGCCTGGTGAAAATGCAGTATTATTCTGCTCTATTTGTTACCTGTGGAGCTTAAAGTCTGCAGGGCCCTAATTTTATCATGACCAGTGCATGGGATCACCAGTACTCTCCAAGAGCCCGCAGAAGAACATGCTTTTCATCCATCACACTATTCAGCAGACCCCTCTGAAACGGCCTGTTAATGACAATGATGCTCATTTTCTTCCTGCCCCTCAAGTTCACTTTTTAATAGCTGTTTCTTCCTGGCCGCGACCCATAAAATCATTACGTAGGCACTTTCATCTACAGTGAGAGGAAAAGAACTGCTGAACTCAAGCAAAAAAGAAAGTAGCATTCGGCGTGTTACTTAAACGCATTGATTTAGTACAAAAACCTCTCCACTCAATCAGTGTGGATGGCTACTGTTTTACTGCACTTGACACCCGCTATTCCCATGGTTCGGAATCTCAGCAGCAGCAGTACAGCTGGAAGTCAGGATAGCACATCATAAATCCACTGGATTTTTACCAGTTAAGCTAGTTGCTCTCTGTGCAGATAAAAATAAGTACTTGGACAGCATTTTATGGCCACAAAATGCTTTCCAAATAAAAGGAAAGCGCCAGTCAACTGGAGTTAGGTAATTAATCTTCACACATGGCTATAAGGCATTACTAGCCCCATTTTACAGTTAAGGAAAGCAAAGCAGAGAAATGAATCTACTTGCCTAAGTTGAAAGATGGAGTAAAAGGCAGAGCCAAAATTAGAAACTAGGAGATCTTGGCTTGTAGCCCTGTGCTCAGAAGACTAAAACAAATGCGACCCAGAGATGAAAAAGAAAGCAACATTGCATAGGGCAGCAAGGCTCCCTTCAAACAAACAACAGAACTAGTTCTCAGAAACTCCAGAGACTAAAATAACTATCCTTGCTAGCATGAGCAAGCCACCGTGCCCTTACAGAATTTCCCATAGCTGGCTCCAATTCTTTTTGAGGATTTTGAGTAGGAAAGCGACAGTAGGAAGTGCTGAAATAGAAGAGCTCACTGACGTACATTTAAAGAAAATACTGCTCCTTACACATTCTGACTTGAAGTTCATTAAACCTCTAAACAGATGCATGCTTTATAAAGGTTATCCATTAAAGACAAAACAATAGGCAAGTTCAAGGTTGTAGGCACTGAATGTCCAGGGGCAGAAATTGTTTCTTCTATTTTTGTTTTAGTCCTCCAACAATTCTGTCAAACAGGCATAATAAAAGGAACTGTGTCTCTCAGTCTGAAGGTTAGTTAAAATTCACAAACCGTATGCATTAGAGCTCAATATTATATTCCCATAGTAGCCACTGTATTATTATGCTCGTTAGAAGACTTTAACCCTCGCAGTCACTACACAATCTCAGATTGGCCTTGAGATTCCATCTAAGAAAAGAAGTCCTATTTTGGGACTGGTGTTGTGACCCTTATTCCACGCTTGGTCAAACTCAGCCTCATCGCAGACATGACATGCTTGGCCTCCTGAACAACGGCCCTGGCAATCCAACAGATTCATCACTTCCTTGCCCAATTTAAGATCACTATTTTTATACAAACATGCTAATAACAGAAGCAACTTCTTCCACAAGGTGTAGCTCCACCTCTGAATTACAGTTTTGTCCATGGTGATTTTTTTTTTTAAAGGAGGACATGTGGTGTTTGTGTGTGGGTTTTCTCTGTCTTTTTTTTATTTTTTAAAAGAAGTGACACACCTATTTGCCTATTTACTTTTTTTTACATATATATATATATATGTGCGTGTGCATCTATATTTATGTATTAACAACAAGAATTTTACCTTGTGGTCCATACTGGCTCATCTGAGGCCCATAAGTACCACTTGAATTACTCTGCTGAAAGCTACTAATTCCAGGATGCACTTGGCCTCCAGGTGAGGGGTGTGGTGACATGGAAGGTCCAGTTTGTTGAGGTCCATACTGTGACATTTGGGGGTTCCTCTGTATGCCTGCCATAAAACCTAAAGGGAAAAAAGCACCAAAGTAAAAATTAATATTCAGATGACTGTTCTTTATTTAAGAAATCTTTGACTTTCCAAAAAATACTGAAATCTTCGACTTTCCAAAAAACCCTGAAATCTTCCTTAGCTATTTCCAGACAAAAGATATCCACAGAACTGGTACTGTTCACATAAGAGAAATAAATGTCACCATAAAGTCAGCAAAACTGTCTCAACATCCAAAACCTGTATACAAGGTTCACAAGCTTTTAGTTGTAAAAGAAAGATGGGGAATTGTGCTTAGTTACAAATGGCTGCTGATGATAAAACTAAAATGATCTTTAGAAAAAAAAGTTAATGGCAATTGTCTGCGTTAACTGATAAATAGTAGTGAATTTGCCTGATGACTGATGGTAGGAGTATCATAACTTCCAAAATCACAGGTTGCCACCAAGACGCACAGATTCAGCATATAAAAGTCCACTGTAAATACTCCTATTGTCTGCACATTCTCAGGAGCTAAAATTTCCCTTTATGTGAAGACCAGCCAAACGAGCCAGAAAAAAAAGTCATTTTAGTGTGTATCTGTACTCTAGGTCCTTCTACCAGGCTGTCACCAGCATGGCTGTACTGCCTTCTCTCTCTTTCCCCTTTCATAAATATATTAATGAATCCCAATTTAATTTAAGGTTCAAAAGCTGCAGCAAGAGACCTAGTAAAATGCTATAAAATCTGGAAGCTTCATATAAAGGAATAGAACTAAGCCTATTAAATGGGAGGTAGAAGAAGGTTTTTTGTGTTATTTTTTTTTTAAAGTTTTCATAAAATGAGAAAAATTCTGCAACCTTGCCCATGAACCATGTATGTCAGAATGCTGGTTTTGTAATATTTACTCTGAAAGGTTTTAGTGCTGCCTTTAGTTTTGAAGCAGATGTACTATGGAGACAGCACGTTATTTTCTGATGTAAGGAAATCTTTCTTTTCTGTTGCGTTCACACATTAAGTTCCATTTATTTATGTGGGGGTAAAACATGGGTGTACTGAGGGCCAGCACTGAGGTGGCCGGCAGCCCCACAAAAGCCTCCTGGCAGTGCGTACAGCAGCCAGTGGCTCGCCTTGCCCGGGGATGCCTGAGATACTGCGTGCTGCACGGTGGGAAAATAGGAAAATGTGCAGGAGCAAATCTGCCTCTTGGCTCCCTCGTGGCTTGTCCAGGCACCCTGCTGTGTGACTGTGGAGGGCTGAAATGCGTTTTCCCAGTTTTTTCCACATCGCTTCCCTCTTTGTAAACCAATGACAAAGTGCTTGACAGAAGAGGATGGTACCTTCAAGCTGTACAAATGAAAAGCGGTGCATACTTCACCAGGAATTAGGCTTTGAGTCCAAATAAATATAGTTTTCAGCCCTCCACAGACCTTTGATCCACAACACGTTTCTCCATCCAAATCCCACCAAAGACAATAAGCTCAGTGCCACAAGTCGTAAGGAAAAAAAACAAGCAATAAGATGGTCTTGCACCTCCATGTGCCCAGTTCATTTGTACGATACACAGTTCAACTCAAAACATGTTAAAACTCTAGTTTTGGTAGAATACGCGGAGTTCTCCTGACCTTTGTGAGAGCCCTAAGACAGCTGGTTCGATTGCACTGGAACTGCGAAGTCACAGCTCGACACCTGCTCTGGAGGAAGCCCAACCACGCGCACTGGGAGGCAGTGAGCCAAGTAACTGAAGGAAGAACGGTGGCTAGAGAGCTAGCAAATACTGGCTGGAAAACCCTACACTTCTGCAAAGAAAAGCTCGTATGAAATTCTCCACTTCGCTTGATTTTGAAACAGACCCCCTCTATTTTTAAAATAGTTCCACTCTCACACAAATCTTATTACAAAGTGTATGTCTGCTTCTGACAATACTGTAACTAATTTAAAAACCTAATACAATAGTATGTCTGTGTGAAATAAATTCACATTCCAGACACACATACACCATATATATCCCACTCGTGGGATCCATTTAAATGAAAAATTTTGTACTGGTCACACTAAGTTTTTCATTACAAAGATAGCGAACTTAGTCCTATACCTAGTAAGGGGGTTTTCTTTTCACCATGGGGCTTTTAATCTATATGAGATAACTTTGCAAACATTCTTCTAGTGACAAAGGGATTTTAGCCCAGTTATTATCACGGGCAGTACTTTTCTTGACACCGCAAGGATGGATGACACATTGACGAGCTGTTGCTGGCATGGGTTGGAATGATTTCCAGTTGTGATGCTGAGGAATTGTTGGTTACTGAGTCTAGCAGAGAACATGGACAACAGTTTTAGCCAGCTCTGTTGTTGTCAGAACAGCTCCTAAAGGGAATGGAGCAATGAGTGAAATAAATGTTTCCATTCAAATGACCTCTTCTTCGGGAAACTTCTAATCTGTTTCTGATGCTGTGGAGTGGACTGTCTGGCTATGTGTACAGTCACGAACAAAACACTCGAGGACCACTCCCTGGCACAGAGAGTGGTGTGGGACACTTGTGTCCATCCAGCTAACCCTTCCCACGCAGCCCTGGCAGTCTCACCCACACGCCTCTTGTGGCAGTCCCTCGTGCTGCCTCATCCATGCCCTGGGCAGTGGCTCAAGGAGTGCTCAACAACACAGGACAAAGCCATTTCTTGGATCACGCCAGTAATTACACAGCAGAGATAACTGTGGCAGCAGCAGAACTCAGGCTCTAGCTTCAGTTTACACAGACACTGCAATAGAGCTGTAGCAGGTAAGCTCTGGGACTTGGATTAATGCAACAAGAGCAGAATAAACTCCTTAAAAGCTTTTGATGTGAAGCACCAGTGTCATCATCCAAGAGTGTGTGAGACTGCTTTCAAACGAGGTTGGCTTTGCCATATAGGATGGACAAGGAAAGAATTAAGGAAAAAGGAAGCCTGAAATGCTGGAAGAGTATTTGTGCCACGCTGTTTTCTATTACCGTCTCTATGCTATGTTGAAACACGGCCTTAAAATAGGATATGTTCTAATTTCTTTCCAGACAGGAGGAATCATTTCAGTTACAGATGTGATATGGAGAAGAAGGTAAGATCAGGCCCTTAATGTGATCTGAATTCCCTTAAAACAAAGATGAGTCTCCTCTGTCTCAGTGAGAGCAGTGCTGATCTTCAGAGATCAGTGTGCATCAGTCTGAAGCGCTTCAAATACTTGCAGAAAGCTCAGATGTCTCAGAGAGGAAAAAGGTTCCTGGTCAAGACATTAACATGCTTCCATCAGAAAAAGAAAACATCAATTCTAGAAATTTGATCAGAAACGAAAGGGAGCAGCTGGCATACATTCATTTTTCTTTATTTACACACATCTTCCCCAGTGTTCAACTTCATTTTATAACCGATACAAACAGAAATAAATTTTCTTTCCAGAAAATTAGATGTAAGATAAAGTTTGCTTTTGTAAAGAAGGGAAGCAGGATTGCATTAGAAATGCACTGGAGTAAAGGCAGTGGAACGATTAAACAGCCAGACTGCATCTGACACGTCAGCCTCTATGACAACAGGGTGTTTTTTTGTTGTTGCTGTTTTTTAAATAAATTGCTAGGAAACAGCCATGAGTTGAGACTTAAAATTGCAATGACAACATGCTCATCATTGAACAAACCCCTAACTTCCTCTAGTATTAGTGATAAAAGAGCTACAGACGATGCTTTCCTTGCCATCACAACAAGAGATTACTGACTGAGCAACACTGCAGCAGAATTCAGCAAACTAAGCTATTTCAGGAGTAGATGAATATACTGAGCCTTCCAGAAGTACTCTCACGCTTTAACTATTTTTATACTACATTTATACAGCTAAAGAATGACCTCTTTTATTAAAACCCACCTGAAATTGTAAAGCCATCTTTCCATTTTTTTTTAGTTACAGTAGCACATTAACAATTAGCTCACTATTATAACTACAATGTGTTTGCACATTCTAACAGAACATACATGCAATGTTTCAAAAAGGTCAGGTAGCAGCAGATTTATCGTTCTTTTTAGCAAAATAGAGACACAATACAAAATAGGTAATGATTATCGTATTTATGACAGAAGTGTTTCTTCTTTGAGAAAGAAAAAGACAAAAAGGAACTTCCCATTGTAAGACATATTGTTAACATAGCATACATCTTATAGCTAATATCATACATTGGGCCTTTGCAAAGCACCTAAAATCTTGTTTTTCCTCATGCATACACATACTTTAAGGAGATTAACAACAGTGAATTATGCACTAAGGCTCTCAATTACATTTGTAGAATGACCAACATAAAATAATCTGTTGAATTCTACCTCTTTAACCACAAAAAAAAAACCCTACAGAATGTGCTGGTTGTTGCTGTAGAGTCTGAACTGGATTCTCCTGGTATTTTAGTCTTGGTTTGAATACGAAAAAGCCCTTCCAGGAAAGCAGGAGCTCAAACATAAAGGAAGTGACTGCAAAGTACAGAGTTATTGCATATCAGCTGATAGACAGCAACTATCTACTGGCACATACTTAACCCACAGTCAATGAGAGGTCTTTTGATTTAACCAGGAGCAGTTCATTGATTTTCATGAATGAATTAAACCTGGAAGCATACAGAACACTTATTCATTTTAAGCTCACAAAAACTTTGGAGTTTACAGCAACAGTAGATCATCATTAAATCACACATTTGATAAATAAAAAATGAGTAAAGATACAACTTGCCATGGTACTTTGCAAAAAAGAACTTACGTGAGGAAAAAAATACATCAGGCTAACGCTCTTTTCAGAAAGGAATGGCTAGTGAAAGAGCATGGGACCAAAACAACTCAGGAACTCTTTTGAGTAGGGAACAAGAAAGTCTATGGGTAGACACCAAAGAAGGAGCTAGTCGCACTCATTACTCTGGAAATCATGGAGTAAGAAAAGCAGAAAAATACTGTATGCATTTTCTAATCATCAAATAATTAGAGAGCAAATAAAATTCTCTACTTACAAGTCAGCTCAAAAGAACTCACACAAGACATCACACAAATTTCCAACACCTGGTATGTTAGCAAGGTACTGTCCAGTACTCTTGAGAAAAAAGAGCAAATGTTTGCACACCCATGACACAGTTTCTGGCAGATATTCCTTCCTCAGACAGCCATCTGGGTTGTATTCACAATCCCAGGGCTTCCACCAGAGAATACAACAAAATTGAGATGGATCTAGAGAAGCAACTCCTGAATGTGGATTGTCCATAGGTAAACAATGCTGGGTCAGAAGTAGCAGGATAGAGCTGAACAAAAAAGAAAGACTATTCTGTGCAACAAATATAATAAAACGTGACAAGCTGTTAACATGGCAGGATGTTCAGGAACATCACAGTCTGAAAACTCTCCCTAGCCTGCAAATCCCAGACAGCATCCCAGCTGAGGGGGTCCTGGGACTGGTGAAGCATGTCTGGGTTTGTGCCAGGCCAAACACGTCCAGTTAGCACCTGACAGCACTGTGAGGAAACACCCAATAGCATAAGATTAAAACACTAATGAAGAGTTTCAGTAATTGAAAGAGTTTGTTATGGTCACATGAACCTGAGAAACCAGGACCCTCAGTATGAAAGCAGTTGTCTGCACAGATGGTGGGACCGCAATAAGCGTGTGGTCAACAGAAAAGACACAGTGAGGGACACTTAGATATTGGAAAAAAAACCTAAGCAGCCAAAAATGTTATAAAAGTCCAAACAAATAAGAGCAATGAAGAAACTGGCGAAGTTTTGACCCATGTACCAGAATTCAGTCCAAGTAGATCCACTGAAATCATGGGTAGCATAAGAAAACTGGCTTCTAGAGCAAGCAGGCACAAGATTCACATTAAAGATGATGCACTTTTCTCAGCTCTTATTCTCACTTTCCTGAAGATAGCCTTATTAATATACACCCAGCTGGACTGGAAATAGTACATATGAAACCTATGTTTGTCATGCCTGGAACCTACAGCTTAGTAATATACACGACAGGGTGATGTCTTAGTGAGCACGAATAGATCAGTTTGTGCAGTGTAAACCTCATTTAGATGATGTAAATACTAATTCTCAATATTTCTGTCCAGTTAACAGGCTGGTTAAGCAAAAAAATACAACAAAACACCTTCACAAACAGATGGCAAACAAGGTTCTGATCTGTATTTAGTACAGCTAAGTTACAACACTCCACCAATAAAATATCATTGGATGGCTCTGGTACGAGCCTGTTAGACATGTCCCAAGCAACAACACTGACATGGTAATACAGAGGTATTGCCTACACTACCCTTATGCTAATATCCCTGCTACTGAGTGAAACTTCTGCTGAGAGGCAATTCACTTGGCTGAAGGGTAGCAGCATTAAAGAATGCATGGAGATCACTGACATGGGAGAAATCAAAAGGCTTATTCTTCAGCCTCTAACAAGAAGGCTAACAATCTTAATTTTTCTTTTTTACATTCATAAAAGCTAAACAAGATTTTAAAATCCTCACATCTTTCTCCAATCACAACCTATTTTATAAAAAATCCCAAACACCTTTTCTTTGTTGCTTCCTCATTAATTGTGAAAAAAATCTTAATTTCTACACTGAGCAATTCCTTCAGGAAACACAAAGCCTTTCCTCCTCCGAAAAACATCCGAAGTTCTCTGGGTCAGAGTAACAGCAACATGGTTTCTCTTTGGTACCCGGACACTTGGCATCAGCTAGTATCTGCAGAATGACTGCCACATTCCTTCACACCTCTTCAACAAAGATGTGTTTTTTGTGTACATGAAATAGCAGTTATAGAAAACATCACTTTAGCAAAATTGGTGCTTCCTGCAAAGAGCACGGAGGTTATTTCTCCTTTTCACTACAGGATCAATGTTCTATTTAAGAAAAAGCACTGGATTGGCTTTATTTATTTTTAAAGTATTTTCTTATTATGCTTTACCATCTATCTTACAGTCTCTTTACTGTTTATTTGTCTGACTGCTTCTCTTCACAATGTGAATAGCTTTGGGGAAGATGGAAACTAATGACCTAGCTAAGGTTTTAACCCAGACCCCCTAGTGTTTTACCAGCTGTGCTATTAGGTTAACTGGCTGAATCTCCCCTGCTTCTCTCTCTGAAATTACAAAACCCTTTCTATGTATAGCATGCAATAATGTTTAAATTTCTCCCACCCCTAAACCTCCCTCAGCTACTAGCTGGCCTTGAAATTCATATAATCTATCACTGATAAATTAGAATCTGGGGAAGGATCAGACAGATTACCCATATGGTAGCTAGAGAAGAAATACCTAACCTTTCCTAATGCAAACCTTGCCTAATGTTTCCTGATTTAAATTATAAGTGCAGAGAAGGAAAGACATTTGCAGAGGAGTTGATAAACAGAGCAAAAACACATTGCTCATCCACTATATTACACATAATTTGTTTCTGTAACGTCTTATGCAAGATGCTTTTACTGTGATGCTTGGAAAATCAGAGTAATGGTGAATTGCAGTACAAAAGCACCCCTCCACTCCTACCCGTCCCCATCTGAAGTTGAAGCAAATCCTCAGTTTCACTGGGTAGCTTGGGCTGCTGGAATTAATCTGAGCAGCAATGTGAAAAACCTGCCTGCTTTATACAATCAACATTTGTCTAAGTTTCCCTAATAACATGCATACTTATGAAAATCACGGAGGAGAGCAAAGAAGGAACAGCATTTTTCAACATGTAACGTGCAAGGCCTGCAGGCTTAATGGTCTAAATTTCAGGTTTGAAAAATTTAACCTCCCCTGAGACTCCTGTTCAAAGGTTCCACAGCTCAACTCAGATCTTCCTTTTCATAAAGTAAATATATTGAATACCATGGGATATACGTGGATGTTGTGGACATGACTGAAATGTACACAGTGTCTCATTTCTGTCTTGCATGCACGTAAAATAAATCATAATATTTTTCAAAAATACAAAATCAGCATGTTGTCCTCAGTCCCAAATGTCTTCATCTCAGTCTTATTTTACCGTGAGTTATGATTCAACTGATTCTTCCCCTCCTTAATTTGCAGCTGTTCCCTGACGAGTGTTTATTCTGCAGCCTTTTGGGATCCTTTGGGATGGAAGGAACTATCTAGTGTTAGCTATTAATACACACATTATTATATAGATTTCAGCTCACTGCCCTACATATGAACTTAAAAAGGCATAAAGGACCTTAGATCAGAAGTTCTTTATTTTTAGAGAAGCTTCATAAAAAGGTTAACTTAGGTGCTGAGGGAGCAGGGCGTCCTTGAAGTGATGACGCCACTGAGCAGGCCGAGCACAGGCAGCTCGGGGTTTATAGGCCGTGATGGGAAGCTGTCCCGGGGACAGGGACCGCACTCACAACTTTACAGCGAGCCTGGTGACAGGAACATCGAGTGACACTTTGTCAAGTCCTCCATCAATGACTGCTCGTGGCTTATTGCACTTCTTGAGCCCAGAGGCAGGGAATCTGAAGACTGTCTAATGAAGTCAGTGGAAAGTTTTCTATTGAGAAGTCTCTGTGCTGGCAACTATATAAACTCTCTCAGAATAATTCAATTCTACTCCCTAATCTCAAAAAGAGAATCCCCAATTTAGTTTAAAAAATGAAAAAAAGATCATCCCCAAGCATAACAAGATTTAACATCAGCAAGAAGAAAGCAATGACCAGCTGCTAGTATACAAAATTTACTTGGGAGACCTGACTCCGGGTTTTGATTGCACAGATATTATCTGCTTCAAATCCTACTTCTGCAGTTTTGCTTTCTCCCAGAATGGCTTCTCACATGTAAATCATACCCTGTCCTCCTGCAGCTCTTCGTGCAGATGGCCAGCACTGCTGTATATTTAGTGCACGCCACAACTAATCAGATCAACCCCAAGCTGACTCTGGCTGGTGTATGTCTGAAATCCAAGTGCAGACTGCAACCAACATCCTCAAATGGCAAATGTTTTCTTTAAGAATTAACCTTGTTTGGCATATACATATATATAAAATTTGTATAATTTAAAATACTTTGAAAGCAAGAAAAGCATGTCTTCCCTTTAGCACGAGAGACAAACTTGTACAAAACTATTCTCTCCCACAGCTCAGTGTGAGAATCAGTAACCTTTTATTCTAAAGATCTTGATTACTCATCACAGGGCAGACATACTGCAAGCTTTTTGCTGTGCATTGGTACATGATGTAGTACAATACAACAGATACAAAAATGGGGCTCCTGGGTGCTCTTGCAACAAAAATAGTAAAGAAAAATAGTGTGTTTACAATAAAAGAAAAAACAAAAACACAAACCCCTGCTCATCAGACCAATACAACATTTCAAATTAAAGGAAAATTAAATGACATTTTTACATCCAACTTAAGGCATCAGGATGTTTACAATCAAATTAAAAAAAAAAAACAGCGATAAAAACCAATGATGGCCCGATCCTTTTAAAGACGGTTCATAAATTTAGTGCTCACTGAACAGAGAACATAACTTTTTGAGTCACTGAGGAAGTTTAGCACGTGGCTCAGTGCATGGTTCTGCCCTCACAGGCAAACCTACTCTGTATGTTTCTGTGCATCCTATAGAACAGTGGGGATGGGAGTGCTGATTTGGTCTGTCATGTCACCTGCGATTAAAGAGATGTTTTACACAGCTAACTTTGTAATGAAATAATTCTCTCCAAAGACGTGTGACAGCTTCAACAGCAGCCTCCTTTTCCTCCTTACGTGAAGCACTCTTCTGGCTGTTGAGGGCACAATTCAACTAGCCCCGGTTTTATGGGCATGAGATTTTCTCCCAACCTGGCATGATGTTCCTGCCTACCAGCTGGAGCTCAGCTCCCCTGTACTGACCCACTTGGAGAACACGATGTGCAGAAGAGGCACTCAAACATACCTGTGGCTTCGCACTCAGCGCATGTCTCAAGCACCTTTCTTAAGAGCCTGAAACACTTCAGTCTACATCAAGTAAACTTATTACCAAGTCTGATTTAACCTTAAGTGGTGTCGTTAACATGGCAAGCAGAAGAATTTTAATGACAAAAATCAGTTTATTCTCTAGCTCCTCAGTGCTCTGAATAGATCCCAAATCCCCAAATGAGAGCAAAAAAAACGTATTCTCAGGGAAAAAATCTTTTTAAGATCTAAAAGCAATCTATGGTATCTTTTTTTGTTGTAATAAGAATTCCTTGATCTACTTTCTTCCTTCTAGTTTCTTTTTTAAAGAAGAAAATAGAATTCAGGGAAAATAATCTCTACCATCAAATATCAGTATTAAACCATAAAACTGATCGGGAATGGTAGGGGCAAAATATTAGATTGGTATTCTGTGTCCTCCAGGCAAGCAAAAATGTTTGTATTTTGTCAGAAGAAGATACATGACAGCGGAATTTATGTGATGACCACGTACAAGTAAGCGTGCCCACAAAACAGTTAAAGGGGTAAAAATACCTATATGAAATCTAATGGGCAAATTAGAAAACTGTAGTTACAGAAATTCAGTTGCTACTTAGCGTTTATAGGGAAGCACAAAGAGAACATCAAAATGCCTGATCACATCCCATCTGTTACTACCTCTTGCTGGATAACATCTAGGCTGCCAAAAAAGCTATTTAAATTTACTACATTGCAGCTACTGATAAATACCACTTCTGTAAAGATCTAATGCTAAATAAGGTCTTGATCTAAGGATAAAGCTTACAAGCACTTGTGCCAAACACATCCCAGTTTTGCTTAGTGTAACACCTGTGCTCCTACAAGCCCGTAGTTTCTTACACTCTGTCCTTGTTTGTGATAGGTTTTTAATAGAGCATGTAACTACAACAATCCTCAAAAGCTGGATCATGTGAACAATAGAATGAAATAAATCCAGAATGGAAAATATTAAAAAAATTAAACACACACACACAAAAAAAAAAAGAAAGAAAAAGAAAAGAAAAGGAAAATAAAAGGTATTGGGAGGAGGTACTGGGAGGAGGAAGGCTACTATTCAACAATTTTGGAAGTGCTTACTCCGGGCACTTTCCACACAGATCTGACAAGCACAGAATGGTGCCATGAAACTGCCTCCAGCGATGGAATACATTTTCCAGCACATCACAGCAGCGGCAACAGCATCAATTCTGCTTGCAATCCATGTCCAAACAGAAAAGTTCTCAGTGGTCCTATTTCAGCATATCTCAAGGACTAATTAAATCCTCATTACTATCTTCTAATTATTCCAGTGCTCTGGGATTTCACTGAGCAAGTCCCCAATGGTGCATTAGATGAAAAGGGTTAAATAACCTGTGTTGATTTTGAGGCTCCAGATCTATTTCAGACCTTTAGCATATCATCAGCATTATCATGAATATTTAACTATATACCGCTGTGAAAATTATAGGGGGAAAACAATTAAAGATTTTTTAAAAATTAATTCTGACCCATATACATTTGCACTAATAAATAAGGCTTCTTTAAGTATCCCCATTATGAGAGTGCTTGCTGGAGTAATAACACAAAGTCATTAACTGTTGCCATTAAATTCAATGGTTCACACACAAAAAAAAAAAGAAATTTTAATATAAGATTGAAACTTGATGTGTACATATCCAAGCGTGAAAAATGCTACGTAAAATTGGTAAGTTTTCAAAGCTTTTTCAGAATTAGGTATGGAACCATTCATTTCTCCAGGAGTGAAAGTGTCTGTTTCAACACTATTGTGACACATTTTCTCCTAGTGGTGTTTACGCATGTGACTATCAATACGCACATCTCCTAACGGCCATCTCCATTATCTTGTGAACATAGCAGTGGGAGTATAAGCTAATGGTCAGGACAGAAGAATTCTTTTTCTAGTTCATGCTAGAGCTTCAGGAAACTAGTTCAGTGGGTTAATTTGGGAATGCTGATTTCTATTTCATCCACCCAAGATACCTTCTGGCCCACAGAATAGTTTTGTTTACTAAGCACATCCTCAAAGTGCACCTTCCAAAGCTCAAACAGATCAGTAGGTTGGTACAGTTGACAACAGGGAATTCAAGTGACTATGTATGAGGGCTGCTCCAAAAGCAATGCCTCCTATTCTATCATGTTGGCCCACGATGTCACAGGTGGATGTTGGTGGCTCGGTAGTAGAGGTTGAACCTTCCCGCCAATATTCCATTATTTTTTGCGAGAGATGGCAGCAAAGGGGCACTCTGACACAATGGCATCTGACATGGAAGTGCTTACAAAGCAAAGGGGTGGAACTGAACTCCTCCCTGTGGAGAAAATGGCACCCATGGGCATTCATCGATGCTTGCTGAATGTTTGTGGAGACCAAGCAGCGAATGTGAGCACAGTGAGGCAGTGGGAGGTGCATTTCAGCAGTGGTGACAGCAACGTGAAAGACAAGCCATCTTCCGGAAGGCCATGTACAGCTGTCACACCACAAAATGAAGAGTGTCTCAATCAGTTCATCCACGTGAATCAGCGGATTACAACCAGGGAACTGTGTACAGAGCTCAACAATGGTTTCAGGGCACTGGAAATGACGATGGCAGTGTTGGAATATCCCAAAGTTTGTGCCAAGTGAGCCCAATGAATGCTCACACAGGCACAGAAAGAACACCATATGCAAGTTTGTCAGGACCTATTGAACCAACACAAGGTGACAGTTTCCTGGATTGCATCATCACCGGTGTCACTTGTCGACGTGGTGTCACCACTACGAGCCAGAGATAAAATGGCAGTCCATGGCGTGGCGACATGAATTCCTCATTGAAGAAAAAGTATAAGACACAGCGGGCAAAGTGATGTGCACTGTCTTTTGGAATAGGAAAGCGGTGATCCTTGTGGATCTCCTGGAATCCGGATAAACCATCAACTCTGACTGCTACATCGCGATGCTGACGAAGCTGAAGGCTCAAACTTCCAGATCAGAGAAGAAGACAGCCTTTCTCTTGTGACATGATAACGCCAGGCCCCCTATCAGTTTGACCTCTGTGGAGCACACTGCCAGTCTTGGCTGGAATGTCATACCATAGTCCGGATTTGGCACCTTATGACTTCCATCTGCTCAGGTCGATGAAAGATGGACTGTGTGAGAAACGTTCTCCTAACAACAACGCCGCCATAGCAGCTGTGAACAAGTGGCTCACCTCCACTACTGTAGGTTTTTACAAGCATGGTATGCAGGCTCTTGTTCATCGCTGGTGAAAATCCATACCTCGTGGTGGTGACTGTGTTGAAGAATAGTGTTTTGCAGCTGAGAATTTGCTCCACCAAACAGTGTTATTGTGCTCTTTGTATCTGTTGTAGTTTCCAAGGAAATAAATAGGAGGCATTACTTTCAGAGCGACTTAATAATCTGCCAAATGAGTATGACAGCTGAGGTATCACTGCTTCCTTACCTCTGGGGCTGTAACTAAAGTTTATAAAAAGCTTTGACTTCAATAAATACAAAAATAAAAATTCTGCTTTTGATCACAGTAAAGAAAAATTTGGAGTAGCTATATGAGAAAGAAAGAGCAAAACATGGATCCCTCACAGCACTAAGTTTCAATGACTAGCTTTCACAGTCTTGACTACATTTTCATGTGTCATTCCCAAGTAATGGTAGCTGCTGGGATTCAGCAGAAGTTAAATGCACGTGCAGGTGAGCTGGCATGGCTCCTCCTGCTTCTCCAAGAGACATCTGACTCCCATCCAGCACAGCCTGCTCTCTCTATCTCCACAGCTCTCCAACTCCAACAGTTAATTAAGTTATATGGGACTTACTTCAAGTCCCAGTCCATTCAAAGACTCATGAGCTAAGACACAGGTTATACACAAAAATACAAAGAATTTCTTACTGCCTACATAGACAAAAGCATGTTGGTAGAACTGAAAAAGTTTCACTGAGTGGGCATCAAATATCAGTGACTGGTAACTGCTTCTGGAATGAGAAGTGGGCTTCCTACAGCAACACGTTCCATTTACGCAAAGCCAGATCCAAACGCACTAGTTTAACATGAAAAAAAAATTAAATGTAAGCATTTTTATGTCATCATTACAAAAAGTATGTAACAACCTATATAAAAAATAAACTGAAGAGCACAGAAAACCCAGCCTCCCACGAAATTCCGATTACTGTACATAAATACATATGTTACCACTCCCTCTCCTTTCTCACACAGAATGCACATGTAAAAATATGCTTATTGCTTCATACTGTACTGCATGACAGGGATGTATAGCCTTAGGCAGGCAAACATAAGAAATCCCATCTGGGCGATGAGTAACCACAGAAAGAAGGATAAAATAGACTTTAATAATAAAATAAAGATGCGTAAACCTAATAGTTCAAGGTAGTGGTTTAGCATCCAGGAGTACTACAGCTCAGACTCTACTTGATAATCAAATTTCACAATAGCCGATTTTTTTTTTTAAACTATTGAGAGCAAAGTGTTCTATTCAGGAAACTGTTAGCAGCCTGTTGTTCATTCAATTATCTCTCTAAATAAGGAAAGAAATGTTATACAAAGTACTAAACCAAGCAACTTTACCTTATCCTAAGGAGGGTCTCTAGGCTTTTTGTCTTCATTTTCTTTTGTTGTTGTTTTTTTTTTTTCCTTTTTTGGTAGAAAGTCTATCAGTAAGCCATGAGTTTAAATTACTGTAACAGATGCCTATGGATCAGGTGTCCTTAGGAGCAACGATTTTCTGCTCAGGTTTTTATCAGTAAATGACAAGCACCTTCCCTTTGAGTCCCCACCACTCCCCCTTCTTCCTTGCTTCAAGTTCAGTGGAAACCAGTTCAAGCAAGCAAAGGAATCAACTAATGTAACAGCCTTTTTAAAAGGTGAAGTTTTCCATTTCAAAGGAGCCTCTAATCAATGACGGGGCGCAAAAGGGAATGCACGTATGTTTATGCGCGTATAGCTCTGACTTTAGAGAAAGCAGCTTTGGGAACACGTTCTGCAAAATCAATATGACCAAGCTAGTTACAAATTTCATATCTTCTGCACGAAACAAACAGATTTCTTGTACAAGCTTTGTCACAAGGATCATGTATACTACACCAGATATTACTTATGAAATGTGCAAAAACTGTGTTAACATTCCTAAACACATTTCCTCTAAGAACATACCGACAATTCCTCCCCCCACAGATGAAGTACAAGACTACATCAACCTGTACATTTTGTTTTCCTCGCTGTTATTTGTTTGACTTCCCAGTTACCATAGCTGTCCTCTTCGTCTCCCTGGCCACACACCAACACCCAGTGTTGTTCTTTAAAAGCAATCGAAAGGTTCAACCAAATCTCACAGCTTTGTCAGGTCCACCTAACTCATTCCCCAAAGCCATGTGAGGAACACACACTGCAGAAACAACTATTACTGAGCAGTGTCACATTTTGTGCCAAGACCCAATCATGCCAAGAAATGCACACATCTTTCTGAGATGCTTGTGTCTTCAAAGCCTCAATCTGATCCACTCCCACTGCCTTGTGACATTCTGTCCTACAAAACATAACACATTTGTATTGGGTACTGAGGCCATTCCTTTTTCACAAAGGTGTACACATTAATCTAAAACAATTTTAAAGGAAAAATACTGCACATAAAGAATGACCTGAAAAGTAAATAAAACAAGTTGAGTGTGGAATTTTCTATTTAATGTTCTCATTAATCAGCATTCCTGGAGGAGCTGACATCCAACACAGAAAAGCAGCAAAAATTAGGACTCTTTCCTCCTGTTTCTGAATCCTTTTACTTCCTCCTGGATGCTGTCCCAGAAATTTGTCATTCTGTGAGTTCAACTTGTTTCACTGTGAGAAAACTTCTAGTATTTATGGTATCCCCATATGGTGCTACTTGGAATATTTCTGGTAGCAAGACATTTTAGGAGGGGCATTTCATAAATAACTCCATGTTTATCACAGTTATCATGTGTCTGTTTTGCAAGCTTGTTGCTGGCACATGTTAACCACTGCATGAACAGGATGCCCAGTTTACAGCAGTTAATCACATGGCCATGTGAGAAAGCTGTGATAATTCTCTTTTTGTGAGCAAGGAAGGAAAAAGGCAGAAGGAAAAGGGCTTAAAGTTTATAAACAGTAACATCAAGAAAAAATAATCCTCTGTTTATTTTGGTGAGCACTTGCTAGGAAGTAATGTTTTAGAACAGTGCTGCTGCCTGCAAGGTTTTTCCTTGTAAGATTTCCAAATCTTTGAACCGTTTGACCTAAATAGTTGATTTCCCTTTATATTTAAAGATATTTTTATTTCTAGAACTGGCCTAGAGGACTAGCTATCATGTCCATGCTAAGACATTAGAGAATTTAAGAACAGTATCACAACCGCAGTGCTTATAGCTACTACTATTTCTACAGTGCTTTCTGTAGATCTCAATTCCAAGATAGACAACAAAAATTTGAACTTTCTAGGACACAAATCAAACATTTACAGCAAACTGTTTTTACACTCTGAGTATTCACTGTATTTTAAGAAAGCCCTGTTTCCAATTATGTTTTGGTAAAACCTGCTATTCAATTGCTCTTTCCTCACAGAAGGAATCCCCCAGAGCCTTTTAAAATAAGGACTTTTTTTTTCTCTGGGAAAAGGAAAACAAATACCAGGAAATCTCACATTGCTGATGTGCAGCTTAAAATGAAGGCTATGTTTGGCACCAACTATAAAAAAGACCCAAACACCTAACAAACCTCGGTCCTGTGGCATTGGTGACTGGCTCAAAGCAGGGTGGGAGCTGGATTCTGACTGGCTGCCAGGAGGCTGCGGTGGCATCTGACTGCCTGTAACACACAAAGAAAAAAGGGAAAATAGACTTGCTTTTAACATTGCAATGCACAAAATCAAGCCTTGCTGCATTTTTGAACCACTCAACAACAAAGAAAGTACCAGCTGTAGAAGTTAAAGACAGAGCTCAACAGGTCCAGTTTTTCTGAGAATACTTTACTCTTTTTTTCTTTTTTCTTTTGGAAACCCAGGGAGGAAACATGCATAAACATATTTAGCAACAGGCATGGCGAAATGTACAATTTTGTATTGAGCGAGTTCCCAACCTCACCGACATGATCCAATTTATAGCTGCAAATCTCCTGACACATATTTCTGTTAGGGAGTTTAACAAAATCTGAGTCTGCTGAACAATAGGGCTCATCCTGCTGAGCTTAAACTGGCCTCCAGCCAGGCAGACATGGCCTGCTGCCAACAATATTACCAATGAAAAATCCAGTCAATACAAAAATGACTAACAACAACAGTTTTAAAAGTATTTCAATGAATCGGTGGTTTTAATGTTATTTGAACGTTCACGTAGAATGTGGGAATAAAGCGTAATACATAGGTGCGTGTGGTAAACGTGAAGCATGTTTGAAAGGGATCAGGCAGAAGAGGGATGTCTTGTTATTCAAGTAAAAGCAAAGGGGAGATATTTCCTTATTGAAATATTCATCCAGAGCAAGCAGACTCATTTTATGGCCTCGTTCAGAAGACACCTCCAGTGTATCCACTGCTGTCCATCCACCCAAAGAGGGAGAATGGCACCCACAACGCTGTCTGTGAGGCTTAGCACACTGAATCTTCCCTTTCAATAGGGCTACGTGGTGCTCAAAGCCGGCGTGCATCACACTGATGAAAGACACCACAGTCACCTCTCTGGGCCACGATCCAGCCCCGTGTCCATGCTATCAACCTCGCACCGCTACCACAGCCCACACCCAGCCTGCTGCAGCCTGGGCAGCAGGAGGACCAAGAGCAGGACAGCTCCTGGGCTCCTGCTTTGAGATGTACCTGCTCTCAGCAGCCAAGGCAGCTGGAAGACCACCTCAGGTTAGGCAGCAAATATATCTTTTAAGCACTTAGCCACTGCAGTGACGAGCACGTTATAAATAGCAGCAGACAGATTTATATCCCTCATCCTCAGAAACTGCTCAGATTGTTTTCCGTTTAAAAGAAATGGAAAGAATAAAAACACATGAAATAGATTTGTGCCTGCTGAGAATCATTTCCTCGTGCTTAGCAGCCACCCTTTTTTAATGGCTGAGGCGAGGTTCCTGTGGTTATTTCTGGAGCTCTGAGCAGAGCTGAAGGAGAGCCAGCAGGGGTTGCTCTTTCTTTAGAGCTATGAAGTGCCTGAAGCTGGAAATGAACTGAAGAAAGGGGCCGTGCCTGACCCGCCCGCTTCCGGCCCCCATAGCCACCACCTAAGGCCAGCCTGAGCACCAACACGCCAAAGAAATGAGAGAAGTGTAATGAACAAAAGGAAAATCCATGAAACGTGGCATGTAACCACTGCCCAGCTACTGAGGTGAGGTGCCCGTGCCACTAAGAAAGACACCAGGCAACGCGAGCATGAGCGGCTGTGACAAGTGCATTGGAGCTGCAGACACAGGAGCGGGGGCGGCAGGGTTCCTTCGGAAGGCCAAAGGCGCCGCTCAGGGCCTGCAGATCCACGGCCTGTGCAGGACCTCAGGGGCAGGGCACCATACCTGTCTTACATTTCTGCGTCACTCAAGGGAGGGCAGTGGCAATGGCAAATGCCTGCACTGAAATGGGCACTTTACGCAGATTGGGAGACTTGGGACCATGCACGAGCAGAAATGCCATGCTAGCACTGGGCACTGCCTCTACCACTGCCATTCCTCCAGACAGAATGCTTCAAGTAAATCTCAACTGCGTTTTTAAATTTTTTTTCCTGAGAACCATTGAAGATTTTTCAAATACTTCATATGACTGGTAGAGGCAGAAGTACTCCTGACTGCACCCCACAGCTCGCCTGGTGGGATCCCGTTAGGTGGAGGCTTGGCAAATTTTCAGAGGCATTAATATGGTACAGAAGATCTATACCAGGCAACATACTTTGAATACATTTATCGCAGATCTTGAATTTTTTACATTGGTAGTAAGTTCAATTATCTGGCAGGAGCCTTGTCGTCCCACACATGCAGATGTGCAAGCACGGACAGGCAAAGTCAAACCGGAGAGCTGAACATACACAACATGTTACAAGGAAATCGTTTTCATCTGCATCCTTTGGGAATAGAGACTCAGGAATTTTGCAAATTCACTGAAATTGTTTACAGCCTCTGTAAGCATTAATGCTATTTTTTAGTTCACGTTTTAAAAAAAATCAGAATGCAAACTTTAACTGAAAGAAACTGGAAACCAAAGTTTTTTATTTTACAAAAGCAAGCAATTTCATAAACAAGACAGCCAACTCCACACATACTCAAACAGGGAATTAACTTGCAACAGAAGTGGCCATTATGTTAATGATCAGCGTGCTACAAATGATCCAGGTGGTGTACATGCAAAGTATTGCACAAAAGTATTTTCAGTGGACCTGCCATTTTATCCTCAGCAGTGATGTGAAAGGTAAAAGGATGTTAAGCACCCAAAAGCCTTTGAAGGCTTGAACTGAACTCTTAATTTGGGTATCTAACTCCTATTGATTGGGAGAGGATGACAGGACTTTAAAACCTTTGAAGATCCCGTCTGCCATGCTTTTTAAGTTCCTTTGTCAAGAAAAGAAATGACCTTAAAGATTTTTCATTTCTTTCCCTTAAATGATATTAATCCTTCTCCCTTTCAACCCGTATTGTAGTCGGTATTCTTGGAAGCTGCTTTAAATAATACATGAACATACTTTTGTATTTTATTAGGGAAGGAAAACTTCTACAAAAGAAAACAGCCTCTTTTCTTTTTAAACATAAATTCTACAGCTATTTAAGAAGAGAAAAAAAAAAACCAACACATTTTTTTTCACTGACAGACTACTGCCTCCTTTGACCCCATGACATACAGACGGAAGTTTAAACAGGAATGATCTTTTCCCATGTTTTGTATAGTGTTGTTGCCACACTGGTGAGAGATGCTACCTGCCAAAACTTATGCAAAGTAAACGCTACAGATGTTTCACAATATTTTTATTATGCAAAATCACAGCGAATGCATGTTAGAAAGATACACGATGTCACACTTGTTCTTTCACCTAGATTTAACATTAGAGCAAAACGATTTTAAAATTTATATAGCTACCTTAAAATTAGTTGTTAAAACTACCAAAACCAGGAGCTTTCCTTATATAATACATCTAATTTCTTTCTTTAACAAAGTAAAGTCAGTTGAAGAGGTGAGAGAATTTAAACTACTTAGTAACACAGTTATAAGCTGGTTTTCTATTTTAAAAATTATGTTAGAAATGCTTTTAAGCATTTTGTATGAGACTTTGAAAATCTACGCTTGAAATGGAAGAGACTGCATTGTACCTCTGGAAAAGGGTGGTCTGTGAAAAGTACTAAATGGTGATTGCATTATGACTATAGCCATGAAATCTGCAGTTAAAGTGTAAAAAGTAAATTCCTTAGAGCAACATCGCAAGAAAGAGCAGACCTTTGATATCCTGCTGAGGAGGGGTCCTTATGATGAATTACTGCCCAAATCAGCAACATTTTGAAACATGCTGAGGGCTCTCTGCTCCCATCAATGTAATGACACTGGAGGATGCTCGGTAGCGGTACTCTGTACTGCTCTGGACAATACCTCACAGAATTGTGCCTGAACAATTGAATCAAGAAAGCACTTCAGTGATAACAGGTTCCCCCTGGGAAATTACTGGTTAAGGAGGAAAGGATGGATATCAGTACAAGAATTTTAAGATGCGTGAGGAACTGGGAAATGGGGACCAGGGGGACTGATCAAAGAAACAGTGTGCTGAAAGGGGAACATCAGGTTGCAGGAAAGTCAGTAGTTAAAGATCTTGTGGGTTGTCTTTGGGGCAATTCTCAATCTAATTTAGGAATTAAGCCCTAGGACAGTATCAATGACATTTGTTAACTGCAAAATAGGGAAGCATAGTCAATACAACAGGTGATCAAAATACTACCCATGAAACTGGAACAAGTTTTGTGTTGGAGTAACAAAAATGCAAAAATCTGTACTTGCAGACCAGAAAGAGACACTAACTGAAAAGCGATAGGATTATCAATTAGAAATGGGACAAGGCAATGAGGGAAAATCTGACTGTATTTGTGGATGATTACAACTAAGCATATCCTGAATCAAACAAATATATTATTAGGATGAATTAGGAGAATTCTTTCCAGTAGAGGTAAGGAAACAACACCACTGCTGATGTGCCACCGGTGAGCCTTCATGCACACAAAACCAGAAAAGCCTAATGTGAACTGGAATGGGAACTGAGAATGTCTATGTGCATGGCATGACAGGAGAACGAAGAAATGCATAATATTTGGCATAGCAAAAAGTAAAGCTGTTATTTTGTGACTTCTTTTTAAAAATATATCTGTGGCTAAATATTGGGGAGGAAAAAGAGCACAGCGTTTAGGATGATAATCAGACCATTACTGGAATTTGAAACAACTTCCTCTTAGGAATAATGAGGTCCAGGAAACCTAGGGAGTACTAAGATGAAATCTGATAAAATAATGGGATTATATCACAGTCAATGTGACAGTAGAGGCTTACAGGCCGGAAGGGACACTCGGTCTCTGATCCCTACATCAGAAATGAACGATCATAAATAGGCTTCTGTATGGTATTGTTTTAAATGGGCTCTTCAGGAAATTGGAAGTGAGGTGCAAATGACCTCAAAGGAAAGAAGTATTTCTATGGGCAGCATAAAGGCAGACTGGTCATGTGGTTTGTGTTACCTCTTTCTTCTTACAAACCCTATGATCCCTAAAGAAGAAAGATTATTTTCTCCCTTAATTTACGCATTGTACCCAAGCTTCCTGTTTCACCAGTAATATTTTTAAAGCAACTTACTCGTCTGAATAATAAAGAGGAGTTGCCTAAGTATCCCCCAAATTATAATGCACAAAATATTAAAACTTTCCTCATTTCCACACGATAAGAGATACTTCAGAAGGCCAACACCATGAGGACCCTTACAGACCTCCAGGCCCATTCCCTGGCTGCCCGCACAGCTGGGGCCCCGCTGACCAGCCTGGATGGCAATGCAAACACCTGTGCCCAAACCAGGCCTCTTGGCCCCGCTCAGTGCTGTGCTAACAGCCCTGGCTAGTGACAGCAGTGCTGCCACTCCTCGGCTGCCTTCTCACTCAGCCAGTTTCTGTGACTCGGGAGCTCAAGACAAACCCGGGGCCCTCCAGCCTTGGGATGGTTTGGGCCATGAGCTGCATTGTTTTCTGAAGGTGAGACTGTGAGCAGCTAGTTTGTTCCAGTACAGTGATGCAAAGTGGCTCTAAGCATGCGGATTGTCAACTTATGCCATATTTATGGATACTTCACATTACAAAGTTATCAAAAATATGGTTGGGCCTGGCTGTTGATTTTCCACGAGGCCTCTTCAAACAAACCCATCATTCTCCAATGACACTGGATTCGTTCACATACATGAGTATAACTCACAAACCATGTAAATTAAAATCACCAAAAGACAAAAATGCTCTTCTCAAAGTGTGCAGTTCTCTGACTGCCATGTTTAGAAGTTACACTCCATGTTCTTTTTCTTATTTGTATTACATATAACATATCAAGAATTGGGTTCTGAGCAAGTTCAGAAGAGGTCACCGTAACCTGAGCGCTAAATTACTCTAAAATCTGCATTAAAAAATATGTAACACTGAGGCAAGGTGGCCTGCAGAACCTGAGCTCCAATTTTCCCTCACACATATGCAACAGCATAAATATCTTTATTTCATGACCAGAAGCTACTTGTTTGACATGATATAGCATTCAATTCTAAAACAAAGATGACACTGACAGGATGAGGTAGCTATTCAATATCTTGTTTCATCCTCATTATTCAGTGTGTGGTCCCAAGGTATTACTTATGGAACACCATCCAAATGTCACCCTCACTACAGAATAATTCATTGTATTATGGACCTTTTTTGTTTAAAAAAAAAAAAAAGAGAGAGAATTAAGTGGCTGAAGCTGGTGTCTGCCAAATTGGACATCCAAGTCCTATTCCCAAGCTGTGTAACCCCCAAGTAAGGTATGAAGACCTGTAAGAAGCACTCTGGAGCATGAAGTGAAATAATTGTTAGCACTACCTGAGCTGATAATGGGCTGAGTGTCAAGTTGCAGGAAAGCAAATATTGCCCTGTAGGCAAAAGCATCCTTTGCTTGGGAGAGAAGGGAGCAGCAGCAGCAGTGGCTGCAGGAGGCCGCGTTTCACCTGTGCCCCATCCAAGAGCCACTGTGGCCTTTGGGCCGGAGTGAAGCACTGCTGCATCACGGATTTTTTTCCCTGAGATTTTGGCAAGAAGCCCAAAGTCAGCTGTCAATGGGAATTTTCAAAAGGCCGCCACTCATCCAAATACAAATGGATTTTCAGCAGGCTGCAGAGAGCACCTGTCTGCCTGTCAGCTAGGATTCCTCTCCAACAAATTTCGAAATCCTGCAGCAAGCCAGGAAGGCACTAGAGCCCCACAAAATTAAAGAGACAGCATTTATTTATTTATATAAGTGAAGGCGTAAGTCAGCCTAAACCCAGGGATCACGGCTTCCCTATCCTCAATAGCACCCGCCCTAGCCCTGTAATTTCACTTCACAGTTATGAGAAGTTTCATTTCAGGGGATCAAATTCTTTCGACTCTCCCCTCTGCCTAACTCTGCGCTCATTTAATGCGTTATTTCCATTAAGCTCAGGAGAGCTCGCAGCACACGATGTTTCTGCTGGAGGCCAATCCAGAGCCGCGCAGCCCGGGATAGCAACCAGTTAAATCTTCCCTAATCCCCGCTTTCAGAAATGGTGGCTCACGGAGGCTGGGGCGCAGGAGCTGAATAGAAGCAGCAAGCTCGTATTTCTCTCACCAGGCCAAATTAATAAAAACAAAACCTGATTTCTCCTCCTCGTTTCCCTATTCTTCCTCCTCCCCAATATTTTTCCTCTTTCAAACACTTTTTTTTGTTTGAGAAGCTTAATGTTTGGCTGCCTTCTGAAGAAATGGGCACAGTGACAGATGAAAGACTGTATTCATCGTATAATTCAGAATAGGAAAAAATCGACCGCTGTGCATTTAAGATTCTAACAACCTTGCAATTTTGTATAGCCGTTTTCCCCAACCCGTTCTTTTGAAGAAATCTGCTTTTATTCTGTTAATAACTAACCACAGTTGCAGCAGCATGGATCCGATTAGCAGTTCTTACGGTACAAAGGAGAGAGGGGGAGGGCTGCGAACAGGGTTGCCAATTTGTCCACCTGGGTCCCCAGGAGAAAGATTAGATGAGGCGCTCGCTCCTTTTTTCCCCACTCACTCATTGCTCCTCACTGGAGAGACCTCTTCAAAGCTCAGCCACCGACTTCGTTTTTTTCCTCAAGTCTCATTTAACCGCCCCGCCGCATGTTTTGCGCTCTGTGCCACCACCTCCCCCCAGAGCATGGTGCAAATTGGGGCAGGAGGGGGCTGCAGGGGCTGCAGAGCAGCTTGCCCAGCACATTCTCTCACACCTCCGCAGCACCTCTGAATTGCTTTTGGTTTTGTGAATTCTGCTTTCTGAAATTTGTGTAGAACATCGAGAACAGGGTCTACGTTCTTTAGCGAATGACCCAAGCCCTGTAACCACACCGTATTTTCTACGCTGTCCCTTTAAGCCTTTCATAAAAATGATAGCTTAGCTTGCACTTAGACTGAAAGACTGCTTGCATTTAGTCATTTGTAATTACTCAGGACGTGACATTACATGTTTGTTAATGCAAAAAGCATATGCTTCAGCTAGAGAAAAAACACTCTCAATTTCTTTATAAAATGTCAATTAACCAGAATATAAAATTGTTATTGATACAAGTGCTAAATAACTAAAAGCTCTTAACAAAGGAGAGGGTACGTTTCCTCACTGTATTTTGCTCATTTCTTCCTTCCAAAAATGAAACCTATCTTGTCACACACATGAAACTTAAAACATAGTAATTCCATTTAGGAAGTAAATCCAAGTTCCAAAAGAAATAATTTTTCATTATCAGTGCTCATTCTCTGCACTGCAGTCATAACTACAAAGAGAGTTTTCCTCCAAACTGTTCCTCATGGTGCCTACTACTTTCAGAGCCTGAGAAGCACAAGAAATGCAGCAGGCATAGGCTCCCAGTGTCTGCCACCTAAGTGAAACCTTCAGTCCTAATTTTAATTTTGTCAAATTTTAACGAAGCTGTGTATCAGCCTTCATTTGTACTATTTCCAGTGTGAAATCACACAAGATACCAAAGAAAGGGTAAATGAGAAATGAAATGGCTGTTTCTTATCCGTATTTCCTTTTCCTTGATCCAGCTCCATGTAAGAATTGTTCAGGATCAGTATTAATCATCTGGTGGCACTGGCTCTGCTGAGTTTCACTCCTCCCTGCTCCCAGGTCTCTCAAGTTCAGGCAGGTAGGTGGAAAGTGGAGCAGAGCTGATACGTGGCAACGAGCTATTTCGCTAGGCCTGCCTGCTGCTGCTTGTACTACTCCATCACCTGCGATTAATAGGCATTTTAGCAGTAAAATGCTGTCCTCAAAAGGAACAAACCCTTCTCAGCTGATCTGTAGTTTTTCTTTCTGCATTAAAATGCATGCTGCATAGCCAGCGCAGCTCTCGGGGAAGGAGGAGAAAATGGCGCCTTCGCGCACAAAGGCTGAAGGCACCAGGAGGCAACCAGCGTCCACCAGCACTCGGTGCTCCGTGGGGCTGCTCTCCCCAAAGACAAGATCCATCCTGCCACACCTCCGCCTGTCCAGCAGTGATGAGCTCCGCACACCTTGCATGTTTCACCAGCTCACAACTTCCCTCTGGCTCCACAAGGTCACGCAGGCGGATGCCAGCCGTGCGCCCGGCCCGCAGCCGCCGCTGCTGTGTCACTTTCTGTTTGGAAGGGGGACGATCAGCATTAGCAACCCCTGGTTCTATCATTTATAAACATGCAGATGTGGATTATTAAAGATTAATGCATTTTGGGATTGGTGTCGGCATTCCGTTTGTCTCATGCCGAAACCAATTCTGTTCTTCATTAGTCAACGACAACCCACATCACCTTGTTGTGGAAGAAAAATCAAAGGTGCAAGTGTGAATTGAGAATAAGTGATGAAACTGATTACAAAGAAACTTAACGGCTGTAATCAATCAACACATCACAATAATTTGAGTCCACTGCTATCTAGAGCCGGGGAGCTCACCGCCACAGGCCGCTGCCGTTCTGTTTACTTTCCAAAAGCCCACTTGGCAACTCCAGCTCCACACCTACCTGCAGAGCGGAGCTGTCATGGAGCTGTTTGGAACTATCCACAGCTCAGCCTGCTGTCCCCAAGGAGGAGAGAGTATACCTTGCTTTTCATTTTTTTTTTAACGTTATGGAAATGTTCTCTTTTTGAGGCTGTCTGTTTTCTAGCTGGCCTAGAATTAAATCAAGTTGCATCTGCAGTTGCTCAGGCTCCTTCTCTAAGGAGGGCCGTACTGTGTAGATGTCCAGGCAGCTCTGACACTGACCATGAAGTGCAAAGGCTGCTGTAGCTACCGCTGCTGGCAGTGACACACAGTCCCGATTAACACCGAAAGCTCCACCAGCTCACCCCAGCACAGGACAGACCACTCCCTGCATTCACACTGTATTTTGCCTGGTGCAGCAACCACCAGAACCAACCAACCACTAGAACGCACTGATGGAAACGCGAGAGGCTTTTCCCATTCACTCATCAGTCACTGCTTAATACTGCAAGGGGTGAGGGAGTGAAAGACAACCTGTTATTTTATGACAATACCAAAATTAATGCGCTGTTTGCAATACAGGAAAAGACGTAAAGAGGATCTATGCTTGCATAGTCAAATAATAACCACAGGAAAAAAAAAATCGAGCTTTAAAAAGCAATATACCCTACCTGAAATTTCTTGACAAAATTCGAGTCTCGTAAAAAAACAAATTGTACCTGAAATGCAAACAATAATAGACCAATGATGGCCTTAAAGTATACATCGAGAACTAAAACTAAATATACCTGTCAAATCCTGGCAGCTCTGGTAAGTATGTGTGAACTTTGCTGTGCAAACCAGAGCACGTGCATAATTATGCAGAGATTTTAACTGGATTTCAGCAGCCGCCTTGCTCTAGGTGGATGTGCACGAGTGCAGGGCGAGCTGTGGAGCTGCAGGAGGCGGCCGCCCTGCACACGCTGCCAGTGCTGCAAAGGTGGCGGAACAGCCCTGAAGGGCACATGAGGAGACAAACAGTGCATGGGACAAAGCGTGGCCATGGGATGTGTGTCCCTCTGGGGCACGTTCATGTGAAGGGTTTGTGTGGTGCTGGATGAGGCTCTGCGCTGCGTGGAGCTGCAGGATGGCCAGCTTGGTTCATCATCGCCATCTTGCACAGCAATTAAAAACCAACACTGAGATGTCTGACTGTGAAAAATAAATGGTGATAAACCGGATATTAAGCAAGTGAAAACATTACAAACTGAAAAATAAAAGCTGCCCCTAAAACTCATCACGCAGAGCATGCTGGCTTTGGTGATATTTTTGGTTTGTTGTTTTTCTGTCTGAAGCTTAACTCGGAGATGATGAAAAACAGCAGGTCGGTGGTTGTGGAAGATGAAACCCTCTGTCGTAAGGAAAATATAACAGGAGGAACTTGAACAGCGTGTCTCTGCCTCATTTCATTCCCTGCACCTGTTCTGGGAAGAGCACCTCTGCAGAGAGGGCTCCCTCCCTCCCTGGTCTCTCTGGCCAGCCTGCAAGCAGGAGAGCAGCTCCGACAGTGCCTTCTGTTGCACAGGCTCTCCTCAGGAAACTTGACTGAGTCTATGGGCTTATATCACAATGCCTTGGGACAACAGATTGTTAATCAGTGGTGACCCAGGCTGAATTCTAACAGGCAACACAGGCTAGATGCTCCATATCCTGGAATCAATGCCTCCAGCCGGAGTATCTACAATTTACCTATTTTACCTCCTCTTAGAATAAAGAAAAACTTAAAATCTTGTTCATAGCCTTCAAAAGAAAGGAGTTTAACTGACTGTTTTGTGAAACATTAATGCATTTCATTCGGAAGCATTCTAGATTTGCAAAACTGCTGAACAGATATTTTGTGCACTAGCACTGATTAAGGACACAGCTACGTCAATGGCATTTTGTGTTTTGTACTTTTTCTGGTGTGGATGCCAATGAACAGCATGCATCTTCCTTGCAACAAGCTGTTGCAAGGTTTTTGCCTCCGGAGAAGCCAAGGGGGAAAATATTGATGTATGTGTTAAAATAATCTTTCTAGAGAGGGGGACCATGTCCATTTTAAAAGAATATAATCCTCTTTCTTGCTTTGTAATTATGTGAAGATCCTGGTAAAACTTCGGCGAAGAGTACAGCATTCCAGGTTCACTTTCTTATGGTAGCCTTCTCCCTGCCAATGTTTGAAAAGGATCTGTGCTGTATAATATACCAGGAGTGGCGGTCAACGGAGCAAGCATGTGGAATAGCTCCATGCCAAGCAAAAGACTTTTCCAAATTCTGGTTTAAAGCAAAATCAGTCTAACCAGCCTGTCTTGCTGCAGCCATTTCTGGAAACAGTACAATTATAAGATTTCTCCTTTTATATAGCATGAAATAAACCACTGCCCCTATTACGATTTTTGCAGTAAAACGTTCTTTAAGACTATGATAGATTAACCATTACTCATTTTTTTTTCCTCTCTCACTGTTTACATCAGTAGTCTATCCACATATTGACTAACATGCACACTGAAGCAAGAATTCCTGTTACAGCACTCTCTGGGCAACTCCATTCCCCTTTTGCTCCATTTTTTCCTGTAGTGCCATCGTAACTGTGATCACTTCAGGAAGGGAAGACCCCTGGTCTGCAGACAGAAGAGCTGATCACTGAATGGAACACACCCACTGCCTCACGTAATTACCAAAATTAAGAATTCGGGGTACTTTGTTAATCAGAGGAGGGTGCTGACCGCTGGTCAGCATAAATCAAGATGACTGAAGTGAGAGTACCCACACATGGACGTCCTCCTGAAAACTGTAACTCCAGCTGTAATCAGGCTCCTTTCTGAAAGGAGACGTCAGTGCAGTTGATGCTTAACAGAGTGAAAATAAGCTTATTTGTTCAGAAAGTAATATAAAATGTATTAAAAGCGCATGTCTATTCTGATAGAGAACTGATCTATTTGAAAAAATACTTTTACATATTTCTAAAGACAGCATTTGCTGTTTGTTATTAGTATAGCATGCTTTTATTTTTTATACAAATAAAAACTGCTGCAGAGGTTTTAAAAAAATATAATCTATTAACTCAAAACGACAAAATCTGCTCATCCATCATGTGCTAAGGGATCCCTGGCTTATCAGCAATCTTCAACACAACTCTTAATATTAAAGTTTTTTGCTGCTTACACTGCAAGGGAGAAAGAGCTGACAAAAGCCCTTGGCCAGTGAGATCAAAACTGGGGATGTGGGAGGGGGAGAAAGTGGAGTTTAGCTTATTTACATTTTTGCTTTGTTGGTAAACTGGAATGGTTGGGGCAGAAGGCAAAAAAAAAAGAAAAAGAATTAACATCCACTAGGTCTTCTGGCAACAGCAGTGCATTCTGATGATGTGCTGTGTCAGCTTCCACTAATGGTTTAGGGTTGAATCAGGCACAGTTCAAGACCTAAAGCAGTGCAGGGCATCGCATCTCATTTTTTGGAAGAACATGCACCCTAATTACCAAGATGGCTACAAAATAAAGAGATCACAAATTCTGGCAAAGCAGAACAGTATAGTGGATCCACTTAATAGTGAAGAGTAAGGTTTCAGTCCTGTAACATAAGCGTGTCTGAAAGGGAAGTGCTAAACATTTTGATAAAACCCTCCTTTGAAACAAAACATGCCAAAATGGCTTTTCCTGCTCTTAGGGGTTAATCTCCCTGATCTACTGCAGTAACATAAATGGAGACAAAGGCTGTATATGTGTGCCACTTACCGCACGAAATATCTGTCCAGTATTTCAAAGAGTACAGGAAGGAAATGCCCACTGAGCTAGGGATGTGCCAGTGCCAGTGTTGCCTGTGCCAGTCCATCCCCATGAAATTCACAATGTGTGACAGAAAGCAATACGGGAAGACAGATTTGCAGTGGGGTGGGGAAGCGGCTTAAACAGGCAATGGAACCGAATCAGCCATTTGGGGGGCTTAATAGGGGGCTGTCTGTTTGCCTGCCCTTTTGATGTTAAATTAGTCGTCAATTTTGTTGCAATGAAGGAGGCATCAGGAAAAGGATGCTTCTCTTCCAGTAAACCCTGGGAAAGCAACACCTTTATTTTAACAGCCTTCTCACGAAGAACCCCCTGCAACATTTTGGCTTTCCCTAGCCATAGCTATCAGCAACACAACAGCTGCTCATTTTACAATGACTTGCTGGAGAGAGAATGATTGAAAGAGCCAATCTATGTCACATGGAGAAGCTGTGGCACAACATTGCAGGAGGTAATAGGAGAGGAATGAGGTCAGAACAAACAAGGGTAGGGTGAGAAGGGAGAGGAAAATAGGAGTGAACAAAATTATTGAAGGAGAGATGCTAGCCTACACAACGTGTCTTTAAAAAAAGCCACAACCTGAACATTGCAAGCAGTCAGAGAAATGCAAACAAGCTCTGTATTACTTTTTGCCAGTGTCTTGTGAACACGGCAGATGAAAAAACCTACAAAATCCGAGTAATGAAGCACAGTGGTGGGAACGGAGGTAGGTGAATGGGGAGAACGATGAGCACAATGTAGTTCACATGGCCTGGAAACCCAACCCAAGTACCCAGCAGCATCCTACTAGTCACAAGGTTTTAAATAGCACTTTTGCTCATTTCATTTTGTAGCTTGAGAAAAGCAACAGAAGCAGCGGAGCTAATGCAGCTGCCTGATTTTCCTGAGAAGAGAGCAGTGCATTAGCTTACACCTGAGAGCTCACCTTTATCCAAACAGCTACAGAGAGCAGGAGTTTGCCCAAGCCAGGGAACCAGTGGCAGGCAATTCTGATTTAGTGCCGTTCATAAAAACGCTTCCTGAGTAAGAGGTGCTTTGTGTTACCACAACAGACTAGAAAATTTGCATTCAAAATGGTGACACAGTATGTACAAAGAGCTAATACTTCTCAGCCGCAGAAACAAGCCTTTGGGCTCGGCTGAAGTGAAGTGACTTCGACCTTTCAGCCTACATCCCTTATATTTTTACCCCAAAGGAAATACCTGGTTTGATAAAAGTGATTGCTTTTCCCTACAAACTGTCCTGCTCGCATCCTTATCTGTCATGGTCACAATAAAGCTATTTTCAACTTCACCACACTCTTTCCCTACTCAGCAATAAGGCTGCTAAAATATCAATCCATCTATGCCCGAATCTGACTGTTTAGAGGTATTCAAAACTGAATCAAGCTGAGAGTTTTCCAAGAAATCAGAACTTCAGTTTACAAACAGAGGTCAAGACTTCCTGTAAAGCCACCAAACTGGGTCCTGACTGTGAATTGCAAAGATTAGCTCAAGGCTGTGGGAACAGTTACCTGTCCAGATAGGTGGACTGTTGGACTCCACTCAACAACAGGGAAGGGCTTCTATGCCACGCAGTGAGAGATGCACAGCAAATACAAAGTCACCATCCCACCTGTAGTGCAGAAGGCTCCTGCCTTGTCACCCTTCCCGTTGTTCCTGCCCCATGCTGACCCAGAGTGGCTGGAGGGGAAAGAAATGACTGCAGGGCACACATGCAGCATCAGGGCTTGACACACTCATTTCAGATGCAACCTGCATCAGTGCACTGAGCTTACTCACCCTTGCTTATCTAGTTTGACCTCTGTATACAGATAGGCATGTACATTTCCCTGGTATAACCTTTGTATCGAATACCAAAACAAACACTGCTCACTGCATCTTAACATGCATTTGGTCTACAGCACATCTAATGAAAAGACATTACTATTTCTGTTTCTTTTAACTGAGCTCCATGCTCATTTGTTGTGTTTTTGTCAGCAACTGATGTCACCTCAGGGTAACGCTAGTGTTGTCCAACCCCTGTAAGTTTCTCTGGCATTCAAAATGTCAGAAAACAATTTAAAAAATGGAGCATCAGAAAGAGAACAAACTCAACCGAACATCCTTTCTTTTTCTTCTGGGTATGTTAAAAGATTTTCTGAATGTACAGGGATAGCAGAACAGTATAGTGTGTGGCACAAGAGAGCAAGAGGCAAACATGCCACTGTCATTTAAGATACTGCTATTGGGGCGGTATTCCCAGTTGAGTGTTGACCTTTGTCTATATTTATTAAGAAATAAGAAATTTTGTTCTCATTTCCCAAATTCTGTTTTCACAACACAGAGTTGGAAAATCTCTGCCTTGTACTAAGGGTCATAGTTCACCACACAACTCCAAGCACCAAAGACAACAAAAATACACAGTAAAAATAAAAAAGGGATCCTGTAAATAATACAAAGGAATATATGATAGATAGATGATACACAAACCAGACACAAACATTTAGGGTTAGTTACTTGAACTGGGCCATGAAAAAGATATTTAACAAATATACACAAAGAATCAAGTTCAGAATTTTGAGAGTTCTGAGGGCTTGGCAGTTTAAATTATCCCTGCTTTATGCTTTTTTTTTTTTAAGAGAAAAAGACCCTAAAAATGCAGGATTCTCCTAGCATTATGAATTATCAATCCAGAAGTATTTTTTTATATAATTATAAACCTATTAATTTTATTTGTTGGGACAAACTTACCTGGAATACTTGCTGGAGAAATGGGACCAGACCTTGACTGGTTGCTTCCAACAGGAGAGCCTACAGGGGAAGGCGATGGGCCCCCGGGGATGCCAGAGAGATGTGGAGAAGCATGAGGGGAGAATGGAGACTGTGCAGGGTTGCTCTGCTCCCCTTGGCTGCTTGTAGAGCCTGATGCGCTAACAGCTGAGCTCAGTGTTGCTTCAGTTCCAGTCGGCAAGTCATCAATGGATCCAGACAAATCCTGAGGAAAAGGGAAAAAGAATGTTAGTTGTAAGAACTAATGCACAAGCCACAAGACATGAGAAATGGCACGGTGACCAGGTCCATTTGTTTATTTATTACAGCAGATAACTAAGAGGTTTTCTTAAATGCTGGTTCATGTAGTTAAATTATGGCAGAAAATGAGGATAGTATGTGCAGTTCTCCACTTAATCTCTAATTCTTCTGAGAAAAAGAACACGCAAGGGTAACAAACGAATTGGAACCAAATTGCCTCAACATTGAATTTAACCTTTTCCATCTAGATTAAGCTTTCAAAATGAATCCCACAAACTCTGCCTGAGCATACTAAAGCAAATAAAAATGATTTATCAGTTTCACTTCCACACAGTATTTCATGTTTGGGTTTGTTCCCGTTAGAATCAAAGCTTATACACTTCACTCTTTAAACCATCATCAAAATGACAGCAGAAGGGTGTAAAATATGCAGCCCTTGTAACACTCATGTTCAGCTCCTTCACCTTGCAGAAGAGGGAAAAAACCAAGGCCCTGCCCTCAGCAGCAATCCAGGACCCACTGGCCACCTGGGAGTAGGGAAGGCTGCTTCCGTATTTCCATCCAATACCAGTTTGACCAGCATCCAGTTCACAGTTTCTCTTCACTTTTGAGCAAACTGCAAAACAGCTGCTCCACTTCACTTCAAAAATGCTGCATTTTCTGTTTTCAACGAGGAATATCCTCCTCTGGTCAAAGCACATCCAAATTCTTACTACAAGCTGCTGGGCCTATTCCCTAAAGCTACAGTCACACTGATCTTTGGATCTGTGGGAGTTGTTTGATTTTCAATCGTTGTAAAATCAGATATGAAAAAACGAGACTGTTTTGACAGAGCAAGCAAGTGCCCCTTAACTTTCAGGAAAAAACGTTAATTCTTAAGCATGACAAAAAGATCTCATGCTAACAGAAAAGCAAAAGATAGCTGTGCTTCCGTCACTACTGGCAAGACACAAGCTAAGGAGCACACTGCTGTTTCTATTAGTGAATTAAGGCAGAGAGCTATTTCACATATTAAATAAGTCATGAATTGACCTTTGGGGCTTCAAATAATTGGGATGACACAGAGCATGTTACTCCAGTTGACAGTGATTTCATTTGTCTGACTCATGCAAGTAGTTCCACTGGAGACAACGGGGCCAGGCATTTCAGAAGAACAAAGACAGCTGGGCTTTGCCTGGCCAAAGAGCTCAAGAAGCAAGGACTTACTGCCGTCTAATTTTCGTAAGAAAAATAAAGTTATTTTTAGAAGTCACAGAACTTGGACAAAATTCAAAGTGGTGTACTCAGAGTAGGAGTGCTGCCTGATCTCCATCACAAGAGGCTCACAGCTAGCCTCCCCCAGGAGACAGTCGTCTTCCAAGGCCTGGAAACAGTAGCAGCAGTAACACTCATAAGAAGCCACCTGGAATGCCATGCGGTGTTGCTCCTCGTGCATAAAGGTGTACACAAATACAAGCGGCCCGAGTTAGCTCTCTGCAGGACACCTCACAGACCCGACTCCCAAACGTGCATTAGACATGATTCTCTCCAGGCACCACTCACATCACAGGTTAATATTGCTTTTTCCAACAAACGCAAAATTGTATTTGTACTTCATTAGGCATATGGAAAACAAAGACTGAAGTTTTCAAACTTAATTTGTGTGTGAACTCTGCATTCACTTTAAAATAGAGTTCCAAGTCCCTACAAATGGAAATTTAATTGTGATGCTGGCAATAAACTATTTTCATTGTTTCTGTTTTGAAACTATTAACTGTAGAAAATGTAAACAAGAAATAACACTGCTTGATACCGCCTCGTGTAACGCCAGAGATTTTCGCAGCAGAACGTCGCTGACAATCAGGTAAGCAATTACTGCTTTTCCATACATCATACAGAATTCTTTTAAACGGAATCAAATCTCTGCTGTCGTAACGTGTAACAAATGCTGCAGGAAGTGCTGATAAAACAAATGCTGCTGAAAGGCATATAGTAAAGCCCCGAAAGCTGAAAGCAGCAGAAGAGGGCCTATTCAAAACGAATACAAATTCTGCGTAAAAAAACAGATAGGCACCCAACTGATAAAAGATATAGAAAACGCATGGCTTTGTGTTTAGAATAACAAAGTTTTTTAAATGGTGTTTGGATTAAAGCTCTCACTTGTTTTGGTAAGCTGCAAAGTACTTGAAAAACAAACAAACCGAAACAAGGAAAACCCATGCAGCAGTTAGCAGTGTCCGTGATGAAATTATCCGTTGTTCAGAGATCAAGGCAGAACTTGACAGTTCCCCCCAGCATCTCCCTGGCATGCTGAGTGCGCACGTGGAAGAACGCAGGGACAAGAACCAAGTTCATTTTTCCATCAGGTCGCATTATGACTTCTCATTTTGCTAATCTCCTGTGGGGGTGGAGTGACTGACACGTCCCCGGCATTTCCTCAAGTGCATGCCTTCAAGGGATTTCCTCACGATCCTGATGCAACTCATTCACAAAAGCAGAAAAGAAAGGAAGGGGGAAGCTTACATGACGCCAGCACAGAGCTGTGCCGCCCTCCTGCAAGGAACACAGGCCCCGTTGTGCCGCACACATGCATGCAGCGGGATGTCCTTCCGAGGGCGGGTAGCGCACGCCAGCACGGCCCATCCATCCAGCTCCTCTGCCGAGGATGTTATCATAGCAACGGTATTGATCACATCAATCGTGACAGCTGCTAACAGGGCTGCTCCTCCGCCCACACGAAGGGCCACATAGGTGCCTGGGCTACGCCGTGCGCCCTTTACTCTGCGTTGCTGTGGGCTGGGAATTATCAGCCATTCTGTGCAGGGTGGTTAGCAAACCCTCAGCGTGTACTTTCTACTAACAGACACTTCATGGCCTTGCTTAGCCTTTTAAGGTCGAACGTGTGAGTGGGTGAGCAACTGGGGAACTTCCAGCATACAAAGACTTTAGAAACACCTCTGTTATCCACAAAAGCTAATTGGGAAATTAAAGAGAAGAAGAAGAAAGACTTTATGGGAAGCACCCGGACTGAAAGAGCAGACGTTGGCTTACTGTTCTCCTATTATCAGTATTTTAATGCTTGCTTTTTCTTCAGCGTAGCAGCACAGTAATAAAGTTGTGCAATTTGCACATCAGAAACATTTACTTATATAGAAGGTATTGTACACATACACATATGCATAAATTATATGGATATACATGCATTTACTTAGCATATCCATACGTAAAGCTATTAAAAAGCCTGCTAATAAGAGAAATTCACAGTGGTTTAAGCATACAGCCTAGTTAACAAAGAAGCTCTGTAACTAATACTCCTCTAGAGGACAATTTAGTCAGCAGGGCACCAACTCTATTCTTCTTTTATAAGTACTATCAGATCTATGATGCCTGTAAAGAACAGAGAGACCTTACTTACTGCATCTCATTCAAACCGAGGCACCTTCAAGCTACAGTGCCTCCATTTATCTTGTTGGAAAGTTGGCAGGTTAGGTAATTGCAGGGATTCTTTTAAGGGGCTGAAGTACCCGTCACCCTAAGGCATGTCTTAAATTTTGCCTCTTTTCAGAGGTTCTATCTGGAAAGCACTTGTTTCTTTGAGTAAAATGCAGCAAGCCTAGAATTACCAGAAACCTCCTGTTACACAGATCAGTTTCTTGTAGAATAATCTTACTACTCTTGCCTATCGATATGACTATATTTTCAAATGTGATACCAAATCCAAGGAAAAACAGAGGACATATTTTTTCCCCTGTCACAAACCCATATCAAAGAATCACAGAACTGTAGGGGTTGGAAGGGACCTCTAGAGATCACCGAGTCCAACCCCCCTGCCAGAGCAGGTTCCCTACAGCAGGTTGCACAGGTGGGCGTCCAGGCGGGTCTTGAGTATCTCCAGGGAAGGAGACTCCACAACCTCCCTGGGCAGCCTGTGCCAGTGTTGTGTCACCCGCACTGTGAAGAAGTTCTTACACACATTGGTGTGGAAGTTCCTATGTTCCAGTTTGTGGCCATTTCCCCTTCACCACACATCACTGAAAAGAGTCTGCCCTCCTCCCTTTGCCACCTGCACTTGAGATATTTATAAACATTGATAAGATCCCCTCTCAGTCTTCTCAAGGCTGAACAGACCCAGTTCGCTCAGCCTTTCCTCATAAAGGAGATGCTCCAGGCCCTTCATCATCTCTATATCAAAATACTGTATTCTCTGTCAGCTTTATGTTCTGTATTATTCAGGACATCCCAACCAGCTTTCAAAGTTCATTCCTAGATAATACTTCGATTATAAACTGAAATGTCCCTGTGCAGGATTTATCTCTTTCAGCTAAGTGTTTTATCTCCGACTATCTTCACTTCCAGCCTCACCTTCCACCCACGCACAACCTTTATTCTTGTCCCTGTGACAAGTACAAGAAATAAAATGAACAGGATCACATTGTGCTCGGGATTATAATGTTATGCCTTCCTGGTGGTGTGATCTTATCAGCCTGACAAGAGAGCCACTCGGAAGAGCACACCAATTTGTGACTGCAACTTTAGCCAGCAAGGGGTACAAGGAAGCTAACTGCACAAAGTCATGAAACTCAAAGTTACTGACAAACAGAGCACAAGAAAAAACAGAGACACCCATGTAATAATACAATGCAACACAATATTTCACCCAACGAATACTTCTAGGTCCAGTAAACAGCAAAAGGGAGACCCCAGTAACTTGGTAACAGCACTACTTTACACAGTGTGACAGGATTAGAGCACTCACTGTGGAGCAAAGGTTTACACTGCAAACACCTCATGCAGCTGCTGGTTTTGCTCAGGAGTGTCCCAGCAGCCATAAAACATAAATGAGACTTTGCTACAGGAATCCCCTGCTAAAGACCTACAGCCAAAAAATGATGAGCACCTTCTGTGAGGTCGGCAAAACAGAGGAGTGTACAACAGGTCCAGCAGACACGCGGCACCTTGCCAAATAAGGCCCTGTGCTGCTAAGTGACAGCTAAATTCACTGACAGCTTAAAAGACAGAATCCTGCAGGAAACAGCCATCTCCTCAACACCAATCACCGCTTTAGAAGTGGAACTATATACACACACAAACATATTTTACATGTAAGTATGTAAATATACATTCAAACAGACATCCACTCCACTATTGTTTTGGAACCGTGGGGGATTACAAACAATATGCTCTGTAATTGAGATTAACTTTGAACAAATGACTTGGCTGACAAACACACACCCGCGCACAAAGAATAATCCCACAATAGCTCTGTTTAAATTTCAAGATATTTGTAAGACCTCTTTTCATCACAAAGCAGCCTATAATAGCACGTTTCAAGAAGTCTTCCAAAGGCCCTGCTGGTCACATTGTCTCGACAGCAGCGAGCTAACAGCCTCCCGTTCCCGTGCCCCTGGGAGAAGGCGCAGGCACGGGTGACAGCCAGGGAACCCCTGGGTGCTCAGCAGCCCCCAGGTGCCCCCCACCCAGGCCAGGACACCGCAGAGCTCCGCCAGGCACAGCAATCCTGCCCCGTGCACATCCTCAAACGTTCCTGGTTAACGGGACATGGGTAAGCAAAGGATTTGTTTGATACGAAAAGCTTACTTGCCAGCCAAACCACAGCCCTGGAAGCATTCGGGTAGACTTGCTTTTTAGCTAGTCATGGTGCTTGACAGACCTACTGCATTCTGCTTACTACGTTTTACTGTTTTTCATCAAAATTTTGGCGTTAACCTGTACATAGGTAACTATTCATGCAATGTTCTAGATGAAGGAAATTCTAAGTATATGACAAAAACTCTAGCTTCTTGCACTAGATCTAGTAACTAATTTTAGAGGTGTGTATGCCAGGTACTGAAGTGTGTTGTAAGGGCTCCTGTCTGCACCAAATGCCTCCTGTGAGATGTTGCACTGGGAAGTTCCCCAGGACGCAAACTCTTTTTCCCAAGAGCCCAATATTCACTTAAGCAACTGAGAAAAAGTGTAAGTAAACGATGCAGCGCCGGTGCTCTGCCCTCCTCTATCTTTTCAACTTGTGGGATTCTGGAATCACATCAGTATTCAAGAAATTCTCTGCAAAAAGACAACCTGGAAAACCAGATTCAAGTCACAGCTTACTAATCACTTTGCTAATCACTAAGCAAATGACTGCTCTGGACAGTTCTTACTTCTCATTTGGATACGAAATTAATTCCCAGTCTTAAAAAATCTCTCTGATTAAAGCTGCACAGAAAACATTGTTTCTAAAAAAAAAGTGTTAGTCTCAATGATTTCACAAAGTACATTATTTTTTTAGGAATTCATCCTAGCATAACACTGTGTATACTCAGGGCAAAGATTATGTTTTTGTATTTTAAACTATTTTAAACTGTATTGATAATTTTTCTCAGTTTTTTCAGATGACACATGACTGGTTTATATCCTTGCGGTCCCTGCGAATCCAAACCCACGCGAATCGATCACGTATCACATCACAGCAATCTGACCAGACTGTGATAAATCCACATTGGTTAGACACGAGATCAGGAGTTGCTAAGACAGATAATAGTCACACTTCTGTGCTTGCACTGCTCCACGGTGGAATCTTACTTGCTCGTCCAGACAAGAGCTTCACAGCAGAAACAACTTAGGGCAATTAGAAATTCAAAACTGACACAGTAGCCTCAAAAAATACGTGAAAACACCGACAGCTCCGCACCTCTCTGACAGTGCTGAGTGTCAGTCATTACGTGGTCTGCAACTCTCTGACAGCTAATGGGAAGGGGACTCCCAGGTCTCCAGCTGCATCAAGAAATCCCCTAATGGCATAAAAAAGTTGATACTTTACAAACATCGACTCCGATGCATGAAACAATAAATACTAATGACCCAGTGCTACCGAGCACATTCACAAAGTCTAGCAAGGACTGTAAACAGGTAAGATGCAGAGCTTGTCTGGCAACAATACTTTTTTATATCAGAAGTAAACAGTAAATCTCCAGAACAGGAAAACAATAACACTGCATCTCTCCGGATACAAGCTTCGCTGTTTATCTCTGAAGTAGAATGCTTAGCACGTAGAATTTCTGGGAATAAAATTTAAAAACAAAAAGCCAGGAACCCTTAGGAGCCATTTGTTTCCTCAGTATTATAGCAAAGAAAAATTCTCTGTCAACAACTCTTGCAGCTACAGCAAATAAATTATCAACATTTAAAACAACCAAGTCAATGAAAAACACAACAAATTGCCCCAAAGTCTAAGAAAAAAAAGTTGCATTTGTGTAACGGCAACCTAATCTAGTCGTACTCGTACTGCTGCTCATTCAGTTTCCTCAGCGCCAACATTATGCATAACACAAACGTGAAATCCCTTCCACTAAAACTAAGTGTATTCATTTAAAGAGCGATGAAGTAAGATGTAGGAACTTCCTTCTTTTGCACCTCTTTGCAATACAACCATTTTCTAGACTTAATCAGCAGGCTAAAACAGAAAGGAAGCAGACCAAAGGTAACCATGCATCAGTCTAGAATCTTTGGAGCTCTTTGGAGCTTAATATTTTGGAGACCACCCTCCTCCTTCCCTTCTGCAGTAGACATCAAATTTTCATGGCCATCTTGCAACTCACTGCTGGTGAGTCCAGTCTGCTTCTCTAGGTGTGTTTGCCTTGAGTCTAATGTTGAGTTGAGCACCACAAAGCCATAAGGAAAACACAACACACCTCCATCTCCCCCTCACATCGCCTACTTCTTCAGGTTTCACAACTGGTTTTGAAAGAAATCTGAACAAGTAAGCAAGAGGAGGAGTACTGAGTCACAAGACAGACAAATATCAATTTGGACAAAAGGGTAAGAAAAGAACAAGACATTCCAAAAGGAACGTATGGGTCAGTAGATCTGAAAAAGACCTAAAACTTCAGCAGGAGCAGCAGCAGTATGAGCTAGAAATTACTGCTTATTCCCGTCATCCCATTTACTTTGGCTTCCATTCCTGTGGAAGCTTGCAGCACACGCAGCCAGAAATAGGCCATCCATCCTGAGGCTGCCTATTCAAAAACCTGACATTTTGCAGGTGCAGCTCAAGCAAGAAGCAAATAACACTTCAGGATACCATAACACAAAATGTGATAAAATTCACAATGTGCCCATAATGCGATATGCCTGCGCTTGATTGCAGTGCAGAGGTTCTCAACTGGTCTGTGAAGGGTAGCTCATGTAGGAGAAGCTCTTTAAATATTGCCACGCAGCCTCGCACAGCTCAGCGTACCTTACTGTTTACTACTACTGTTTACTACTGAGTCGCAACACACCCATTCTGCAATTAAAAGTTAATGCCTTCCCATATGTGCTTCTCAGATTACCCCACGCTGCTTTCAGAAGGCATCAGCCAGGCTGTTACAAAAAGTTTGGACCTACAATACTACTTGGAGACTGCAGTTGAGAGAACAGAAAAAGTGTTGGTCCAACACGCAACTGCCTTCTCATCACTGAAAACAGGTTGTTTTTATCCCACAGTAAGTAGGCAAGTTGATAGCAAGTTTTTCTGATAGCCCAAAGCTATATGAGGACCCCAGTAAAGGACAAAACCAAGCGATGAACAAGCACACCCCAGGTTTAAAAGCTGTTGATCTACAGTGCATCTTAGTCCCCTTTGCAGCAGCTATGGTTTGATAACGGAGATGTCCCAGCAGGTTAGAGTGAGAATGAAGATCTACAGAACACCGTTTTTCATTAGCTCAGGGACTGTGCATGCATGACATTGTGCCTCTTCTCCCTCTCTCCCACAGATCTGTGTAACCAAATACCACAATTACACGAGATGGTAAATAAGGCACAGACACATCTTAAACTTCAAAAACACAGATGTGCCAGTAACTTTCCACCTTTTCCTCTTGAATTACATGCTGAAAGCTGGAGAAAAACGTATATGCCAGGAATAGCGGCAAATGTTAGAAATGCCTGTTTTCAAAGAGACTGAATAAGGAGACTTGCCTCAGAGGACAGTATTTATTAACCAATTCTTACTTAACAAAACTAGATATGCTGTGTTATATTGGGGACCAGGCAGGAACGAGTGCTGCGGTGTTTACTGCAATAAATTCAGCTAAATTTGCTACTCCAGATTTATTTTCTTGGCATCACGCAGGGCTCTCTCATCCTCCTCCCTCTTGGGTTTTCTTCTGTTGTTCTGAACCTAGCACGGCTTCAGCAGTGCATAGTTCAACATCCAGCAAAGCACAAACAAACAGGGCTGTGATCATTCTGACTCTGCTTTGCTTCACCCACACTCATACGTGCACAAACTGCTTACTCCTTCTGAGGTTTATGGGCCATAGCAGCAAAATCAAATGATTATGCTTCAAGAGCTGTTCACTCACCCCTCCTACCTGTTCATTTCCAAGTAACCTGGGAAAAGGATGGGAAATGAAATCCAAGGCAGTTATAAAGCAGAAAATAAACTTTCAGCTCTTTTCTCGCACACGCTAGCTAGAACCAGATTCCCTAATCACCCCAAATTCCGGAGTTCACATCTCCTCACAGTAATTCAGTACTGGCTGGGCACGCTATTGTGCAAAATAATTGAGCTGCAAGGGAACACGATATTTTGAGATGATATGGTTTTAGCAGACTTGGGTAGAACTTACGTTTCAGAAACCTCTGTATAAATTTCAAAAGGCTTTTGAAATCTTAAGAAAGGTGTCTCGGCCTCAGATTTCTTTTGAAATAGTATCTTGATTGCACTAGTAGGAAGGATAACTTGCAGTGCTTCCTTCAATTAAGCTTTAAGAAAAAATTCTCAAAGGCCGATACCCTCCTCTGCCTCCTGCTAAGCATGCAGTCCTAGCCATGGCTTACAAGTTTTGTTTTTGGGGTGGGAAGAATGATCTTGAGGCTGAGACAACAACGCCATTGTCCTGATCTTTGAGTGCATTAAGCTAATCCTTATCCAGCGGGTCTGTAATTCTAGGTGCACTCCTGAATTCCAACAATTTAGGAGAAAAATACAAAGTCCCTACAGAAGCTTTAAACCATATAGACTGCAATCTACAGAAAAAGCCATATACCAATTACCGCTGATCTTTAATTACTAGACTACGGAAAGAAAAGACTTCCACGGTGAATTGTGAAAGCCAGCTTTTTGTGAGTTTTTGAGTGCCTCAGCATGCTTGAAAGTTGCAGCTTTTTCTCATCACAGGAAATACAGCGGGTCCAAGATCTTCTAGATAAAGCTTTCAATTAGATTGTTCCTCCAGAACTTCTCTTGTTGTGAGGGAGGAGGTCAGGGTTACACTGAAGTACCAGTTCAATGTAATGCTAATAAGTAAACTATGACAACACTCCAAGAAAGCAAGGATAGGATGTGCAGTGTACACCATCAGCCAAAATGTGGCTGCTGCTCCATGGACTGCCATGAATGGGCACTTGGTGGAGCTGTATTGGACAGGACATTCCCACCTGCCTCCCTGTACTTCCTTTGACCTGAGGTGCCTGCTGTCCCTGCCCAATACACCTGCCACGTCGTGGACCTGCCTTGGTTCCCTCCAGCAAGCACCACCGCAGTACACAAAGCCCACATTTGGAAGTCACTCATATGAAATATTTGCAAACAGAGAACTCTTTTTCCTATCCAGTCTCTTTCCAGCCATACTGAATTTTGAGGGTGTTCATGCACAGGAAGTAACACTCCAGGTAATGTGTCAGAGAAAAAGTGGAAATAAAGGGCTGCATTGCAAGCTTCTCTGAAAGGTGGCCTACATTTCCCTTCCCCTCCTGCTGCTGGTGTTCCCTCTTGGAAACCCCATGTCTGCACAGAGCAGACTGCTGACCCACTGTTCTTGTGCGTAGCTGCCTCCCAGTCCTTCGAAGAAGAAGCAAAGACAGACTTCATTCAGCCCAAGAACTTCATTCAGCCCTGTCTCTTGCTGATGCTCCAACTTTCCAATCTGTTTGAGCAATATAACGCAGCGTAGGGAGCAGGGCTGAGAAGTCTCTGGGGATATGTGTGACAGAGATGGGCAATGAGTCAACTGCATCACCTCATAGTTTGAGAAGATGACGGTTCTTAGTTTTGTCCTGTGGCATGTAAGGGCAATTCTGCTTAGCTGCAGTATTGCCTGAGCACTCATTCTAGTCCCCCATTCATGTTCTTCCACATCACAAAGATTACAGACAGAGGCATCATTTCTACACTGCCGTCTTTCTGTAAAAACAAAACACAACACAACACCACCTATCCTATGACTTCTAAAATCTAACTGATGAACTATCAAGGAAAGTTCATTTCATCTTATGAGTTATTCAGCAGACAGACCACCAAAATAGGGGAAAACCCCCAAATCAGTATGTTGGGATCTTCACAAAGTTCCAAAATAATTCTGAAGGGGCTTATCAGAATAAATGAATGTACTAAAGGAACAGTCTTACGAATTAAGAAATAAATAAAGGAAAAAACACGTAAAAATTTCAACCATCGTGCCAATCTGTTATGAGCTGTACCTCTGCCAGTTAGTGGGCCTCAGGGCTCCGTAGGATTTCTCAGCACAGTGCCAAACTCCAGCAATATTGTTATGGTTAGAAAGGAATTTCTCACAAGAGCTAACAAAGGCAGAAGGTCATAAATAAACACAGCAGGATTGCCTTGTCAGTTCTCATTATTAGCGCTGCAGGCACTTGCTTTTCTATGGGCTGCTCACAGGTTCATTTAAGTGTAAGAGCTCCTCCTCAGAATTTCACATACTCATAAATAACGAAAGCACTTCTTAACTCAGGAAAGAATAACACAACTAAGTTATTTTTTATTTTATTACTTTTTTCAGACACAGAGAGGAGCATACGCGTGAGCTTCCTATAGCCATGCTGTCCATGCACCCCTATGCGTGCTTCCCAAACTGACTGAAAGCTTACACACACTTAACCAAGAACTGCAGCATCCTTTTATACTGGCCTTCATTACATCGCCCAGGCATCCATCTGACTTCAGCCATAATGAACAAGAAGAACTTTCTTACTGTAATAATGGTCACCAGCATTACATCTGTGCAGGAAATGAGGCTGAGCTTCTAAACTGATCCTGACGTGCATTATAAAACAAGGAAAGCACAGCTGTGTGATCATTACTGCAATTACAAAATGACATTTAGTGTTAACTTTCTTTTGTTGCTGAATTTTAAAACAGAGAGAGGACAGTATCCATAATTCTAGGGTTATGAATGTGCAAAGAGGGAAGCTAAAAATTTGTGATGTTTCAAGTGCTAGTCCTTCATCTCCTGTCAGGAGTTAACAGCCAAGTGAAAGCATCTTACCTCTTCCATACACACACGTACCTGTATGTATATATACACGCCCATACATATAAGAATGAAAAGTGAGATTTGTGAAAAACTAGATGTAATTTACACAAATTAACACTATAATGTAGTGCATACTGATTTCAAGATGCACACTTAGAGCTTTTCAGAATATTATGTTAGACATAGGTGTCAGCAATGCTATCTCTAGAATATTTGTTTTCTGTTTATTGGGCTCAAATATAATCATGAAGACACGAAGAAAGCCCAAAGGTTCACAAACCTTGGAAATAGCACTGTTAAGTAAAGGAGCAGGTCTTACGTACAGCCTGTCTGCTCCAGGGTTACGGAGCAGGCAGCTGGGGAGGCCTGACAACAGGCAGAGCACCGCTGGGTCACGGTCCCCTCCAGCACAGGAATGGTGGAGGACGAATACCCCCCTGCTAGGGAAACCAAAGCACTGTCCCCTCTTGCGACTGGTACGGAACACATGCTTCATCTTCCCTGGACATAATGAAACAGTCACATCTATCGTTCCAGTGGGCTAAAATCTGACCAACATGACTGTCACTACCACCTGTGCTATCTCGAATCCTCCCCTTTTAAAATAAATTGCATGACTGACACGCAAAAGCCCTTGTACGCTTTCTGTGAGGAGCTCAGGAAAATCGTTTTCCTTGCAGCTTGCTTCCTGGCCCACCACCTCCTGTCAAAGGAAGCCGGGCTGTTAGTACCGATGCGTTACAGCGGAAAAGCCGTGTTCAAAGAGCTGCTCCTCTCAGCTGTGCGGCCGTTCATTACACACCATTCATCATCATAAACATCAAAAGCTGAGCAGCTCCTGCGAGTGGAAATTCTCCATATTTACTCTCACAGGCTGCTGGCTGGCTCTCCTCCTCCCCACCAGTGCTCGGAGCGGTTCGGTGCTCCCCTAACCAGTCGCTGTGGCCCACCCGAGCGGGGCAGGCCTGGCCCTCCCGCACACTGCAGCACGAGGAGCTGTTTTCCAAATCGCTCAAAGCTGGCTTCCACCAGACATGATACCAGAGGTGTTACAACAGCAGCTTTCTTTCTGCACACCGGCAATCGTGTACGCTCAGCTCCAGTCTGCTGGAGAGGAGAGAGCGGCTGGAAGTGAAAGAAGCTGGAATAAAAGATAATTGATTCCAGCTGGTTATTTCTCAGCCTCCCTCTATCACTAGACAAGGTGCAGGCAGAGCACAGGATGCGCTGTAATCCCTTCTGCAAGCATGGAAACCCAGACGCATTTTTATTGCTTCTTCTCTTCAAAGCTACTCCCAGGCTCCGCAGCTCTCCAGCACCTTGCCTCAGGCCCTCCAGCACTGCCAGGCTCCCATGCACAGCTCCCTCAGGCAGCTCTTGCGTGGCTGGGCCGGGCCTGCAGCACTACCAGCCGCAGGCCTGGCATAGCCAGAGCCCAAGCGCCCACAGCCTCTCCTATTCATTCAGATTTTCTCTTTGCCTTCTTAATGACCAGTCTTCCTAACTACAAAAACACTCCACGTAACAGAAGATGAATGTGTAATCTAAGGAGAAAAAAAGCACATGCTAAGCTATATTCAAAGGCACTAGCCTTAACGAGGAGCCCCTTGCTGTGAGTTCAGCCCCTGCTGCGAAGGCAAGTGGCATGGACCCACGGCCCCGAGCGGCGCGGCCATGTCTGAGCTCCACACCTCCCTGCCCTGTGGGTCTCAAGCACACGCGTCTCAGAGCAGGATACCCCAATCAAAACAGTACTTACATTTTTTCTCCCTTGATTTTTTTCCTCATTAATATTTTAAAACATTTACCTGTCAGTCACGTTGCAAGTAATTTATCTCTTCTGATCAAGACATGTTCACTTCTCTGGAAACATTCCTCTGTCACTGATTTCAAGACAAGAGTTAGGTTTAGGCCCACTAACTCAAATGCGCAGTGGTGTTAATTCTTCCCTGCCTGGTGAGTTATTCCAGAAGGGAATAGCCCTGTATACAACACGCGAGAGAGCAGCTTCAGCCTACCTAGTCCAGAGCAGAGGGGCAGGACCTCTCCATATGGTAATTGCAGGCGCACGGGGATGCGTTTCTGATCAGCAGAGGGAAATTTCCCCTCTGCAGGAGCTACTGAAGGCAGGAACCCAGCGCAGGCTCTGAATCATCCTGCACAGCAGCTCGTGGCTGTGGAGAGAGCGCTTTGAAGTCACAGTGAAAAGAACTTCAAGTTTTACAGATTAATCTCTTTTTTTCTTTTCTTTTTCCTTTTTCTTTCTTTTTTTCCCAGTACAAACTGTTTTGTTCTTCAGTGTTTGCGGTCATTTTTCAGTAGCGTGACACTCACAGCTATCTGCTGGGTCAAATGACAACAACCACACTTGCAATTATCAAGTCAGAAAAAAAACACTTCAAGGGCTACAGATTTATAAATTAAATCACTGAACACTTTCCCATGTTAAGCATTATATTTCCTTGCCTTTTTGCTATTGGGGTTTGCTATTGGGGAGTTTTTTCTCCAATAGCAGGAAATATTTATTGTGTACATTCTGAAAAAGGTCACTTCATGTTCCTGTTCAGAGCGTGAAAAAAATATGCAGAGAACAACTGAGAAAGAGGAAAAAAAAAAAGCAGAGGTATATTTCTCATAAAAATTATGGAGGTATTTTCTTGTTAACAAATATCATTTGTTATTTTTCCATCAAAGAAAACTGCAAGGACAGACTAAAAAAGTGAACCAACTACTCCAAGAAATTATGAATGTGCCGTAAGATCACAAACAGCACATTAGTGTCACAGCGTGGGCTCCTGTTAACTTTGCAGGAATTTAATTTTACGTTGTAAAGGCTGAAAAGAGGAGAGAACCAGAGGAGGTATCGTCAGACTAAGTCCATCCTGCCTACCTTAATTTTTTAAGCTAAAAAAGGCCCAAGCTGTGTCCATGATCTGTATCAGTTTGTACCTGACCACTTCAGCCGTCCCTGACACTTGACCTGCTTTCGAAAAGCAAGAAGTCCAATTTAAGTCGATGGTCCTGCGGGGAGGTAATGGTTTGACCCTTGGTCCCTCCACCACAACCGTTCCAATTCTCTAATGATTTTCCTGCAGGGTTCATTTACCAGTTCTGGGTCAAAGACCAGCGCATCCACGAAGACAAGGGGCAGCACAAGCACTGTGTGATGGATCTGAGAGTAAGTGCATCGTAAAGGAAACCTCCATCAATTAGGGGTGGCCTTTGAATTCAAAACAAAAGGAAGCAAAGTGCAAATCATAATGTCTACTCTGTTCACTTCAGCAGCACACAGACACAAACGTAAGAGATTTATTTTAGCCTAGGTGCAGAACCAGCAATCATCCTAGGACAAACAGTCCCTGTTCATCCTCAGGTGAGATGGTCTTTCTATTGCTTTTAGCATCTGGGAAGTGGAAAGCATTCACTGCTCGATTTCAAAGAAGCTTTTGTTGTATCTTTGCACTTCAATATTACACACCTGGTGACTCTAACCGGAAATATTAAGACCTGCTGTACCAGGTAAAAGATCATCCAGATGTCACAGCACTTTTACTTTCTTGAATCTGTGCCTTAATTTACCTTTACAGGGAAGAGGAATATTATCAGTTACAAGTACTGCTCCTCTGTCCATCCACTTCCAGGCAGAGATTGAAGCAGATGTGAATTATTTTTTTTGAAGCGGTCCTCAACAATGAAATTCACTTTGTGCTTTTTTTATAAAAGAAAGGCATGAGGAAGTTACAGTACTAAAGGAGATGCAGTAAGAGCACAGAAATATGAACACTGAAGAAAATCAAAGATAATCTGTGTCTGTTCCTAATGAAAGATGGAGAGGAAAGAGAATTATGCCCCTTCTTACCACCAAACATGCAAATTAAAAAAAGTATAAGAATGACAAAAATAAATCTTAAGATGGTCTCCACTATCCAAAAGCCTGAATGAAGCAACCAGACAGGGCCACGGTAACAGCTCGGCTGATAGCAGTCTTTAGAAGCTATGGCCATGGCTAGCATGCGCTGAGCTCTGACCTAGTAAATGCAGATCCTGTAAGAAATCTCTAACTTTCCAAGAGTTCCAAAAAGCCTGAAAAGAAAGGACTTCACGAAGTTTCAACATCAGCACCTGAAAATCACAATTTGTTTTTGAAAATTCTGCTTGCATGCACAAGCACTGCCCTCTCCACTATTCTGCCCAATGCTAATACCTGCCTATTATTTTCTAGAACAAGAAGCACTTACATTTATGTGGCAGAAGCGTCATTCCTGGAGACAAATTTACAAGGGACTAAAACAGAGAGAGAGAAAAAGAACACCCTTCTAATGTGACTTTTTCCAGTACTATGTCTGTAAAAAAAGATTGGTAAGAGTACATGCTAAATTTAGACTGTGAGCAGAGAGATAACGAAAACAGTGCAATATCCCAACTTTCTGAAGCATCTTCTACTCACATATTCAAAATTTGAAAGCTATGTAAAACTCCCAGAACTGAGCCTGCCCATCATGCTTGCTGACCTTGACTCTCATGAATTACCTCCTTAAGCAGTTAGCATTCTCACTCCTATTTTGGCAGAACTAAGGAATGGGCAACAAACCCTGGAAACTAATTGAAATGAGTTTTGTATATGCAAGCTGGCTGAGACTAAGTTCTTGCTGCCAATCACCCAAATGTGACAGGAAAACTTCTGTTAATAAAAGCCATATTGATGTACTTCTTAATGATTTGAACACCACAGTAACTGAATTTCAACCAGGTAACTTTGCACCAGGGTTGTATTTTGCGCTATCAGCCCACCTCTTCCATCTCCTCTACCCCCTGCACTGTTTAAAAGCAGCTGGGCTAGTTTTACACCACCACTCTGCCCATCTCAACCCTGTCACCACTGCATGAGCTTGGGGAGCCCAGCGTTTGAGCAACTCATTTGAAATACTCTTAGTTACTTACCTGAAAGAACAAAGCAGCCTTGTAACTCTTCTCTATAGAAACAGAAGGCACTTATCTGACGGGTTCTCTTATTTTCAGTCCACCAGTAAGTGACACCCGCACGCTACAGCTGGCTACCTCCATGGAGTCTGTCCATCCCTGACCTCACGGGGATCAATCACATCAATGCTTCTATGTTCATTTTTTTTTTTTACCCACTGTTTTTAAATTGAAGAATATCAGTGAAAATCACCTCCCTAAACCACTCAAGTCCCAGTACAAAACGTATTTTAACACAGAAGTTTTTAATTTCTGTATCAGTGACATCACTTGAAAGGTGCATTATTAAAAAGACACAATTAGAGAAAGTCAAGTTTTCAGTAATATATATATTTTTGAGGTAGTAGCAATTTAATTTTTTTCATTACTTTTCATCTATTAAATTTAGTATTTCCTGCGAGTCATCACAAGGGAGCTGGCAATACAAGACTGATAGAATACACCTTTCCGCAGGCCCTTAAGCCAGGTGATTTCAGCTTACAATCAGGATACGACCTGTATTCAGAAACACTATCACTCCACCTCTCCTAGTAAGTGCGGTTTTGTGTGATTTCTTTTGGTCCGGCAACATTTTCCTTTTGCAGATGTATGCAAAGAATGCCACACTACAAGCATTAATGGAAAGAAATGACCCAATGTGTTTGTTTTTACTGGAATTAAATTACTCTGTAGCCATTTAGTTAAACAAATTGTGCACCTGATGAACCATAGTGTTGAGCACATAGAACAAAGAAACCAAAGACCATTCTCTCATACAAGTCCCCCTTCACCCCTCAGTTCAGGTGGGAAGAGAATAGCAAACAGCTTTCATTTTGTCCACGCCAGGTCTGAGGCCATACAGCCATCACGGACGTTACGACAGGCCTGTGCAGCATTTGGGCATCCTCTGCGTGGATTGATAGCTTGTCTGCGGAGATGTGAACTTATCACAGCTCTGCTGAGCGTAGACATCCGGACAAGCAGTTGGCAGCAAGGTTTCTTCTGCACTAATTACATTCTTTTCCAAAAGTTCAGCCTGCCTGGGTGTCCAGGTAATTGCAATTAAGGCAGGAATCTGGTAATTAGAAATTCAAGCGCCCTGCCAAGAACAATACACTTCCTCTTAACGTGCTGCCCAAAGAACTAATTCACTTGGAAAGGACAGAAGCTGATGTGAAGTGGCAGAATAGATGTTGATTAAGCAACAACCACAGAAATAAATTCCCTTCCCCCTAAAATCAAATTCATTACATCTCATTTAGACTCCTAGAAAGTGTTTTATTACCTTTGAAACATTTAAAATAAATGAGAACTCAGAATTTCAAACCTCCAAACAACAGCATTTTCTGCTCACCAGCTCCAGAGGCTGGCTGGTGAGAGCTGCAGGAACATTTTTTTCCAAGCTGCAACTGCAGCTCCTTCATACTCCCCCTCAGTCTCCCACCAAAATGCTAACTTTGTACCATGACTCAGCAACTCCTTCTCAGAGGCATTATTCAGCACATACCAAATCACTTACTAACCTCTGAAGTACGTTTAACAGAGCAACATTTTTTTTTTTTTTTTAAGTATGAAGCAAAGCCACTCAATACAGTACTCTCATTGGACAGAAAGACGCTACCTTGTTCTCCACAGTCAGAATTTTAAATAGGTACTGTTTGCCTGAGATGAATGGTAACTTTTCACTCTCCCTGCACATTAATTTCTCATTCACAGTTGTTCTTATCAATCCAAAATAACACCTCTGTCCCAATCCCTGGATTTCCTCTCTTACACTGTACTTATTTTCTCTTTCTGCAAACACAGCCTTCCTCCATTGCAGACATGGAAACAAGATCTTCAGTTTTCACTTGTATACTTTCCACTGCGTGACATTATCAAAACCATAAATTCTAGAATAGATGCTGTGCTAACATTTGGTCAGCTCTGCTTAGTAATGACGAGAGGCAAACGTTGGCTTCCAATCTCCAAGTTCACTTTAACAAGGAATTAAGAAGAAGCAGCTGGACACTGACATCAGAAAGTACTACTGTGTTTCAAGTCTAGATTTTCACACTCTATGCCTTAATATCCACATATTTATAAAGCATCACTGAACCTTCACCTACTGAAATTATTTACGTTACAGTTTGTAATCTATGTTACGTGTTAAACATGGTTAAATTATCTGAAAGGATCAACAGATAAAGAACTGCATAGGAGTAGGAGTCCAGAATTTTCTACAGAAAATCAAAGTAAGAGGTTTCCACCCAAACCAAAGCTCAGGAATCATGACGCAGGCTTTAGACACAGCACCGTCCATTCACTTTAATACAGCTGAATAATTTCAAATTCAAAACAGGAGGGATCTGAGCCAAAGCTTTTTAGAATTATTTAAAAAAAAATGAGTGGGTGAGGAATTCCCTCCCTCTCCTGAAAGAAAAGCCTGCATGAGGTCCATGCCTGTGGTAGATGACTCAAGGAAAGCGCTCTCCCCAGCCCCGCACCCAGTGGCTCCCACCCAGCTTCTTCTGGGTGACACTGCTACCTCTTCTTATTAGCTACCTAGGCATAATCAAAGCAGCTTCGGCTTCCTTGTCTTGCATTTCACCCACTAGAGGCCTCAATAAACTCCCACAACTGGGATTGATCTAGGGATCAAAAATCAACAGAAGTATAACTCACAAAATTCGGAATGCACTTCACAAATGGAGCCTACAGCCATGCCATAAAATGTATATGGAGCCCTGGCAGAAAACGATGAAAAGGAAAGGAGGCTTTGAAATTCTCAAGATTTGTTGTTGGCTTGCTTTTATAAAGCATTATGAGATCAGTTCTGCTCCCTCCCCGCTCCCCCAATTTTTTAAGCTTAAAAAATTACTCAGTTCTCTCATGACCTCTGTTTCTTATTGCCTTAGTGGGTTTCGAAGATTCTTTAGATCATACCCAGACATAACTACTGAAGGAACAAGCTGAGATCATCAAAACCTTATGACTGTAACACTGAAAACAAAATAAAATGTACAGTTTTCACCGCCCACCCCAGAAGAACATCAAGTGCACAGTGAGAAAAGCCTACGGTAAGAAATTACCTCTCATGTGCAGCAGCAAAGCCTTGGGAGCTAATAACACGAGGAGTAAAACCGCTGTTTTGATTGATAGTACTGTTAAAGTTTCTTATCACTTATTTCCAACGTCAGTCAAATATGTTTCATCTTTTATCAGTAACAAAATAAAGCTATTTTTGCTCCAGATTCTAAATTATAGAGACTTAAACGCAGAGAAATAACCCTACACCAAGCAACCATTGAGGACTAATATCTTCCAACTAATTATTTAATGTATTGAAAAAAAACACAAAACCAAAGACTATTATGAACTAACATTGTGTTCTTTCCGATAATTAATTTCAGCTTATCACAAGCAAGGTGTTTAGTTCAGGTATGTTGTTCTTTGTTCCAGGCTAATCTTCCCATCTGTTCTTGTGGTAGGTACCTCCTAGGGCACAGCAGAACAAACTGAAATTCTCTGACAGAGAGGCATGTGCGTCACCCTGTAACGCAGAAAGTAAAATATTCTGTGTTCATGTAACGTGATGTGAACACATATATACACACAATNTCTGTCACACGGCAACAACACGGAACGGGATGTTGGTGGGAAGGGTCAGCCTCTGCTGCCATAACACCAACATCCGCCTCTGACGTTGTGGGCCAACATAATGAAATAGGGGGCACTGCTTTCGGAGCAGCCTCTGTAAGTAGTGATGAAAAATCTTTTCAATGGTAAAGCTGGGTACTGAAAAATAGGTCACTTGCAGATTTGTAGTTGTATCCTAAGTGATTTTTATTTTCTTGGGTAAGTTAAAATTTATTGTTCAGTAAGTATGAAAGTCCTTTAAACTGCATGCTGATTTCATACGCACAACATACTGCAAGTCTTCTGATGCTTTCTACATGGCATAATGCAGTGAGTAGAAATAATGTTGTCCAGGGAATTTGGAGTAGAGAAGACTGCAAGTTAGCACTCTTACCCTAACTGTATGTCCTTGCACTGACACGGAAGTACACCAACAGCTCCCTGCACGCACGTGGATAAGATCCCTCCAGGGGCTGCTGGCGCAACCTACACGGGAGTAGGACGGTGCCCCACTTCTTCCCATTGCAGGGGGGCATCACAGCCCAGGCTGCTACAGCAAATGTGAAAGATCACAAACCGCAAAAACAGAAGGATTGAGATCTCCCCCAAAAGTGTTATCTGCTGCGTTAGAAGATGCCAGATCCCAAGCAGGCCCCACTTTCAGATGGCTCTGCTGCTGCACTCCCAGCGGCCGGGCACCACGCCTCAGGCAATGCTTTCTGGATGGAAAAAGGCACTGCTTACATTACACATGCTATTACAAACCAAGTCATGTAGAATAAACTTTCTCTTATAACATCTTTACAAATGGCTAATAAGGGATTTTAAGAAGTTAGATTTTTCTATATAACACTCCATAAAACAATAACACTAGAACGTTTTACTACTTCTTTCTTCAAAGATGCACAGCTTTCCTGAGAGCTGCATCCATTCAACTAATGGAAAGAAGCCAAGGCGCAACCAGAAGCACTCACATTTCGAAATCCGAGCGGTCATTTTACAAAAATTATATTAAGCAGCACATAGCAATATAAATCGCTCCATAAAAGCGGCATACTGCCTTATAAACTGCTCTTTTAAAACCAACTTAACAAAAAAAAAATTAAGTTAACAATGGGCTGCACAGCTGTAAAATAAGTTGCCAATCCCCGACTAAGATGATGAAAAGCAGCCATAAAGAGATTTGGGTGAATTGCAGAGAGCAGGAGAAGACAAGGTGACGATGGATCTGGGGATACGACCGGGCCCCATGGACCCTCCTTCAGCAGCAGAGCAATGTGTCTGTCTAAAGCTGGCACCCAGCTCCACGGGCATGGTACTCCACTCAAATCCATTATCATCCAGTAATAATGTCTTGAGAGACGTTATTTTCTGAAAAAAACGTACTACAACGGGCAGGTAGCAACCTCACAGCAGTTCCCCTGGCTCAGGGAGAAGTCAACCACACGGGAGATTGTTCCCTGCATTTTATAAAGGTTCAGCCCCAACATGCACAGGTGCCTTCTTTTTCTAGAGCATTAGCACTGAAATGCAGTGGGTTAATCATGGGGTAATTTCCCTATGAATCTGCTTGTTTTTCCAAGTATTTTTTAAAAATAACAGTATTGGAAGCCTCGCTCATTCTACAGAGCCTGAATTCATGCATCCATCTCCACAGAACTTTGGAGGTCGTTCTTTTGGCTGCATTTTTGGATACTGAAGACGAACTGTCTGCTAATAGGATGTACACACAAGGCTGCAAACTGAAGGTCCTTCTCAAAACCCTGTCCCACATTTATGTTCATGGAGCGGACTCCAAATGTTCTTCTCAACCCTGAGCAAAGGCCCATGTCCCAGCACTACAAACGGAAAGAATGCCACAAGGGGAAAATCACTACAGCTGCCTTCGTTATTTTTCACAAGGCAATTTTTTTTTAGAAGAAGATACGGTTTCTAATGACCTTCCCACCCAAAGGGTAAGAGCTTTGTCACTTGTGAGTTATTTGTATACTCTTGCTAATTGTATTGCTACACTCCTCCAATCACTATGAATATTCATTTTATCTCATCCCTCTCTGTGTGCACTTATTAACTGTATAACACATACACCCAAGAGATTTTATATGTGTACATACGTATACGTGTGCATGATGTTATTTATGTAAATCTGTACCTGACCTGCGCACGCACAGCACAGAACTCAGCAGTGGTACCGCAGAAATAAGGAACTGCGAGCGAAACTGAAACGGTTCCAAATCACCCAACATCACCTCGAATAAAAACAGCTCCTTTAACAACAATTTTTTTTTGGCAAAGATATGAACTCACCGAGCATTTCTTATCATTATTGCTATTACTATTTACTGAACACCAAACGGTGTGTTGTCTTATATGTTTAAATGAAGAGAGGAAGCTGCCTGGAAGATCTCGCCTTGTTGTGTTTCCTTCTATCTGCCACTACAGTTTTAAAGCACATTTTCCTTTATTTCACTTTTCCACAAGCCATAAAAAAACTCATTTCTAATTCATCCGTTCGTTCAGCTTAACCTCTCTTCTCAGCAATTAAAGCACTCTGCGCATCCCTCATCTATCACACAGCCAGCTAAATAATGCATTGCGTCCTCCGCTCATCTTTTATCATCCCAAATGACAGGTATTAGCATATCTCCCCAGTCAATTACAGTGCAGCGGAATAATCACAGCATAATTGGGCGAAAGCCACTCTAATCACCAACCCTGCAAACTCGCAGAATAAAAACTGAGTGGCAGTTCAGACAGGCCTTGCTCTTGTCCATGACTCCAGCCAACAAGCTTGGCAGGTCTCCATTTCCTTCTGCCTTTTAAAACTTATTCTTCAGGGCTAAACTTCACAACGCGTACACACACGACCCATTTGGTTTCCCGTAAAGGAGGACCGTGCAGGTTGATAAAAATTACCAAAATGCTGTTTGCTAACAAATGCAAGCTTGTAACGCAGCGTGCCTATGTGCTGCCCTTCAGATCATCCAGCCGGGCTCTGCTTACAGACAGGCTTTGACAGATGCGTTTGTTGCTTGAGGTGGAAACTTTTCCATTTCATGTTAGAGCACACAGCATTTCTTCTCCTTTAAGTATGAAGGGTTTAGTAGATCTAACACAGTGAGGTAGTGCTTTAGAAGGCGCTGCTTACTGCAGACATTAGCCTACTGTTTTTCAGTGCTAGCGAGATGCCCACAAAGCATCACTTGTACCTGCTGTCTGTTTAAAACATCTAGATTAAAATCCAGCACATATATATATGTATTTGAATGTAAATCAAATGCTTCATTTTTTAAAGAATAAACACGAGTAAATTAGCAGCAAATTGCTGTCTCCTGTGCTCAAACTGAGCCAATGGGCGTATCAACACCCGGAGCTGTGGTGGTGGGGTGGCACCACCCAACCCCGCACGTGCTCCTGGGTGCTGCTCGCCGCCAGCCCCACGCAGCCTGGGGTCTCTGGGGTGGGAGGAAGCTTAGGGCATGTGAAGTACTCAGAGAAATCAGGGCATGCGTTTAGAAGAGAGTTTTTGACAATACTACCCCAGGATAGTTGAAATTTTCAAATGTATTGCAAAGGTGGGGAAAGCTGTCTGGAATCCAATGGCCAAACTCTCTTCTTCAAAACTGCAAGTGCGATTTATTAAATGTGTGCTGTTGCCATCAGTGGCAGCACATTTCAGTTGTGCATATTTAGATGACTTATCTGTCATTTACCAAAGACAGAATGAAATCCTACTGAAGAAGAAGGGCGGTGAGGCTCACAGTCAGACCATCAGTGCAGTGTGCTCCTGCTGTCTGTACAGGATTATGCTCAACCACAAGTTCTACCCGCTATAAAGTAAAGATGCACCAAATGAGGAAAAAACTTCCTGGAAGCAAGGCTTAGGCAATTCATATACCTGTTTTATAGAATCACAGGCACACAGAATGGTTTGGGTTGGAAGGGACCTTAAAGCCCACCCAGTTCCAACTCCCTGCCGTCAGCAGGCCTGTCACCCACCAGATCAGGCTGCCCAAGTTTGTTTCAGTCTAAAAGGAGAGGGTTGCTTCCGCCTCTTTGTATTAAATGGTTGAGATCTCAGCCATTATTTCAGCTAAAATACAACATTATAATTTGAACATAGCTTTTACTGCTTTACTTCCTTTCCCTAGTTATGGAGGAGAAGAGGAGGTTAATAACCACTTTCAAAACTCTACCTTACCTTGCTGTAACTTCTTTGTAGCCAAGAGAATCGCAGCAGATACATTTAATCAGTAGTGGTATTCCCATTCGTGCTTCCCAAAATAGAGCTGAACAAGACAAGGACTTTTTTTTTTTTTTTAAACAACAACTCATCTTGTACAATGTCTCATCACATCGCTCTGTGTGCCAGGACTGCCATGCAGCGCAGCCAGGCAAAGGGTTTGGTATTGAGATACTGTTGCAATGCCAGGGAGGGAAGAACAAACACTTGTGTATTTTATTTAAAGGACAAAGATCCTCCTTACTCCACATCTTCCATGAAGCCTACCCTACAGAGCTACACCTTGCCAAGCACAGGCTGCTGCAGCCACAGCACACAGCGACAGCAGGGAAGAGGCCTGCAGCTGTCTGACATTATGGAAATGCTGGTGGAGGATTCTCGGATTCCTCCCCCTCAATGGAGATGAGTGTCCACGAAGATGAGGCAATTACTCAGCTTTCAGAGCTGCTTCTTTCTTTCGTGCCACTGAGGAGCTTCCCAGGGCCAAAGCCTGTCTCTTCTGCTAAGTGCTGGAGAGCAAAAGGCTTACGAGCTGTACCGTTCCAACTCCTACCATCTCAAGTGTTTCTCATTCTCATTTGTGCTTAAAAAGTAAGCATTCAGTAGCTATACAAATACAACTTCCACTGTTTTTTTTGAAGTCCTGGTGTTACTGCATTGCATCTCCTTTCAAGCCTGCTTACTTCATACAAATAGATGGATGATTCTTTCCAGACTCCAACTTATTACCCCTTATAATGTCAGGCACTGTGCTAATCTCAACAGATTCACTGAAAATGATGAGAGCTGGGTAGAAGCCAATCAACAGAAAAAAAGCCATTAAAAATTGGCTTTAAATCTTGGCTTTGAACTGATAGAAAAATTTTAAAGATATATATATATATTTGCTCTCCTGTGATTGCCGATTTCACTCCTCCTCTTCTGTACAAAACCCAGAGCACTGAATGAAGGTGGGTCAACCAGGTCATAACAGGGGATGTGGAAAAAACCACAACCCTACGTTCGATGCTGTTACAAGAACCTTTATAAAGCCCTACAGCCATTGCTTTTCTTTCTGCAGTGTATTTACTACTCACAGAAAGTGGTCAGTAGCTACGGAGGTCTCTTCATTTCTCTCACGTAAGAAAAGCACAGCATCACCCAACAAGCTTCACCCAGCACTGCCCTTCACATCTCCCTGCAATAAGAAAGCCACCTTCTTTGTTCCTGTTCTTTTCACCTGTCTCTTACTCTGAAAATCACCACATAGTTTTATGGAATTACCAACTTCTCTGTGAAGAAACACAACACACTAAGAGACCAAATACAATTTTGCAGAATTTCTAAATGGATAAATCTGGGAAAAACAACCAAACAAACCAGGACAAAAAGCACGGAATTTGGCAGCCTATGATGAAAAGGTTTCCCAAGAGCTCATGAGGTATTCTGAGGTGCAAGCAGTCTTGTTCCTGTGCCTCAGATTACAACAGGCCTGTCACGGACAAGGACTTTATCACTGAGATCAGTGATATCTGAGATCAGTTCCACCTGTCTACCTCAGCACTTTGCTGCTTTTCATTACAGGAGAAGGAAAACGTGCCCCCGAGATGCTTGAATCCAAGCTCTGATTTGAGACTGTCTGGACTACTGCAGCGTTACTTCCATCTGTTGTACGATTGGCAGCCTCTGCCAGTCAGTAGCTAGGGGTGGTAACACCCTGCACTTGTGCTGTAATATCTGTCAAAACACCTCCTGGTAGGCACCTCATCTAACAAACGCAAAGGTCCTCAGAACCACAGAACTCACATTCTCCAACACTGTGTTGCACTGTGACTGACGTCAGCTGACCAGAAGCAGCAAGCAAAAGGAGGCTCGCTGCAAGGTGTCATCAAAGGGTTACTCTACCCTCTGCCTGTCACCTTCTTAAGGGCATATCCAGGCATGTACGTTGGAGCTCGGAGAAGGGGTTAATTCATCTCATAACAGCATCCAGAACCATGGGCAAATAAAGGCTCTGGAATATGAAGAGCTCTGGAAATGGTAGCTGTTAAGACGAGATCCCAGAGCTTCAGATGGGCAGTGAACACGCCGTAGAAATTTCTCCAACAACATCTGGAATGAAAAACTGCTTAAAAAGAAATTTCCAAATCTGTACTATTTGGAACGACCAACTACCAAACTTCGGAAACAACATTTCCTTTCATCCAAGACCGTGATTCCGTAAGGAACAAACGGATCAAGTTCCACCACCATTTCCTAGAGACGCAGCATTTTAATGCCTTCAAGCTGCATGCAAATTTCTATCCAGCAAGGGAATTTCTGTGTTGAGGTTTAGAAAGTGCAAATGTGACATGCTGCAGCTGCCTTGCACATTATGAGATACATTCTCGTACTTTTGGACAATGCCTGTCTGCCAAACTATAAAAACAGACATAAGCTATACAGCACTGTGGTCAGAGAAGCAAGCTTGGGGGGAAAAAAAGAGTATATCACTCATCTCAGCTCTGCAGCAACGCTGGGGAATGAGTCTTTGCTTCTCTGAACACTGTTCTGGTAGTAGGCGTCACTACGGTGTTCCAAGTGCAAAAGACTGGTCTGCAGAAAAGGCACGCAAGATAAATCCAAGAGCTGATGGGGAGATGTATTCTTTGAAGTGTTTAGTAGAGAACCATAACCGATGACTCACACTAGAACTTAAAGACCAATGAACAGTGTGGATTTGCAAAGGTGATTAGTCACAGAGCAATCCTCTCCCAGGTGCAAACTCTTCATGTCCTCGCTATGGGTGGTCCTAGAAAAGCAGACAAAAATGCGCTTCCTTCTTCACAACTGCACTGGCTTATATTTAACAAGTGAGGCAGTAGTGTCCCCTTATCATTGAACTTTTATGATCACTGTAGTGCCATAATTTATTTGAAAGTCAGGATCGCATTTGTTTCATAGACTTGAGAAATGTTAAAATACTGACATTTTTATTAAAATACTTTTCTTCCTTTTATTCCAACAGATCTTACAACCCTAATGCTTATTTATCTTTTCCAAGAACACTCTAATAGTGTAATAATTATGACCTATGTTCAATTGACTTGACAACTAATGAGTCTGCTGTAACCCAAGTAAAATTCCCATAAGCTTTGATAAATTGCATAGATGTAAAGTTGTCGCAACACTCAGACACTACTTTTCTGGAGTGAAACAGAGCCAGCAAGACAAAGCTGGGAGCATATATTCCTTCGCTAGGATTTTGTTTTCCCACTGTGACTTAAACAAATGTTCCCGCTCCTTCTTTCTTTGGGAGGAGGAAAGAGCAGAGCAGGGAAAATATGCTTTTATGTTCCAGCCCCGAAATCCTCAAATATGAGAAGAAGGTTGGAAACAACAGGACCCTCTCGTCATTTAGAACACTTCTGTGCTAGATGTATTCTGCTGGCAACAAGAAAGATGTCTCATTTTTTCCATAGCTCTTTCAGCGCAACCACACCTATGACATGGGGATATCAAGGCCTCAAAAGTAACAGCATTGTTCATCCAAGAGAAAATAAAGTTGTTTTGAGGTCTTTCTAGAAAATGAAATACTCTGCATTTTCCTTACAGCTTGGAAGGTTTTAAGAAAAACATAGATGGCCTCCAAAATGGGATTATAGCTCCTTTTATCACAAGAATTGCTCTAAAAACATGCCAAGAAATCAATTCTACACATAGCTCTTCTCATCTCCTTTCTATTTGTGCATGAATGAAAAGGTAAAGCAGGCACATGTGGCCCTCTCATTTCTTAGCATATGCATGCTATCAAGGAAATGATATAATCTTCGGTTATGTAAGACTTTCAAAATCCATATTATTAAATAATTTGCATCATCTTCAATAAAGGTTAGCAAAATTACTATTTTTTTCTTCTATAACAATGTTAAAGAAATCAGGAAATTCAATGAAGTAACTGAATTTGGGGAATGGTCACAACAAATACTTTCTCTGGATGGAATTGTTAAAAATCGTATGCGAACCCCTCCCTGAAAAATACTCTAAAGTCCAGATAACGTCAAGATAGTATTTTGGAATTAGATGCCTGCTCGTCACATGAGCTACCTCACAATTTCCTTGCAGCCTGGTTCCAGGCGTAAACAAATATTTTTGAGTTAGTGAAGATGATGTACAGCTACAGAACAAAAATGCTAACACAGGTCCCTTTTAAAACTGCTTCTCCTCTTAAAATATTGCTTGCTTTCTAATTTGCAAGATCGTATTTATTTAAGAATATAAACGATTTGTAATCCCTTCAATAGTATTTCCTTGATGGCAAAGTACTAGAGAAATATTTATAGTAATTATAAAGTAAAGCATTCTGATACCCAGAAACACTATGTGCTGATTTTGAATGCACTTCCAATATCAAACTAACATCGAAACTGCACTTAAAAGAAAATCTCTTTCTGATTTTGCACAATGCCTCAAAATTTTCTTCTTTGCTCCATTATGCCAAGTGGCAACTTTGAGACCAAGACATACACCAAAAGGCCGAGCAGCCCTTCCAAAACTCTCAGGACTGGCATCCAAAATACTCCTCCTAGATTTGTTATGCTCCTTATTAGGGCTCAGCAATGACACATAAGATACAAGCATCTGTAGCGACAATCTCAGGAACTTCTTCATTTTCACTTGGGAGCTCACTGCTGCTGCCATCCATACTGCTGGTAGGTATAAAACGGACCCAAAATACAGAAAATCTTTGTTTTTTTCACGTCAGGCCGCACATATACAAGAACTTTATATACATACACCTTTTCAAGATCTTCTCAAGGAAAGCATGAAAATTCAGAATATATGCATAATGAAGTCAAAAATTTGACAGAATCTGACTTAGATTTTCCACATGCATTTCACCAAACAAACTACAGTGTACAGTGGGGAGCTCAAAATTTGAAGCACTGATAGACAACACTGATTTGAAACCGGATTTCCTGTTATTTGGGGGTGCCTTTTGCCTTTTCTTAAATATAATTTTTGATAATAAAATGACAAGGGGGCAAGAACACTTACAGAAACAAGGCAACCTGCTCTTAAATTGATTAGCCCAGATGTCAGAATGGTCACATTCATTTTCACCGAATGTCTTCCCAGCAAAGCAAATCCACTCTCTTTTAGACCAAGTGTCATAGACAAGTGTACATATGCAAATACGTACACTTCAGTCCACTGACTGGTGTTTGATCAATTTACATAGACAAGTGGCTCACTCAAACTCTCTGTACTTTGAGGTTACACGTCTCAGAATGTACTGAGCTTGTTGGCATTTGGAAAATTAAATTTAGGAAAACATATTATTACACAGCTCTTTCCTTGAAGTCACTAAAATATTTATGCATAAGATACACTACACTTAGATAAGGGCATACATCAAAGATCAAGACAATAAACTCGCATCCAACACCAGCCCTTCTCTGCACCTTCCATCTCCTTACCAAAACGAGGAACAGAGATGGGCCTTGAGGGAAGCAAGCCCCAAGGGAGACAGCCCAAGTCCGCTGAGGTATGCAAGGAGACTGCGCTCATTTGATCACACGTATTTCAGGGTAGCAAAAACCATCTTTCACTTCTAAATTAGAACACACTGAACTCAAATAACTCTGCAGAGCAAAATTGGAAATGCAAGATTAAAATAAGAAGAGACAATTTTAACCAGGAGAAAGATCTGGAAATCTGTACTGATCTCAGAGCCTTTTTATGTTACCTTAAATATGAGCCAGTAAGAAAAAACAGAACGCTAGCTTGTCGTAAGCACAGCAATCATCTGATCATCACCAAAATCTATTTCTGATTTTGCATGCCGTGGACCCCAAATCTAGAAAGACTTCAGGCTCCCCATAACTTTTGGTATCTGAAAAATCCCTCTGAGGATTTAACTGAGTGTCGTTAACATATTTAGGGCTAAGTAGGAGCACACTGCTTTGAGGCTGTTTAAAGAGGAAAATGAAGGCCTAAAGCACTGACAGGAGCTGGATACGCCAGCTAGTCACCACATAAAAATCACTGAAGCCTACAAAATGGAGTAAAAGGACAGTTAAAGATGTAAGAAACTAACGAGTCAAAAATGCCTGTAAAAAATCAAAATTGCAAGCTCTGCGAAGTAGTAACAAAAGCATTCGATTGGCCCAAATCCAGCACAGAGTGAGAAAAAACCCCCACCTCCTCACAGCGGCTGAACGCTGCGGACACAGCCCCGGGTGCTGCGGGCAGTGCCCAGGGGGCCCTGCAGGCCTCAGCGTCACTGCTGCCCCCGCCCCACGCTCAGCAGCACGTCTGTGCACAGGGCACGTCACCACAGAGACACGGTGGCAAGAGCTGCAGCCGAAAAACAGAGAAAAGACACCAGATGACAGCATGTAATATTGTTCTTAATTACTTGCAATTATTTCAGGCAGTAATCTGATATTCCAGGAATCCCTGCTGTAAAAGACACTGCACACTTTTTTTTGAAGCATTTCTGTCCTGGACTGAAGGTGCCATTTCTGTCTGGGAGCCTGCAGGAAACCTGTGGCAGTCAGGGGAAGGAAGCCTGCTTTGGCCTCAGTTACTGGGGGTTAGTCAGGAGGGTGGCTGTGTTTTTTACAGCACAAAGCCTCTCTTCACCGGACTCCCTACATTTTATGGCAAAATGAACACGATCTATGAAAGCTGTCCCACCAACAGCCCTGGCAAGGACAGGCCCTGCAGATGGAGGGCTGGAGGGCCCTTGCCCCACACGCCAGGTGAGCGGTGCTTCCTTCTGCCAGCGGTCCCTCCAAACTCAGAGGTGGGCATCAGCTCACCTACCACGCGCTGTGAGGAACAGGCAACTGCAACAGACCCCAGGAGCCCACCGGTTCCGTCAAACAATGGCAACTCCCTGGTGAAGCCAGAGGGGTGATTTGTTCCCAGATCACACAGCTCTGTGCACCTGGACAGGCCTGGAGCAGACCTGTGCTATCCTGTGTCAACATGCACAGGCCTAACGATAATGCCCCTCGCACTGCTCTGTGCCCCTCTATTTCAGCGTCAGAGCTGTGACACAAAACGAAACGCACCAAGGCCAGGAGGTGCTGGAGCGGCTCAGGTCTGCGGGGCTTTGCTGGGGGCAGGAGACCTGTGGTGCCTGGGCCACGCTGCAGGGAGCTGTGCTGGCCCCCAGCAGCACGGGGCAGCAAGCAGAAGACCCTGGGAAACTCCCTGCATACCTTATGGGAGGATTTGTGCACAGCTGTGGCATGAAGCAGCCTAGGAAAAAACGGCAAGATTGGCAACTATCCCTGCTCTCAATCCATTCAAAAATCCTGCCAAAAAAAATGAAACTGAATAGTTAAATATAAATGTATAGGAAATAAAATTTATATAGAGATAGATGTATAAAAATACACAGCTCTGCATATATACATTCATATATTCATGTAGAAATACAATTTTGAGCATTTTAATAGAAACAAGCACAAATTGATTTAAATTAACCTCCGAACATACTGGAGAGCCAGCACAGTAATTAACTGTGTTATTTATTAATTACTATAAGCAAACCAACTGTCTTTTTCTCTTCATCTCTCCAATAAAAACAATTCATTCCTAATCCACTCCAGCTGCAGAAACTTTTATGAAACGTTACACGAGGCAATAAAACAGTTCCAGCGTTGGGCCAGCGGTATCCGTTTCTGGCCTTCAATCACTCGCGTCAGATTATCATCTCCAGCAACGAGACCGGCGTTATCTGAACAATCCAACACCGCACCAGCACACGCGAGCGCACCAAAAGGGTTTTTTTTTCAAATTACACAGCAACAGACCATGAACAGGAGATCGGTGACGGAACTGGCTAAATCTGCATGAAGGAGAAAGACCTGGGGGGGTGAAGGGGAATGCAGTAAGTGCTATCTGAAAAATGAAAACGGAATTGAAAAAGGAAGAAGGACCACGGGAATGCACCTGAGTTGAAAAGGCTTCTAGCAATATCTGCTGGCAGTTTGGTTTCATCAACTAGACATTATTCTACTGCAATCAACAGTTTGCGTGGGCATAAAACAGAGAATTTCTAACAGTTTAGATCAGCGCAGGGTATCAAACCGAAATGTATTTCCGTGTGCTAAATTCAGCCATGATTACTGCCATCCAGTTGCTTGTACAGCATACTCTGACTATTAAGGTGGCAGGCGTGGGGAACACGGAACAAAAAGGAAGGTAGAAATACGTTCATTCAGATCACCACTTACCAAATTTGCATTTGCTTTGCTAGTATACTGTTTAAATCTTTTTTTGTGCTTCGTAGGAAGATACACATTTTGAAGAGGGTTGGTCATAGCAAGCTCTTTATTTTGTTTTTGTTTTAAAATGGCCACAATTTGCACACCCTGACACCTGCTGATTCCATGCCCTGCCTTTTCCTGTCAAAGCCCATTCTCGGCTCTCCACACGAGGAAATCTCATTTATCAAAATTCTGTTAGCGTAAGGGAAGGGCTATGCTGAGCTGAGCCCTGGCCTTCATTAAACATGCAGAACATAAACTGCTGACACTAAGCATAGTCAACTTGCAGCACAGCAGAGGAGGAAGGGAAAAAAAAAAAAAGAAGAGCAATGAGACAGAGCAACGGTGTGACGGGGAGATGGGAATAAAAGCCACAGTTCTGCAAAGCATTAAGTCGTACTGAAGCCAGTGAGATTTAATCACAGACCTGAAGTTAAGCATGTGCTTAACTCTGCCAAACAGAAATAGATCACTAAATTATGAATGGATCATTCTATCTCTATTTCAAGGAACACGGACACTTTGTTCCTCAGACCATTCCCCAAGGGAATGCAAAAGGTGAGGGGGAAAAAGCTAACAGGAAGGAGAAAACAGTCCCCTCTTCAACTCAAAATACTGGCCTGGGTGAAGGAACTGTACGTTCTGCTGAAGAGAATGAGACTTAAAAGGCTGGAATCCATATTTGGGTGCCATCAGAAAGAAAAAAGAGATCACCATTATGTTCACTAATTTCAGCAGGGTAACAAAAACAGTTGCAAACAAAACAGGAAGGGAGAAAAATCAGGAAGAGGAAAGCATGTAAACAGAAATGCATTAAAAATTGACATTAGGGCTGGGGGGGAACAAAGTAGCTTTTGAAATTTTCAATTCAGCTACTGTTCTTGATTCTTTTTCCCTTTAATTCTCCCAGATAGCTGCGTAATGCTGCCTACAATAGAAACTTGAATTTAATAGGCACGAAGCAGAAGGTGTGTAGCATTTTCCTCTGATCACAAGGAACAAGCACTTAGCTGTAAGAGAGATCCACAATGAGTCACTGCAGGGAGGAATCAAATGCATCACAGGTACATGCAAGCCTTTCTTATTATTACTGTTCCAACTGAAAACACATTATGACTTTCAGACCCAGAAAAAAACACTCACTTTAAACCTCCCAGTCTTATAAAAATATATAATATCCCAATCATAAATGCTGGTGTTCACACAGTGCCAGTGGAGGCTGAGGAAGACAGATGCAAACAGCAGTGCGGAGGGAAGGTCAATCTTTTTTCTATATGCTTTTTTTTTTTTTTTTTGCTATTTATCAATAAGCTAAGCTACTCATTTGAAGTTGAAGCTGTTTAAATACCAAAAGGAATGACTTTCCATCAAGTTTCAAACAGCAGCTAAAAGCTATTTTAATATTCATTATCCAGAAAAAATAATATCATATTAACATTTTCTGGTACTTTGACATCCCTTAAAACAGTTCTTCAAAGTTGATCTGAAATTAAAAGTACTGTAAAATTAACGGCCAGATTCTGCTACCCTTCCACATACTGAATATCATCGTTTTCCAGAAAGAAAGAGTTTCAACGCATAGCTCTGATCAACTAACTCTTAACACAATCCTTATTTTTCTTACATCTTCCAGGGCTCCGCGGACGCGTAGTTTAGACAGAAGAGAGCAGAAAGTAAACACACTTGTGGCTGTGGCGCGTGCACATTAATCATTGCCCAGAAGTAATTTCTGCAGATGATTTTTTAAACACACGTTGCATACACTTCACAGAAATCAATAGTGGCTTTCACAGCAAAAAGCTCTAATAGTGTTGTTTTTCTTAACATCACACGCGAACCAGAATGGAACGGACCAGTTCTTAAATCCTGCCTTTGTAGCTGCAACCCGTGCCGTATTTTCAGCTTTTGTTTTTTAACCTTTCCTCTGGTCAACAAGACCCCGCAGCCCGCCGCACAGAGCTGCACACCACATGGCACCATTCAGCTGGATATCTAGGTCAGCCTGCATTTTTAATGTGCTCCATTAGCCTTCCCTTGCTCACTGTATCAAGTTTAAACTTCTCCTTCTCACTTTCAAACCTTTGTATAGCTAAGCTTGGCAGCACCCAGGATCCAAAGAGTATCACGACTTTCGGCAATATTTGTTCCACCAAAGACGCCAATTCTAATGCTATTTAATTTCTTTAATTTCATGCCATTTCCAAGCCCAGCATCCCTCAATTTCTCCTTCAAGATCCTTTTCCACAACACTGCTGGTAAAAAATAATGATAAAAAAAAAATGCTTAAAACAAAACAAAACAAAAAACAAAAAAAGCTTTAGCTAACATAATTCCTTCCTCAGCACTGTTTGGGGCAGCTAACAACGTTGACCTTGGCAGCGTTCTGCACACACCGCAGCTAAAAACTAAGAGTTAATAACCATATAAACACCCATAGCTCCATTACTGTAACGCTTCTGCATGCAATCATATGTGTTATAATGATATTTAGTCACTTAGATGCTACAAAAGCCAGTTCCACACGATTCACTTCATTGCTTTCCTTCATAAACAGCAGCTACACATTTCTCAAAATATCTTTATTAAATTTTAAATTAGCACGTATCCTGACTGTTGTTCTCACAAGCTTTCACAGGGCGTATATCCCTCCACCAGAGCACAGCCCTTGCACAAGGATGAGAGCCGTAACACCGCCCTGGATATAGGTTACATTTACGAGGTAATCAGGACATCTGCTCTGACACGAGGAATAACACTGCGAGGAAGTTTCAGGGAAGGCTCGGGAAGATTCAAATAGATGTTGAAAAAGAGGTGGGGGGGAATCAGCTGGTGGAATGAAAAGAGACAGTCACATTACACTGAGCGCTGGGGACGGCGCTTATTTTGCTCCAGATTAACATGTTAAGGGCAAGTTTTACTACAGAGGTTGTAAATCTGCCTGCTCTCTATTTCAGGTGGTATCAGGGATTCCGTGATGGAATGGCAAACACATACAAAGATCATTACTCTGGAAACACATCACAGTTGTTTGCGTGCACGTAATATTAAACAGTTAGAAGCATTGCAATAGTATGGAAACTATGCCAAAACCATGTGTAATTTTGGTCTTCCTATATAAAACACATTACTAAGATCCGGAATAATTAACTGTTCACCAAGAAAATCAAATAAATGACCCTGAAAAACAACATTTTCCAGTGTCATTCTAATCCAATTCTGTTCTCCATCAAAACCTCCAATTCACTAGAAAATGCTGTCTCACATGAAGAATTTCTTTAAAAAATGAACACTGGAATAACTGAAGGTGATTTAAAGTTACAAGCTCATCTTTTTGTAAAAGAAATGTGCGTTCAGTAAAATCCCATGCTTCTACATTATTGGCACTGTGTCTTCCTCTTTGAAATCCACTTTGACACGCAAAGGGCACTCTGAAGCACGGTACACACCTGACGTTGCCTCAGAAAAAAGGGAACTGAGATCCTAAAACACACCTGTCTGCCCAGCGACTTTCTCACGTTCCTCTCTGCAATTTCTGTTCTCCAAACCTGGCATTACATTTAACAAGCTGACTACGCAATCAGTGCAAGCAGCCACACTGCACAGATCTGAATCTTCTTCTGTACGTGCATTCCTGGTTCAGGCTGCTGAAAAGGAGTAATATCCAAAACAGCAAAGGAATACACAGGAGGGAAATACAAAAAGTTGTGGTTCCTTTGCCGCCGCTGTTTGCAGTCACAGCAGCGATGGGCGCCCGCTCCCTGCTCCAAGGTGGGGTTCCTGGCCCCAGGCAGCACTTCTGGTCGCACCAGTTGTGCAGCCAGCTATAATTTGCAGAAGAAAAAGAAATCTGGCCTAACCTGCTCTCCCAATCAAGAAAGAACAGCGAACTGTTGGCAAGCACTCAGTCCTGCCCTGTTCCCACCCCCAAACAAAGAGACCACCTGCCTACACATTTATTTAAAATTTGCAGGTATTTACAAGCAGGCGTTGAGTTCCAGTTGTCAGATGAGTTCTCAGCAAATCTGATATACCCTCCAAGTTCAAAACAGCTGTATAAGTCAAAGGGGCCACACAGAACTGCAAAGGACCCGCCGCATAGCAGAACCCAGTCCTGGTTACATTTTAACAGCCTGAAGTTCAGCTGGAGACGACCACTAACAGAAGGCTGAGCCAAACACTGGCAAACTCAGGCAGAAATGTGAGGATGTGAAGCCTCTGCACCCCCACCAACTGAAAGTGGAGAGTAACAGAAGGAAGGCTGAGAAAACACTTTTGCTTTGGTGGCAATTGGCACTGCTGCGCTGCAGCACCTGATGTGAAATGGAGGGTTCAGTGGGATCCGCGAGCAGGATCCCATCACAACGCCAGCACCAAAGGCTGCACTTTGGGGGCTTTCCAGAGCATGGGCGGCCAGGGGCCGTGGCAGCTGAGGGCAACAGAAGCAGAAACGCAGCAGAAATGGAAGAGGGACACACATCATTAGAAGAGCATCGACAGTTGCCAAGCCACCTTCTTATCACCTCAGAGAAAACTGAGCAACCATCCTGAGCCACACACACATCTGTCAATGGAAGCTGTGCGCCAGGTTCTGTCCCCTCACGCTCTCAGGAAGGCAGCGGCAGCTTCTGCTCCTACCAAAACACCGAGCACAGCCCCAGCCATCCTGGTAACACAAGCTGTGCAGTGCTGGAGGTGAGGGCTGCTCATCACATTCATCAAGTAGAGACAACTTAAGAAGGAAGCCAGCAGTTCACTGCTTAAAGTGCTAATCCCATCTGATTGCAAACCAGTATTTACCAGTACTCTGGGTCGCTGGAGGGAAACCTAGCACTGGAAGCAGGAAGGGCCTGGGAGGAGCGGGTGCTTTGGGGATGGGTTCTGATGGGGCACCACACTCCTGGTCTGATGCCATCCTCCACACTCCAGACGGCCAGATACACTGCTCCACGGCCCTCAGGACAGAGCTGGACCACGGCTGGAGCTCCAGATTCCTCTCTGTCCATCTCATCTGTTGGTATTACCTCTTAATTTCTATAAAACCGATTAGACAATTACATTTACTGAGACTGAAATCACCCAACATAAAGAATTACTGATTATGTAGGTGAAATTTCTCTAAAGCATGATCACAGCTGCTCAATTCTGTGTTTTCTTGTCCCGAATACCAAGCAGTGATATGAGTAGGTCCAGGCAAAACAAGCTCAAGTCGCTGCTACCACTATTGCAAAACGCTCTGATGCATCTGCAAGGGGTCCCTAAGCCCTGCCGAGAGCCCTAAAAGAGCACATCAAAAGAACACCTTTTTCCCTGCTAGGATGCCTTCTCTGCTCTTAGGAAACACCCAGCACAGAGGGCACTCAGAAGGCTTCAGCAATCCTAAAACACAGCTTTAAAAGTGACTCAAAGAAAGAAGGCTGGAAAATCCTTTTAGTCATCTCTGAACACCTCAGATAAAACAACTCCACAAAGAAAACAGCAACAACAAAGCCGGTGAAACATGTAATCCTAATTCTGCTCTGAGCAGAGAAACAGAAGTTACTGGAGGCTAATATGAATATCTACTCTTTCTAAGCTGAAATAAATCCAAAAACTTCTCTACAACGCCCAGACTCCAACCCAAGTCGGCAGTGCACACACAGATGTAAATGAGGGCCCGTTCCTCTATATTTTCCTCCATACTGAACACACACATTGACACTCCAAGTGTCAACATATCAAGACAGAGATAATTCAGACACTTGAAAACAGCCTCTTCTGAAAAGGATTAATTGACTTAAAACAATTTAATTTGGCTTTGAAGATGCAGCTCTCACAACCAACCACCAGATGGCAGAAGCAGAGGCTGCTTGGAGCCCTCAACAAAAGAAAGCTGATTTAAAAAGGCATGCATTAGGAGAAAACAATTTTTATGCCTACTTTTTCTCGAGTGGCTTCTTTTCTCCTGCTTTCCAAGAGGTAAGTACTATCCCGTGGCACCAATCTAATACAAATCTCAAAAAAAAAAATAAAATTAACAAACAAAAATCTCTTGAGAAAACGTTTCCTCAGTTTTCTCAAATGGCATCTCTACTCCATCTCGCAGCTCAAGGCTTCCGTATCACGGATACTGCTAGAGCAACGGTTTCTTTCTGGATTTGCACAGTCATAATTCACAATCAGCCACCAAACGTATTCTCTTCAGTGTCCTGTGCTTCACATCAGGGAGCTGACACGCAGCTACACCGCGCAGCTGAAATCCCCCTCGGGATTTGAACTTCTGGAACCTGGCAGCGTGAAAGTAAGCAGCCTACAGAAGATGCACTGTAATGTGCTGAGCACTGCAATAAAGCAGCGTTTGCAAGGTGGAGGAAAGCAAAACAAAATCTTCGTGAACTTGAGTAAAAGCAGCACAGTTGAGGGGGGAAATAGATTTTAGTCCCGAGCACATTTGATTCTTAAAACTGTATATCCTGTGCCAGAGAAAGAGCATTAAAAAAATGCAACCAGCAGCAGACACGTGAAAAGTCTTTGGAACAGACGCCCTCAACAACTTCCAGAGTTATTAAATTACGGCGATGAGGTCATCACTTCATGCTGTGCCACAAAATACCACCACGGCCACTTCCACGAACAACGCCGGAGGCTGCACTGGGCAGACACTGCCGCACCAGCAATGGCACTTCTTGACCAGAACCGCACTGCATTGATTACCCAATCAAAGAGAAACCCTTCCTGCTGCACTTCTCTCCCCCGGGGAGACGTAAGGTCACCCCGCCAGCGACCATGTCCCCTGGGGCTGAGCCCTGGCCCTGCATCCCCCGCAGCAGGGTGCTGGTGCTGGTCCTGCTGCCTGGGTGCAGTGCTATGCTGAGGCCTCTGTGTGCTACCAGCACCCCCTGCAAAGCACCGAGGGCGTGCGCGCCTGCCCCGCTTCCAAGTGACACCTGCAAATCCCTAATCCAGTTGCCGTTTATTTCCATATGTCAAATTACAATCTTAACTTGTGCAAGGCAACATAATAGTAATGATTAAGCCAATTACATCACAACGCAGCTTAAAAGTACACACAATGGAAGGATTAAAGCTGGCTACCACATAGGAGAGCCCTGTTCTCGGCCGGCTCCCCCACCGCGGGGACACAAGTGTCTCTCTTCCCGCTGCACGAAGCTGCGAGCCTGCCGACACGCAGCCACCGGCTGCCATGAGCATGACTTCGTGTGAGGGCCGCCCGGGCGGCCCTGAGCGCACAGCACCCACGTGGCGGCCGCGTGGGCGAGCAGATCCCGGCCTGCCCCGCCGGGCACAGCCGCCTCCACCGCAGTATGTGGGTCAGGCCCTGGGGAAGGGAGGGGAAGAAGGCGACAGAAAGTCCAGCACAAATAGGAAAGAAGTCGAGCATTTTGTTCTCTCCATAGGCCTAACATCGTTTCCAACCTGTCTGGCGCACACAGCACTGCTTTCTACGCCATAACTTCAACCGATGCCAACGCGAGACCCCCACAGCAACCAAACGCTGGTTAAATCCTTCTGTAACGACCAGCCTTTCAGACTAAGAATTTCATTTCTAACTAAGGGATCAAAACGTTCTAAGGAGAATTGAGCATCTAAATATATTAGGATTTAAAAAAGTTATTTTTATTGGTTCACTGTCTTCGGGTTTAAATCAGCATCACCCAAAATGGTTAAACCTTTCACCTCGTATTTCTGCTCTGTGCACCTCACTCTTTTTTTTCTTTCTTTTTCACATCTTTGTATCCCTCCTAATTTTCTGTACCATCTGGGAGTGCTGGTCCCATCTGCTAAAATCTATCTTCCTATTCCAGCTAAAATCAACGCAAAATAAATTGGGACTGTTAGTATTTTACATGTCATCATTAGGCTTTAATAAGATTAACGGGACTGCAAGAGCTTCCAACTTTTAAATGCATTCTTGTGTGCTGACTGCAGACTCAGGCAGATACCACTCCATCCACTCACTCTTACTGCATGTGAGGTTCTCCGCAAGTACAGCTGCGAAGAAACGTGTAAGCTTACACTCAGCAGAATCTGAAGGCACTGCGCACAACTGCTAGGTCTGTCCCAGATCACCTATCAGCTGCTCATGACTTGCTGGGTGGGCATTTCCCCCTCATCTCTCCAAAAACAACCATGCACATCGTAACCATTCTAAATGCTGAAACAGATCAGTCAAAAGTTGGATGTTTTTTCCTTTAAGAAACTAACTTGCACGCACACACAAAAATGTATGTAAAAATAAAACTGAGTGCCACATGTGCCATCTTCCAAAATGCTATTACAGCACACTGACAGCTTACCAAAATTAATTGCAAAACTAATTGCAAAAAAAGCGGAATGTTTTTGCTTCCCTACCATCCAACCAAAGGACAGTAACACTAGCAAATTTATGCATCTTCATACTTACCAAACACCACTTTTTATTTAAACAGCTTACACGTGCATGATCCGTACAAGTACTTGTCTCACATATGAGCCAAAAAAAAAAGAATTCATATTAAAAATATCATTTTTACTCCACTAAATGCCTCATGTCGTACCTTTGTTTTGGGAAGATTGCTTTCTTATTAAAACAGTGAGACGGAGGGAACATTCTGAAGGACGATTACTAACAGCCTGCAGTTTGCACCTGTTTGGTGCTTATAGAGTAGAAACAAGATTTGGCACTTCAAGGCACCTCTTCCCTGGGCTTGTTGACAGAGTGAAACAATAGCTTTTGTTTTAATTTTCTTTGCTAAAATAAAAGCCTATTTTGTCCAATCAAAACACATATCCTACAGCAAATACAACCCATAGCTGATTTCTGCATGTGCTTATCCTCCTCATCATCAAAGGCAGAAAGGATGACATCACCCAGACCTTCACTTCCCGGACAATAACTGTGGTGAGACTGAACAACGTTGCGCTGCCTCGTTCGGCGCATTTTCCTGGGCAACGGCCCCACTCACCGCCAGCATGCGTGTTTACCGTGAGATGAACAACAAGGAGAATTTAAGACCAACAGATAACACCGTCAGCTCTTTCTGCGTTTTAGAAATACTCTTTTTGAAACACAGTATTCCGATATCTACAGGAAACATAGCCTGACAACAGCCCTAAAACTAAGCGATAAGTGTTCAAGGATGGGTAGAATGCATACAGTCAAAGCAAGAGTCACCTTCTGCCACAAATTAGGAGCTGAGTCACATGCTACACCCAAAACTGTCAAGATAAGCCCCCCAACTGTCTGCATTAGACCCGGAGAGAAATTCAGGCTAAAAACTTGAGTCAAGGAAAGCATTACTTTGTGAAAACTATGACTTTACATATTCCTCAACTGTTACATGGCATTTGCCATACAAACTTATTTTCTGATTTATAAATTAAAAATATTTTTCTTTCTAAAGATCGTGCTTGATCGTACTCTCCATGCGCGTACAAACTGGCTTGCTAACACAGCGGAGTTACTAACATTTATGTCTCATTGCAACAGGCAGTAGAGGAAGCATTTTGTAAGGGAGAGAAGGAAAGAGCTGTCACAGAATGCCCAAACAGACAGCTAAGATACACTCAGAGATAAACGAATTTGGAATGATACATTTACCTTTTTTCTTGATTGAGAAAAAGTACACGACATTTCTAGATATATCTAGTTTCCTACATAATGTACGACTACTTCTTTACCAGAGTAAAATGACCCTGTTGGTTCTGAAACTGAATCTCACAGACTATTTGCATGGGACTCTAGAAGATGATGTTGAGAGTTAGCAATAGTATCGATTTGGTTTTGCAAAATTAAAGCCTAGCAACAGAACATTCTTAAAACTTTTGGCAATGAAGAGGAGCTTCAAAGGATGTCCATCAGGACGACGGCAGGACTGAAAAATACCTTGCAAATTTAGCCATTAAAAAAAAAACAGCAAGAAGCCTCTCTCACAGTGTTTTAGTTGTAAGAGTGATTGGCTACAATAATCTTCAGTAATATTTCTGTTTACCCACCTAGTCTGACGGATTATGGAGATAACTGCACAAGAGCTGACCCTCAAGGTTTATTAAATATTCAATGAATACTGTGTATGCACACTGGGTATTAAATAATAATAATAAAACAGCAAATAGAAAATACTGCAGACTACTGTATGTTAAATACTTCAAATAATACTAGATTAGCTCAGTTCATAATAATTTATTTAAATCACTTTATCACATATCAACATAAAAATGTGCAATACAGACGCAACTGTAAATTCTGGCATCATGAATATTTAGATGCTTTTCAAGCTTTTTTTCTGTGGGTTAATTTTGTTTACAGTATTCCGTATAAACTTGGAAAACTTATTTCATCTTTCCTTGATTTTTTTTTTCAACTTGTTAGTTATAGCCCTGTTATTTTCTCACCTGCTGCAGTATCACAGCATGGGGGCCTTCAGCAGCAGGAAACTCTTCATTGTCATGATTTAGCCTCCTGTTCCTACAATCTCCTCCTTCCCCTCCCCTACCCACTCTCTTCCTAGCTAAATTGATGTAGCCTACACACAATCTGCCTTTTCCTAAAATCATCTGCTAATAGTGCTCAATTAAAACCACGGTTGTTGCCATAAGGCTCGCTGACCAAAGAAACTCGGGCAATAAGCAGGGTACTGCCCACCCATTTTGCAGAGCAGGTCTAAAGCGTTCTCTCCAACACGCACGCTGTATGCCATACGTTGATCTACAATTGAGCACAGGATGATGCAGCTGTTCAGTGCACTACGTTCTATTTGCAACGCACTGTGAAAAAGGATGGCCAACAATGTGGCTTACTCCACAGGCTACAAAGCAGGTAACAACTGGGATTTTTGAGTGCAAATCTGTGACGCAAGAACAAACCCAGCACCAAGGCAACTTAAAAGTTACTACAGAGCTGACACTCCCTGCTTCCACTTAGGCTTCTGCAAGTAAAATTTGCTCAGATGTTCTATGCAGAGTAACAGAGCCTCAGAACGCCGCACCTACGGGGAGGTTTCTGAATTGGTGGATGTAAGTCACAGGATTCTCAATTCTCAGGATGAAAAATGTCATCTTCTGTGACACCACATCCAGCAATTCGAACGGATGGGACCTATAGAGCAGAACTGCATCGAACTACAGACCTTGTGTCCAAATGTAGCATCCTCGGAGGCCAAGACTTCAACCTGCAATTATAAGGAGAAAGATCATTTCAAACGTAGCCCCTACCAGCAACCTGTCCTGAGCACCACAGTCCAGGCAGAGCAGAGCTCTCCACACAAGGACACCAATCTAGACCAGCCCTAGGAAAGTCTACATACAATAGGACATGCGGAACAGCTGGCAACAGAAACCTGCAAGAGAGAAAACTCAGAAACTCTTAACACACACCAGGTTTCTCAACCTAAATGGTGTAAAAAGCACGTATCTGTCAGTGCCTCAAAATTTACTGGAGCGCAACTGGAACACTGATCTCCACGTGGTGTTCTGGCTGCAGCAAAAAGCTGCCTGGGCACCACCTGAACCATCTGCTGTGACAGCTCCCTCTGGAATAGAAGACCTGTGGCACCAGAGCTCTTCCCTTTGCGTTATTGCCTGAGGAGGCCTAGTGCTCCTGCACCAGCACCGAGCGGAACAGCTCGGCCTGGAAGCTCGGCAGCCCAGGCCTCACTCACAGGCTCGTCTCCTGCCTTCAGTAAAGCAAATTATTTCAAGACTCTGAAATTCAGGCAAGATGAACTGCCCTGACAGAGGCTGAGACTACCCGGCTGCATGACACAGCGAGCATCTGAAAGCTTGAGGAAGGCAAGCTGTGAAGTGACCTAGCGGTGCCCCAAATCCAGCGCCTTGCTGGCTGCCACGTACCCACTGCTCCAAGAGCTGACATGCGCTAATCTGGGACAACAGGCTCAGAGAAGCAGGCGCGCTCATTTTTCTATTAGTCTCCTTAAAAATACTTCACTCTTCAGCACCTTTCACCTGAAAACCTTGGTGCTTTTATGAATTCTAATTAATTAAGCTTCTCAATACACCGCTGAGGTAGGAAATGTCATCATCCCAATATACAGAAAGAAGAGTGAGGCAGAAAGAGGTTAAATTATTTCTCAGCAGCCTTGTGCCAAACAAGGAACATGCTCAGGAAAAGAATCCCAGATTTCTACTCCCAGGCTCACAGTTTAACAAGTAGGAAATTCTCTATTTCTCTGATTTACATCCTATTTAAAATGCCTACTGCTGCATTATAATTTATACAACTAGTATAACTATAACTAATGTATCTAATCTCCAGTTTAACTTAAGAAGAGTGAAGGATTTAAAGCGAATCGAGAGGGAAAAAATGAATGTCAAGTTTCAGCCTGAAGCACATTATAATGCCAGAGTTATAAACCCCTGAACAAGAGGGTTTATAATGGAAAGGCTGATAAACTAACAATGATGGCAGCACTTAAATATATTTATGTCATGATCTAGCAACATATGGTATCTCTTCATCTCTAAATTAAGAAAGGGAGGGAAAAAGGAGGGAAGAGAAGAAGCATTTATAGGAACTAAGAATTAAAGAAGAAAATCAACTGAAAGTTACCTAATTGTGATCTGTCCAACTGATTAGAAATGGCAATAAGAGGCTACAAAACAAGATCTTGTGAACAGGAGGTAGAAAAAAACCCATCCGAGTAAATAAAATCAATCTGAAATGATATGTATTAGATACTTATATTAAGCTTCTAATCCTTTAGGCACTTTATAAATATTAAACAATCAGTCCTGGTGAGACTGATAAATATCCATAATATATTTTACAGATGAAGAAACAGACAGAGGGTTAAGTGACTTGCCCAAGGCCAAAGAGAGAACAATCAGACACCAGATTGGAAATAACAGAATGACCGCCTGTTAGAATACGGTGTCCTGTGCAGATCCTCAAGTTGCTTCTGAAAAAAAGTAATTGCTGTGTCAGAAGAGGTCCAGCTAGACTTAGTGTGGTACCTATCTGAACTGAACGCCTATAACACCTTGCTACTGTAACCACACAGACACCCAAACTGGAACAACCTTGTTCAAACTCCACTCAGTTATCTCTGCCCAGTACTGTGCTGATCACTTATTTTAGATGCAACCTCCCGATGCGTATTACTCTGCTGTGCTGTTTTCCAAATTTTCTGCCATGGAGACTCACTAGTAAAATTGGAGCCTTCCCTGTGCCCATTGGCTCCCTCCTGGGTCCCTCCCTGGGTCCAGCCATGCTGATGATCCCAGCTCACTCTGCCTTCCTTGTCCTGTGGCCCTTTCCTCTTCCTCCTCCCTTTCCCATGTGGTCCCAGCTGGGCTAACGGCCCACAGAGTCTCCCCAGAGCTGCTCCCCTCCGCACCGCCCTGCGCTCAGTGCTGCCAGTGTCAGAGCACACCACAGATGGCACAGAACTCCTGCAAAGATCAACCAAAGTGGTCTTTGTTGGGGCTCCCTGCTTCGTCCCACCCGCGGGGAGGCCATCTCACCGCATGAGGACCTCAACGCGCAAGGAAGTGGCACTGTCAGCAAATGGGCCGTGCTAATTAAGCTCCCCATCACTCAGTGGTGAGGAAATGTTTGCGACTGCTCTAGGTTCAAAACACACAAATTAACACGGCACATTCACAAAACTCAGGTCTCCTTCCTTTCATCAAGATACTGTGAAGAGGAACAAACCGTGACATCAGACAGCAAAACAGAAGTTTAAGATGATGTAACATAGATCACCATGCTCTCTTCCACAGATAGAAATATTTTCTTTTATGCTTAGAAATGTAAGGCTCACAGAGACGATAAAATGGTTCAGAGCAGCTGCCAGTGTAGATGATAATTCTAATTAAAAAAATGTTACTTAACAGGTCTGATAATACCACTTTTTCCAAGAGCAATCACACCATTTCTCTGATAAAATCTCACGTTGAGGGTGATGCAATAAACCACCCTCTGTATTCCTAGTTACTACTGTGTTTACTACTGAATTACCATACTGGCCCATTCATTCTGGTTTTCACCTCCGTGCAAAATGCAATAAGACACGAGTAACTGCTGACTCTGTCAGACACACGACGTAAAGTACTGAAACAAGCTGTGGGACAACGCGATGTTTTCCTCACGCTGAGTTTCAAGAAAAAAAGCCCCACAAAATGCATTACAACCTAGCCTGAGAGGACACCCCTCTAGTGGGAATGGGAGTGTACTTCAAGCAACACCCACATTACCCAAAAGGAACAGAAAATTCTGTGTCCCCAAGAATCAGGCAAGTACCATCTTTCTCTTAATCATCTCCAAAATATATCACTTTCATTCCAATTAAAAAAAAAAAAAAAAGATCTACATGTTCATTACTGCTTCAAAATAATCAGACGTTAATTAAGAACTTTTCATTATATACTTATTTGTGGCAGTTAAACGCTTCCCATTTTAGTTGTCTGCCTGTACATACGTAAATACATTACCCTGGGCAGGGAGATCTTTTCCTTGTACAGCGAACAATTCGCCGCGTGGTTAAAAAAGCAGGCCTGGTTCTCAACGGAGCCACTGCTGGTCCCATCTGTCTGCACCAGACACAGCAGCTGTCCCCCCGGCGCTGCTCTGCACCGTTGCTGAGCACCCTGCGCCCGCTGCGCTCCTCCCAGCACAGCGCGGCAGCCACGCGGCCCTGCCTGCCCCATCTTTAAGCAGGAGCATCCGACAGCTGGACCATCCCTGTCCAGGTGACAGACCAAAACCTTGAGGAGCAATGCTAAACAATACCACTCTGAAACAGTTTCACAGCCTTGTGATTAAATGACAGAAGGAATTATAATAATGTGGCCATCTCCAAAGCCTTACTCAGCAGCGATTCGCTCCTCGATTCAGTCCAACTCCTTCTTGGCTCATTGAGGCTTTGTTTGAATTAGGATTAGCTGAAACTGAGCGAGAGCCACAGGAAGTGGAATGCCATTAACAAAAAAAGAATTACATCTACGCTTAATACTCAGACTGTTATCCAAACAAGAGACTGCGAGTGACAAGTACTCACAGGCAGAATAACTAACTCACAGAAGAGAGGGGTCACAGAATCCCTCTCTTCTTCTGGAATCTGAAAATAGGCACTGATAATCATTTCAGGTCTATGTGGATTCCCATACAACGTCCTGCTAACGTAACTGCTGAAAAGGATCATCCTTTCACACGGCAAAAGCCCCCACCAAGGCACAGTCAGCACTGCTCCCAGCCTGGGGCCTGAGCCCTTCCAAGCGCACCCAACGGAGCCGCTGCTCACTGCGGCCGGGCACAGCACAGGCTGCTGCAGCTCGGGGCCAGGTAAGATGTTCCACACAAACACCCACACTTTCTGTGGGTCACAGACGAGAATTTGCCCAGCTGGCTGCAAATTTCACAGGCTTTCTATTGTCATTTGTCTGACACTATTATTCTAGAAAAATTATAGCACATGGCCTCCCTGATACCTAGAGGGCTTTTGCCAACTGTCTGCTTACTAGAAAGGCATGCCTCTGGCACTTCCAGAATATGTTCAAAACAAATAAATGTGCATGTTAATGCTATCATTTTGTAATACTTTTGTATTCACTGTATTGTAAAGATCAAGCAGATCAGAAAGGACTCTCTTCCTCACGATAACCGAATCATAAAAGGAGGAGGAAATGCAAGGGCTGTCTCCTGAATTACTGTCAGATGCCCTCCTCACGGCTGGGTGCACTTTTCCCTCGGTGGCAGTAAGGGAACTGCATCACACCAGCCTGCTCATAACCCAGGTGTTTGCCCCTGTAGTTTGCCCTCTGGGGCACTTCTGGGCAGGTGGGTGGGTGGCTCTGTGGGCTCAGCAGCTCGTGAGCAGGACCCAGCATCCAGCACCTGCAGCTACTGTGCCCAGCCGTGCTGAGCAGCCCCCTGCCAACAGCTGGGACACCTGGGAACACGCAGGATGCTGCAGCGCTTGGCGCAGATCCCCACAACCCTTTTCTAGTACAGACTCTCAGATTTTAAGATCTGAATCCCCCCAACAACTCTCATTTTTTTTAAACACGAGAGATGAGAATTTAATCCTGCTTTCATTTTTCAAAGTCCTTAGAAAGTTTCTTTCAAAGATGCATATTGCTACAGTCATTCCTATCTGTACGAAATGCAGCCTGCCTAGCTGTAACAGCTGCTTTCGTGGCCTTCCTTGTACAGCAATGTAGGATTCACCAATTGTAGAACATGGTCACCCTCCTCATTGGAGCAGGGACAAACTTACGTGACCCACACTAGTTTCTGGCACTTCTTCAAGGCCTTACTGAGGCCCACGCTGTTTTCAACATATTCAGGATGACACAGGAATAAACGCTGGTAACGGAGACAACCTTTCCTTCCCTTTTCCTCTGCTAACTGCCACCAGTTTGTTTTTAATGGCTATCATGCATGCACTTTAAGACAGGTTCCAAGTCTGCAGCAAGGGAGGACTGGGCACGTTCCCCAAGGAATCCTGGAAACCAATGTCCCACAGACACGCCTTTGTCTGAAGTGAAGGCCAGGCAGTTGCACAGCATCATCCTCATGAATTAAGGAGAGATCAGCTGAGATTTCCTCACTTTTCATACAAAGTCCATTGAAATTACTTAGTCAAGGCCCTTTGGTTAAGTAAATGCCATCCCCTTACAGTTTGACCTGTGTAAAAACTGCACACAACGTGACCCAGTTCAGGAAAATTATTCTTTAAATCTAGCACCTACTTCTCTTAACCTTTCCCTTCCTTTTGCCTGTTCTTTGTGATATCAATCATTTATCTCCTGGTTCACCAGGCCTAGAAATAACAAAGATCAATGTTCAAATTTCTGAAGCCACAACTTCTAGCTCCAGAAACACATGCTAAATAACAAAACAGTCTCTTCTTAAATGTGATACAATAACCATGTGCTATTTTGTGTTAAAGAGGTTTGAAAGGATTTTCAGAAAGTATGCTGCGTTTCAAACTTGCTTATTAATTCTCCTCCTTCTCCTTATTAGCATGTACCGACAGCACGGCGGCTCAAGGACACAGCTCGCGGAGGCAGCTCCCTACTTGGTCAGCCCGTGTGAGAGCTAAAGCACAGCGATGCCTCATGTTCTTCAAAGCTGTGTAGTGGAGCGGATCTGAACTGCTCGTATTCTTAACTTTTTTTTAAATGCCAAGGTTTTTGTGGAAGCTGGTTTACAAAAAAAAAAAAAAAAAAAAGCCATTCACATCTTCAGCATTGTGCCTAACACACTTTCTTGGACATGATATTGACTAACCTGCTGTTTTAGTCTCCCAGTGCAAATATTTTGCAAAATCCTGGGAACGAGGCCAATCCCTAAGAAGCAAAAAAATAGACTCTAAGTATTAGCTAACTAAAAGCAATAACCATCAGCCTTGTGGGATACAATATTTGCTACAGAATTATATATTAGAAGTAACTGGCGAGAAGAAAAATTTGCAGTTTCCAGGGGAATGGGACAATTCCTGCAACCTCAAAAAGACAGAAAGAGACTGACAGGGTCAGATCGGCAGCAGGCAACAGCTGTTGCAAATGCTGGGTAAATTGACATGGGAGATTGTGTACATGCAGGATCCGCGCACGCTCACAAGTGGCTGCAGGGGACCTGCGAGGACTGTCTGTGAGCGTGTTCTTCTCCCTCCCAGTCCTGAGGTAGCTTAGTCCTCCGCAGCTACACAGACAGCTGATCAGCAGCGAATTCAGAGCAGCAACACACCCATCTGCTCTTGCTGTTAGGAGATGAAACAGGGGAGGTACGCACACAGACATACGCACATGCACGGACGCTGCTGTAAGCCTATTTACGGTTCAAATTTTTTGTATTTTTTTGTCAAACACTGTTTTTCGTATATATGTAAAGACGTGTAACGCACATGTAGTTCCTTCATACTAGAATGCTGCACGAAGCACTGTAACTGCACTGAAAATTAGCTTTTGATATTTATTTGTTTGACAATGTAGAGATCAAAATGATTGTTGCACTGAGACCGAAATCTAGGCGCAGTCACTATTTAATTTCCCTTAAGAAAAGAGTGGTAGATATTATTAAACACAAAATTCAAACCTTTCATCCGCAAGCATTCTGACATATGGAAAATCCTGAAAAACTGTCATTATACTACGTGACATGAGCAGTAACAATTACTGCAAACGTTAAGCCTTTTATTTAAGTATTGTGCCTGCATCTTTTCTAACCCACACGTATTTCTCACTCTTCTGTTGAATAGCATTACCTCCTCTTAACTCTGCAGTCCCAAAGCCTCAGCTACCCAAGTCCACTGCAAAGGTCTCTGCGAGCAGTCTCCATCGTGCACGACCACACCACCAGCCTGCACAGTGACACTGCCACAGAAAACACCAGGAAGGTTAAAGCATCGCTGCCTCTCTTCACAGGGCTGCAAGTTCCCTGCAAGTTCTTACTCTCCACCCCAATGTGCCCTAATAACTCTGTGCAGGCAGAGCCAGGTTGCTTGGTGCCAACAGGAGATGCCTTCCACCAGCACCTAGGGGCCGGTAACGAACAGCTGCAGTGCCATCACGTTTTTAGAAATTCCAGAAAGTTCCCAAAGGCGTGTTTTAATGCCACCCCAACCAGCAGGGAGGGCTTTAGTTTGTAAGGCTGTGAGAGCTGCACCCCCTGCTCCCCCCTCCCCGCCTCTCCAGAGGCCTGTAGGTACCACCTGGAAACGTGAAGACAAATAAAGCCCTCAGTAAAACCGCATGTCCTAAACAACAATCTCACCTAAAAGAAGTCAAACAATTTGCAGCAAAAACTGAAGATGAGTGACCAAGGACAAAATCTTTACAGAAACAAAGGTTTAAGTTTCAACACTACACCATTCTGTCAGTAGCTTTCCTATTTAATTGAGCCAGTATACACCCAACATCAAAGATACTACGCTATTTTGTGCTGAAAATATTGGAGGCATGTTAGGAAGAGGTGGCAAACAGAAAGGATCTGTCAAAGGTAACAGATGTATCAAGGGCACCAAGCACTGTGAAGAAGGCGTTAATTATCTATGCTGAAAAAGAAAAGGTGTTTGAAAAACAGAAACTGTTTTCAAAAGACTCAACATATTCCTATTGTGCTCAGGAGAAAAAGCTTCCCTGCACCTTAGACAACATTATTTTGGGTACGTGGGTTAAAAAGACTTTCTAGCCAAGGAAGCACACAATGTCGAGAGCGCTCCGTTTCAGAAACATGGCTTTAACTTCAAAACCTTCGCTGTGTCTCACAACCGATTCCAACTGTAAATTAAATTCTTTATTCCTGCTTTTAATGGAATGGGTAACTTACACAGCCGAGCTGAATCTCAAAAATAACAGGGAGAGAAGAGCACCTTTTTCAGCACCTTTTTGCAATTTAGCACAATCTCCACAGTACTTTCAACTCCTGCCCTACAAGGACTGCCTCATTTTTTCTTTTGCTTTATCTGGGGAAAAAAGAAAAAGAAAAAAAAAAAGGTACTTTCTGAGAATAAAATGAATACGCAAAAAAGTCACACTGAAGCAAAACTTGTCACCAGAGGACCTACCCTAAATAAAGCTGACGTTCTTATTAATTTTCTTTCTAGACCGTACATGGTTCTACTCACTCACAACCTAATTCTGAGTAAGGGAAGAAACCGACTCCTTATCACACCCCTGTGCCCCCTGTCTCCACCTTCCCTCATAGGACTGGTAAGTCAGAACTTTCTGAAGTGTGATTTTGAGAAAATTGGTTAAGACAAGAACGACCCTTTCCATTTTCATTTGAAAACAAAACAAAACAAAACAAAACCCACAACAAACAAACAAAATCAGAACTGATAAGAAGGGAGATGAGTAACACTTAAAAACAAGAGAAGCCTCCACCTCCATACACGAAGATGACGAACACACCAGAAGCACGCCTGATGCTGCACACTGGGCTCAATTAACGCAGCTGCCGTAGGAGCGTGATGTGACCAACAACAGAACCAAGGTGGCCCAGGTCACCGTGAATTATGGGGAACATGGCCTAGGCAGCTGCCAGCAGGGATGTACCCGGCTCTGAGAACCCGATGCCGACCTTCCCAGCCCGACAGCAAGCCCTTCCTGACGCCCGTTCCACCCGTATCGATATCCGACCATATATAGAGGGTGGCTAATGCCGACAGCATCTGGGAAATTCACTCGGGCATCATCTGGGCATCGTCAGATTGAGGGCAGGTTTGGAAGGGATGGTTTCCACAACAAAGAATCAACACACCTGCCAGAGAGTCACACAGGAGGCATCCCCTGGGCGACGGTCTGTATTTCATACTGTAACTTGAAAGGGTAAATCTGTGGAACAGGACTCAGAGGAACTAAATTATTTTTGCCAGTGATCTGAGCTTTTTTCTTTAAACGTTTTAAGCAGCATTCTCATCACCTCCCCACGAGGTACAAAGATTGATAAATACTCTGACTGGATTAACTGCTCTAAAAATTATTCAGATGTCACAGCTGGCCAGTTTTCCACCCTTCTGGTATCAGGCTTTAAGAGTTTACTGGGAAGGAACAAGTGCTCCAGACAGTGCCGTAACTCCTCTGCACCCTTCGAGCTCACAGCAGCGAAACGCCGCCTCAGAAACGAAGGGAGAAAAGCTCTCAAGTCCAGCCCAGCTCTATGCTGAGCATTTCAATGGGGCAGGCAAAAATAAAAACATTCCTAGGAGTCACTTCAGCCCTAAGTAGGGCCTGGAATAATAAGAGCCTAGATAAACTGACAAATTGTTTGTGTTCTTATTCCATTTTACTCGAGTTCTCTATTTGTTGCAGTAGGGAAAAATGAACGCGGTGCTGAAAACACGTCCTCCAAAACCACACGTTCCACGATTCACATACACAAAGGCTGAATTTGCATACATGAATCAAACAATTAGGCTTCCCAAATGCCTGAACTACTTACACAAATTGGGACTTTTACCCAGCCAAGCGAGCAAGAGCACAACGCACAGTTCTGCAGGCCGCTTCAGCACTTACCGCTTCCCATATGCCCACACAACAAACAAAAAAATTAAGCCTAAATTCTTCTCCAAGTTACTTCTAGCAAACAGCAGCCGACTTACAAAAGCCTGATTAATTGCAGAATCTTGGCTTCAGAATTCAGTTACGTTAAAATATTAAACATTCTGGAGTCCATAAACAACGACTATAAACCTGTTTATAGCATTTTTAATATTTTATTTGAACGCTGCGATATGAACTAAGAATGTTTTCCTTCCCGCCCCGCCCCCTTTTCTCCTCATTTGTTTGCTGCCGTTTCTGCACGCAGACAGAACAAGTGTGACGCTGGGGACAGCCGGGACGAGAGAGGATGTGGCAGGCCACTGACACTCCGCCCCTTCGCAAACTCGGATTCCTCATTGTGCTCTGTGCCTCTCCGTCAGTTCTGTGCTGGGCCTACAAGGGTGCTTCGGGACAATTACAGGATACACGCCAGCATTTTTTCCCAGCCTCTCTCAATTTCAAAGCAACCCCCCTATTCATGCTTGTATTATGCTATTCGAGGTAAAGCAGCAAAACAAATCAATTTTTAGCAGCCTCATGCAGTTTTCTAAACTTAGCATTTCTGTATGACTGTGTGCATATAAGGCAATATCCCGAGCACCGGGGCATGTTCAGGCACGAGAGATCTGTATAAATCTTCGACACTGGTGTTTGTAAAGGTTTCTCCTTCACGCACACACACTGCACAGGTCAGTCAAACAGACTACGACACAGCAAGAGCCTGAGCAGCAATTCTTCCGGTAACTTCTCCTGAAGAACCCATTTTCCAATTACAGCATCTGCACCAATTATAGCCGTTAGCTGGCAACCCTGGGGACTGATTTTTATACTTATTTTAAGCTCGTTTTAAGAATATAAAGAAAATCTTGAACTGCAATCTCAAAGGTGAAAGGCTGGAGTTCTCATTTCTGAGCCACGCAGCCCCGGCAAGCCTTTTCCAGCCCTCGAGCTCTGTGGAGTCCATTTTGTTTCTGTATGTATTTCTGCCGAGGTTCCCCTTCCCCCCGGAACAAAGAAGGTTCCACTGCATTTACAAGCAAGCCAGTCATTGACCGTTTCTGCTGTAGCTCATTTGTTACGTCCCACTAAGAGTTTCCAAACAGCTGTCCCCTGCATCTCCACTGGATACAATTTTAGTCTAGACAGGGGAAATCCAAGCTACTGCTGCCCAAACAACGTAAACACAGGAAGATTTTCAATCAATCACCGCATTAATAGGAACACATAATATAAGGGGAGGGCGTTCTGGAAGAAAGCCTATTTCAGAGCCTGAAACAGTGTAATTGCGTGGTATTGTTCTTGTGCTAGGCAGGGCTATGGAACGACAAACCAGATTTTGGTGCAGTGGTAGATTTCAATAAAATGAGCCTTGTTTCTCCAACACAAGTGGCTTTCAAGACCACTGACAACTTTGAATTAAATGGCACAGAGACTAAATAAGACTTGCACAGTGCTGGCATTCATCTCCGCTATGATACAATCAGGTCAGTGCCTGCACGAATGTATTGCTTGTGTGACCATTATTCCTGCTTTTCTTCAAGCCATTTTACCTGGGAAATCGTGCTAAACAAAGCACTTACTAACATACTATTATTTTTTCCCTGCTCTCCTCTGTGCCAGCCTGCTGTCTGTCCCAAAACATACAAATGTGAAAAACCACTTCTGGTTACCGCAGTTGTTTTTATGTTGCTGCATTTTTAGAAAAAAGCGCTGAGGGCGTCTGGGGCACCCCTACTCCTCAAAAAATCAAACAAAAATGAATAGCCTTAATTCCAAAGCTTTTTCTTCTAGCGGGACAGAGGGAAAGAAGCAGTTCTTCTGCCCTTATTTTGCTTTTTGTTCAGGAATAATAGCTGTCCCTTCGTCAACAAGCTCAGTTTACGCTCATGGTCTCGGAGCAACTTTTACCAGTGGGTGTCAGTGTAACAGTATAATGATGTAACGGGGGGAGGACAGGGAGAAAAAGCACTTAGAAACATAGATTCTTATTTTTAAAAGCCACCTCTATATAAAAACAAAGTGGGAAAACGCTTCCCTTCAGAGGCTGTTTCACCCGTGGTGCATTCTGTGGGGAGCCTCTAACTCCACTGGTGTCTGTGTCTGCATGCCCCAAGAGTTTGATTTCGGTTTTTGTTTTCCAGACCTCTGCGTGCTGTGCACCAACTCGCAGGCACACAAACACAGAGGCGGTGCATGGCAGGCACGAAACCCTTCTCCTCGTGTGCAGAAAGCAGGACTGTTCCTTTAATTCAGATTTCACAGCGAACAGTTAAGAGGCTCTGCGGACCCCAACTTATTAACCTGTGCCAATTTAACTAGTATTACTCAAGAGGTTCAGAAACCTAAAAATAGGTGTTAATCTGTGCAGGCTGACAGCAACTAATCAGTCCCTGCCCTCTCACTGCCTCTGTCCCTCCTACTCCTTACACGGGGAGGGGGAGCAGTGCGGGGGGGTGTAAGAAAAGGAGAGACCCCGGTGCTTTATTAATTTGTTTTCAGGTTTTCCGGAGGAATAAACGTCTATATGGCACAGCTCAATTTGAAAACTTGTTTCTGCACCAGCAAGCAAGGGCCTCCTGAAAGCAAGAACTGCAAGAATGTCAAAGTGCTGAGATCCTTGGCTTCTACTGGGGGTCAAAATAAAGGCGCCAGCAGCCACCCACCCCAGCCCTGGGCTGAGCGCGCACCCGAGCTGGAAGCGCCGCACCCCGCCCTGCTCAGGGCACCGAGGTGATGGCCCAGCGAGGGCCTCAGCAATGCCATGGGTGCAGGCCTGGCCCCGTTGCTGGGCACGAAGCCACAGCAGGGGGTGGAAGCCTGTCGCTGACAGAGACTTCGAACAAGGGAAAACTGGGCTTCATTTTGTCTAGTAGGGTCAGCTGGGCCACCTCACAGCTCAAGTGCCAGAAGCGAGCGCTCAGGCTGGGCCTTCTCGTGTGTAACTCCGCTGCCCGGGACACGCCAGGTTTCGCTGTCAGGATGACAGGTTTTCCGAGCGAGCCACCACGGGCAGATTTGCAGGAAGTACCAAAATAATGTGAAACAATTCTGTGAGGCCATTGTTAAGAGAGGGAAGTAAACAACACTGGGTNTTTGGCAGCGGCCGCCTCCCGCCGCGCGCTTTAGTTACGCGGAGCGAGCCGCGGCCCGTCCAGCCCCAAAGTTGTAGCGAAGGGGCAGCGAGAGCCCGGGGCCAGGAGGAGAGGGGGACGGAGAGAGAGCGGCCGAGGGCGGAGGTAGGGGCGGCGGGG